>OX328109.1:44161411-44761411 GCA_946811185.2 Hippopus hippopus
TCATATGCGTATCTCATGAAAGGTTACCTCTAGCTAAACATTTGTTTGATTCTACATGGTTAATTATCTCAAGGACAAGCTTGAGCTTTGCTGTAGTATGTAAACGCCTTCATACTGAAGTCCGCACTAGCTCGGCCGTTGATGTAATTAAGGTGGACAATGAATGCATTGCATCAAATAATCATTTCACTTTATCTGAACCTTATATCGTTGGTAAGTACAGCATCTCAAATGAACAATATTCACAGCTGAAAGTTGCCACTTTTACAGATGTGATTATTTGGAAACCATTCGAAGAACAATACCCAAACGTCTCAAGTATCGACATACCCAACCGACTAACGTCTATCAACGACGTACCCTTACACACTTTACTAAGACAACTGGACACAACGAATAAGGTAGACATGCAAAAAGGGGTTGATTTTTGGCATATAACTAGTCTCGTGCTCTCACTGGTGTTTGCCGTTATTGTAGTATTTCATTATTATATTAAGCCTAGAATTAGTAGAGTTCTGCCAAATTGCTTATGTGAAAGGTGTGTTAAGAGACGACCGGCAGAGGATCCGACAGCAGTTGAGCTTCGACCCATGGAGACAGATAGGAACGCACTATCTTCCGAAGCCGTGTCGAAAGAAACCGACGAACGAAAGTTTACGTTATACCCCACTGTCTTGACAAACGAAGTAAAGGGTTAACATAATAGAAAAAAAAAAAAAAAAAACTACCCCACAGTGGAGAATCCAATTAGTACTCAACAGTTACAAAAAAAAAAAAAAAAAATAAGTGTAGATAAATAAACAAAAAAAAAAAAAAAAAAAAAAAATGTAGAAAAAAGGTTGTTTTACGAGAACTTTACTGATAATCTGTGTGTATTTTAGAAGAAACCAGCAATTGACAATTTCATTAAAATTTGTTCTCTACTTCGTACAGCAACCCACAAACACAAGAAAAGTTAAATTATGAATCCTAACTGGGATATTATCACACATGAAGTGTCGGAAATAGCTGAACTCGTTATTAAAGGTAGAATGCCTCGAATAGAAGACCGGTATGTGGGGCATCTTGCTACCGAGATCGGTATGAGGACTGCGTCCTTATTGTGCCTTAAAGGGTATATAGTATGGGATACAACTCAGTGCACAGGACAGCCAACTACGAATATCACGGGGCAAACAAGTACGACCGAGTCAACCATCACTCATGTTAGCCGTGACGATCAGCTGTACAGAACGCCACCAGTACCGTCACCTAGAACACCAGACAGTCTAAGAACCTTGCAAAGAGACAATGACGAACGTAACAACGGACAAACACTGAATTTATAAATTAACACTTGGATTTAAATTGTGAAAATACTGTGGTACACTGTTGTGAAATTTCATTCATATACCACATAATGATTTATTTGACAATTTGGTATTTATTCTTAATAATATTTTTAACTGCATCTTAATTTAATTAATTCAATCAAATAACTTTTGATAAGTTGTTCTCAAGACTTTCCTGTATTAAACACTTCGACATTCAGCAAATATTAAGATAAACGTTAGGTATTATCATGTGTTGTGTTAGGGTCATGTGTCTATTTTCAAGCGCTTAACGCAGATAAATAATTACTTACTAGTATAATTCAAGGTAAATTTGTAATATGTTACAAATTTAAAAATGATAGGGGCGGATGTAACGGGGTAGGATTGCAGCACTGTAGATTATACAGCATTCCTAGAAATCATGTATCACGCTATGTGGTCATGACCTGGGAACGTTGTGTAACTCGTGTCCGCATATATAAACTAGGTAAACACCGCTGGGCAGACAGAGGTGGGCAAGAGAGAGAGGTAGACAAACAGAGAGCGGGGAACAATGATTGAACTTGAATCGGTTTCGCTTTGTATATAGTTTTAATAAAATGTAGCCTTAGAAACTTTCTTTGGACTTTGACTATTATTGACATCATCTGTGCTGACCGCTGTGCTACAAAAGTAATATTATTAATTGTGCAAATTTTCATTACAATAGCTAAGGTATTTTTTGATATATTTTAAAATTCAGGGAGGTCCTATGAACCTCAAACTACCTATAAGGGGTTAGCTTGAAAAGCAATATCTTTTCTTATTTTACTGTAAACTGGTCCTCATCCAAATTCAAGCAGTACAATGCATGTTGTCCCTCTACGAGAACCCAGTAATGGGACTTGATAGAGGAACACAATGTTCGATTGTCCTAATATTTATAAATCAATATCAAATTATGCAAAATCATATTAGAAAAATGCACTTACCCAAAATTCATTCCATTGCGTGGACGTCAACCCTACGAACTAAACAATTTTCAGAGACCACGCCCCCTTACGGTACTTTTTTTTTTTTATCAGACTACTGAGATATCACACAGTGGTATTTCATGTGGTATGTAAACCCTGTTGATTTGTTGCGCCCTTCCTTCCTCTTCCTCCACCCTATACTTCTCTCGTGTACCGGAACAGTTATTTTCTTTTATACTCGTAACATTGTTTTCAAATCTTCTAGATGTACTTTATGTACATTTTGAGTGTAATAAAGAAATGTTTTGACTGTCAACTTCACACAGTAATCTTGGTTGGCAATGTTTAAGAAATGAGGCGTATAATTATTTTCTTATCTCACACGTGTGTAAGACAATAAAATTCGTAATGGCTGTCTTACATTGAAACAGGGAGGGGGGCGGGTTATGTGATAAAAACCGGACCTTCAGCCTTTTTCATGCAGCCGAGAAACCTACACCAATAGTGTCGTTTACTTCTATAAGGTCAAAATCAGGTGGTAAGGTATAGATTCAGTTATCAAGGCAGCGGGGCTGAGTTCAAGTGCTTGCTAGACCAAACTCATTTCGAAAGAATATTGTTGTTATTGTAACGGATTCCTTTCTCAACGATGGTTATTGTTTCACTTCGTGTATGTTGAAGATTAGCAGTCTCTTTCAAAAAAATGTTGTTTGTGGTAAAAGTACTAGAAACGCTAGGAATGCATCAATGAGTATACTGGCTACCGTGATATAAGTAAAAACTGTTTAAAATGGTGTAAAAGGTGTGGTAATTTCACTGGTTGGACTTTAGCCAGTCCCGCACGTGCATGATAAGCGCCTGAGAACCCCGTGCAATAAAGCTAGCCTCAGACGATATCGAGAAGCCAAACTGAAAAGACGTGTTTTTGTACCTTGTATTTGTTGTTGTGCGGCATCTGCCTGTAGAAAAGACGACTAGCAGTTTTTGTGACCCTCGGAGGCGGACCAGTTACAAATAGGCAAGTCTGATTTTACAACAGTGACGCTGCGAGCAATTCGGATCGCATTTGCGGAGAATTGTTTGCACTTTTGTATTTTGTATTTTCTTTTGTTGTATTGAGGCGGCGTCCATTTGTCACGTGGGTGGGGTTTCCCGCTGAATTTGAATGCTGTTTTCAATAATTATTTATGTCCATTTATTGTATTATTAATTGTATGTTTGAATTTTGATATCGTTTTTTCTGTATTTTGAGCGCTGGGGTTAGTAGTAAAACACAGTTCAAGCGATATTTTGCATTTTTTTCTGTGAAATTTTTACAGGGTTACCTCCCTTGCCAATAGTTGAAAACATTGTGGCTGTAGCAACTTAATTTTTTGCTCTTTCCATTGCCTCAGAGGGTGTTCATTATTTTCGACTAATTGAACGTGAAAATAATAACCTAGTTGTTTCAATTTTATTTTCGACTAACCAAAAGTGAACATAACTAGTTTCCAGCTTTTTAGTGGAAACATTACTTGAAACATTTGATCACAGCTTTCCACTTTCTAAAGGGAAAGTGCTTATCTCTTCCATCTAAAATAAAGAAAGTGTTACAGAGGAACTGCTAATCTCTTCCGTCTGTTAAAGGGGAAGTGAACAATTTTCTGACTTTGTACAAAAAGCAGATAATTGAAATTTTCAAACTAGACATAGATCTGGCTGTTAACTATCCATGTCAACAAATTCATAAATGGTGATTTTTATCACGCATAATTTTGGTATACATGTGTATTCATAAGCTATATCTATCATACAATGGACAAGGTACTACTAAATTACTGTTTGGGGCTTGAATTATTAGCTCTGCCAGGAATTGGAGAGCATCTACTGCTGAAATTTTGAAAATAAAGGAGGAGAAAGGAAATGTAGATTTAGAAGAGCTTCGATCTATTCGAGGACTCAGAATCACAGATGAATTGATAGACCTGATAGACTTTAGACCTTACGAGCCGTCTAATAAAGAGGTTCAAAAAGATACAAGAAGACAAATAAATCGGTCTATGTACTTCATTGAAAATGACAGAGCCCCATATCATTTTGATCAAAGTGTTCTCTCACCGGTGGCTCACTACCCTACACAAACAACTGGTGCCTATGGCTGTCCATATTATGGAAATCATGAAAGGAGATCGTATAACCCGTTCTATTCACAGTATACTGCCAGAGATACTTATGGTGTCAACCGCAAAACACATTGGGTTGACGACTGCTATGCACAAAGACATGATCCATCCTATGAGCCAGTAACGGATCCGAGGCACATCAGCTATGATGGCACTGGTTCATGGCCATCATTTTTTGTAAAATTTTCGACCTTCGCTGAAGAACAACAGTGGACAGGAAGGGAGAGAAAGAATAATTTGTGCTGGTGTCTGCAAGGTAGAGCAAGTGACTACTTTGCTATGATAATGGACAGAGAACCAAATTTGGAATATTTTGATTTGGTTCAAAGACTAGAAAGAAGATTTAGTTCTTCTGATCTTCCCAGCGTGCTGAGGATGCAATTTGTAAATCTGCACCAAAAATGTGATGAGAGCATTTACGAATGGGCAGATAGAGTGGCATACCTGGGTAAAAAGGCCTATATAGACATGCCAGAACATCTCATGCAATATGAGCTTGTCCTGAAATTTTGCCAAGGTTGCATAGATACTGATTCCGGTCACTATGCAATCAATATGAAACCACAGACCTTGGAGCAAGCAATAGGCCATGTAGTGTGGAATCAAAACACTACAAAAATGATGAATGCGGGACGGGTTAGACATCCCACCCGGCAAGTGCATGCAGATACAGAGGCAAGTGAAGAATGCTCTGTTGATGCTTCAAGTAGACCAGAGTTAGAGAAAAGAATAACTACTCTGGAGGGGAAGATGAGTCATGTTGTGACAGTATTAGAAGAATTGAAGACTGTCATCTTATCAGAAAGTGAACAAGGGGATAGATCCAGGTCTCCAGAAAGGGACCCAGGTAGACCTGCTTGTCACAGCTGTAATGAAGTGGGCCACTTAAAGAAAGACTGTCCTAAACAGAACAAATCGGTTAGGTTTCGTGAGACAGTCGATTCGTTAAACGACCAAGGGTTGAGGGAGAAGGCCAACCGTCAACCCAAACAGAATTAAATGGCCTGAAAACTGAGAACAGAGTAGCTGGACTCAAAGAAGAGCCGGCAGATACTGCTGATAGTGAGTTGCACTCAAACAAAGGCGAAACACATGGCGATAAATTGAACGCGTGTGTTAAACAAGTTCATGTTGAAGGAACATTAGAGGGAGATCAAAGTTTGACGGAGCAATTCATTGTCTGTGGACTTGATTCCCGTTCAGCCTGTACAGTTACCTGCAAAATACAGCCTGTACCATAAACAGCAATTGTAGATTCAGCTGCTGAAGTTACAGTAATTTCGGACAGGCTTTATAATCAACTACAGCCGAAGCCCCCAATCAAAGGAAATGCCATCTTACTTGCTGCAGGGAAAGATATGAGCATGTAAGGTTTCATAGTAGGCCCTGTGAGTGTTCAACTAGGAATTTCTGTATTTGAAGAGGACATTTATGTCGCACCTATACAAGATGACATGTTGTTAGGGTTTGACGTAATAATTGAGAGGAAGATTGATATCAACACCTCAGAATCCTGCCTACAAATAAAGGGGGAACAAATACCAATGATAATTGGCAATGAAAAAGAACTATCAAGGGTATCATGACTGTATGTAATTGTGACTGACCATGAACTATCTAAATCTGTTAGAGTGGTGGAATGTTCACTCAACACACAGATGACTATATCCTTAAAGCAGTCAGTAAAGTGGAAAAAGAGCCACCGAGAGGTGCCATAAATACATCTGAGACAGACCAACACTTAAATGAGAGGCACAAATCTGAGAATGACCATGGTAATCCACAGGCAGTACTTAGAATCCCAGATGATTTTGAACAGCTCCCATGTGGAGGCTGCAATAACGATAGTAAAGCACACCGGGACTGGATATACATCATGGGAATGGAAATGGTACAGAACGTATCCCTTGAGAGAGTAAATAAAAATGGTACCAGGAAGATACTCAGAGGTCTACAGATGCAAGGCAAAAAATTCAAATATCTACAAAAATGGTTATTCCATAAAAAGGAACCACCCGATGGAGAAGTGAGGTTGAATTTGATGGAAGAGACAATGACAATGACTTTATTATAAGTAATAAGGCCACCGGCCCATTATACAAAAAAATACATGTAGAAACAAACATTATACAGAGTAGATGAGTTACGTTCAATACTTGATCATGTTAAAATCCAAAACAAATTTAACAATGAGTTTATGTTAATTGCAAGACGCTACGTTGACATTTAAAAATTGCACCTTTTAACATTTTTTAAAACAATACCTAGTTGTAACGATCCTGAAGAAGAAGACTCTCGAAAAATACAATGAGAAAATTAGAAAACGCAAGTTACCAGTATTTTCTCCACCTACAGCAATACAATCTACCCTGTCCGAGACAAATCCCTTCCCATCAATGTCCTATCAATGGGTCAAACAGTCTGGGTCAACTAACAATGACAATGACTCTATTTAAGATTAACAAGGCCACCGGCCGATAATACAAGAAAATACATTTAAAGATAAATATTATACATAACAGACGAGTTACGTCCCTTTTATTACCATGCTAACCATTAACCTAATCAAAAATACAGTTAACCTTTCAAACTAATAGTATGTGCCCTAATTATGCTATTTCATAGGTACTTATTGGGGAAATATTTGTCCCTATCAGACAGTGTAGATCTAAGATCAGACTGCACGATCCTGATCCACACTGCCTGCAAGGGTCTGAGAGTGGCGCTTAGCAGTAAAAGGGTTAAAATAGAGAATTGTTCTAACACTCAGTATTTACATTGGAAAACGAACGCTTACAGGAACGTCAAAATGACAACATTTACCATAAAAACTTAGTTTCAGTGACCTTGAAGAACAATTGAAAACATTGGGAGAAAAGGACAAAACGTGGGCAACAGCATTTTCCCCTTTTTTCAGCAATATTCCTTATTCTTTCCGATGCAAATCCATAATTGAAGCCATAATTTGTAGCATACGTTACCATAAAATCACATCTTTAAACTTGTGTAACCAAGTTTGTTAGTATTTTAAATCACTTAGGAAAAAAAGATAATAATAAAAATTCTGAATTTGTCCATTTACATGTAAGTCATTTCATAAGCATGTATATATAATGGGCTAGATATCTAATGATGATTGGATTTGTAGATTGAGGTAAATAGTAAAAATTAGCTTCACTACAACTAGAAGTATACCAGTTATATAGAAAGTTTGTTCTTATTTCTTTAAATTTTTCACATTCAAAAAATACATGATACTCACATTCTATAACTTTAACCTCATAATTGCTGTAACAATAAAGACAAATTCTTTTATCTCGCGGGATATTATTATGTCTACCTGTTTCAATTCCAAATTTGTGGTCCGAGCATCGAAATTTTGAAAGTGCAATTCTGTGTTTCATTGGAATATCCAGTTGTAAGTATTTTTCTACGTTTAATAATGATTTATAATGTTTATAATGATAACAACGGCTGGATGCATTAATGGATTCATGCCAATTTTGATTCGCACAATCTACGAGTCGTTGTTTGAAAGTCTTTAAGAAGGTACTCGTATTTCCAATTTCTTGACTTATCCAGACTATTCCAAAACCATACATGTATAGCAAATTTTTAACATTTGAAGCCCAGGTTCTGCGTTCCGCGTCGTCTAAATTTTTCAGCAATAAATAACATTTTTCGAGGGTATCTATGGTTTGACATTTGTAAGAGTTTACACCAGTATTTAACACAAGATAAATGATAATCAATATAGAGCGGATAACGCCCACATTCACCTAAAGCTAATGTGTTATTTGTTGAACTATTCAAAACAAGGTATTTTTTACAAAATTCAAAATGAACTGATTCTAAAACAGGTGAGTATGTATGTCCCCATATCTGGGCCCCATAGCACAAAATTGGCTTGACCATTGAATCAAGCAATTTAAATAGGTCAATACAACTAAAATAACCGAACAACTTCTGATATCTATAAATAGAAAAAATTGCTTTTCTGGCCTGTGATGCTAATTTTTCTTGGGCTGAAGTCCATGATAACATTGGGGTAAAGAGGAGGCCCATATATTTATAGCAAGAAGTTACCGATACGTGCTTATTTCTGAAATACCACTTTTCATTTGACCGTAAAGGTCCTCCATTTCTAAATACAATAATTTCAGTTTTATCTAAATTGACTTCCATTCCCGTATTGAAACAAAACTCCTGTATAATATTCAATTGTCTTTGCAAATTAACAACAGTATCTGAACAATTAGCAATATCATCGGCAAACATTAGACAAATAATATCCGGTATATTTTCGTTTATATAGATACCGTTTTTGCAATCATTCCGCAATGCAGTACACAATTGGTTGATGAATAAATTAAATATTATACTACTACTTTTGTCTCCTTGTCTGGTGCCAATGTTACATTCAAAGAAATCTGTCAAACCATTTTCTGTTTTTATACACGATGACAAATTTTTGTAAATGGATATTAATACTTTTAGAAAATTACCATAAATACCATGGCCTCTGAGACATGGAATCATTTTAAATGATTAATTTTATCAAAGCTTTACGAAAATCTACATATAAACAATAGAAACGGCCTCCTTGTTTTGATAAATATTTTTGTATTATAGTTTGTAACGAAAACAAGTTATCTACGGTAGAGTAATTTCGTCTAAATCCGGCCTGTGCTTCGTCAATTATATTATTATCCTCCGCCAATTTACATAATCTTGTATTAATAATACCTGAAAATATTTTATACATAGATGTACTGATGGATATACCACGATAATTAGCCGGACATTAATACTTCCTGACTTATATATTGGACAAATAATAGATTGTGACCAAGAAATAGGGAAATTTCCAGTAGACATTACTGTATTGAAAAGTTTGTGTAAAATCGGAGTGATTTCGTGCATAGTTGCCTTGTAAAATTCAGATGGTAATCCGTCAATACCTGCGCTTTTACCATTCGTTAAACTGGTTATAGCTTTTTCAATTTCACTCAAACATATAGGATCGTTTAGACAATCAGCATTTGGTTTACCCGAATCTTCAATTTCATCATGTATAAGCGCTGGAGCAGTATTATCAAAGAGAAGAGATTTAAAATGATTATAAAATTCAAAAGGATTTACCGATGCACTACTGTTTACATTCGCTTTTGTATTACTCTTACCAATCTCCAAAACTTTTTGGGGTTTGAGCGATTTTGAACTAAACTCAATCTTTTGTTTTTTTGAAAAAGTAATTTTTTGCGCTTGCACACTGCTTTAAATCTATTTCTATTGATAATATAATCTCTAAAATCATGGTCGGTATTTGTTTTACGAAACCTACGAAGACATTTATATTTCAAACGCTTCAAACTTTCACAATCATCGTCCCACCATTCAGTGAGCTGTACATTTATATTATTTCTATACGGTTTATTATACCTCTGCCACTATTTTTGATAAAGGGAGATAATTTTACTAACTGCATCATCAATGTTGAAATCAATTGCATCCATTATACGCTGTTTTTATCGAAAAGATATCTTTGAAATTTACGTATAAAGTCATTACTAAATTGTTCTTTCTACTTCAACTGTGTGTAATTGGCTAATGGCATAAAGTGATCAACAGTATAAGTTATGTTCTTCAAAAATGATAATGTACATAATAATGGATAGTGATCGGACTCGTCTCGTTCTCCTACTGCGAAATAAGAAACGATATCAAAAACATTTTTGTTTGATAGAAAATAATCAACTACACTTTTACCTTCGTTAGAAATACATGTATAGTTCCCCATTATATCATCAGATAGGCGAACATTCATTATATGCATATCATTTGCTTTACAGAATTCTGTTAGAGATCTACCGTAATGATTAAATCTATAACAGTCCCTGTTATTACGCGAAGTATTAAATTTATCGCTGCTATAGTCTACATCGCCATGAATATAATGGATATCATCATTTATAATATAATCAATAAAATCCTTTGTTCTTGCGTTGAAATCTCCAGCAACTGACGGATATTTATGCTGGAGGTCTAGGTACCGATCCTGCATTTGCAAAATCCCATTAGGTTCAAATAAATTATAATAAATAGTTGAACCTTCTGGAGAAATATACAAAAAGTACAAAATTATATCATTAATATTACCCAGCAATGAGAATTCACAATATAAAACAATGCAGTCTGACCAGTTTTATAAATTCTAGAAACAGTATTGTTATACTTTTCTTTGACAAATACATTTACTCCCCCACTATTTCTAATAGCTTGAGATTTTTGGACTCGTATACTATCATAATGGACAAAACCTTTCAATAAGTTGGCAAATTCGTTAGACCTACTACTCCAGGATTCACAAAGGGGGACAATATCAAAAGTCATCAAGTAATCGACCAAATCAGAATTATTGTCATATTTTCTTAAACCTTGTATATTCCATGAAATTATGCTTATGGTTTCATGAGAGCCTTGGCCAAGTTCCTATGTAGATGAAACCTCATTTACATAATCATGAGAACAGTCACGTTCAGTGATTGGTCCGCGATTATCGCTACACGACATACTCGCACTAGGTGCATGCTCCTGAATGTCACATGGCTCAATTGCATAAGAGGAGGCGTTGCTTGTTGCACCATTAGCTAATGGAAGAGAAGAATAGGTTGGCTGCTCAGGCTTGTTCCGAATGGAACCAATAGTATTTGCATAAGATGGGGAAGGGGCGGAGCTTGATGCATCATCAGCCAATGACCGCAAAGTGCGACGTCCACTTACTGGTTCTCTCCCATTGGAAGCACGTGCATTTTGATTGAATCTTCGTTTACCTATATGTACTATTGACTGGGTGGCGTCATCGAATCTATAAATAGAGTCATTCACTATTAACTTGTCAAACTGGATGGTAGAATAGTTTCCTTTTTCTCTTTCCTCCATCATCACTTTTCCTAGCTCGCGTCTATGTGATTATGTCATTTAATCCTGTCCGAAAAATCCGGGAAGACCGAATACCTATCACTTGAGCCCAGTTTCTCTTCCGCTTTCTATAGAATAGCGTTGCAATCTTTTTATCTAGAAAACTTAACTATGATGGGGCACCTAGTGGCATCTCTACCCTTAACCCTATGGACACGCTCTATTTCAACCGTTTCTAATTCCGGCGACTCCAATTCATTTTTGATGAAAGATCTAACTTTTTGCTCACAACCATCCCATCTCTCGGATATGTTACCTTGGATACCATGAAAGCGTAAATTATTTCTTCTCGACTGATTTTCTAGATAATCAATCTTCTGCTTTATATTTCCAAGTTCCGTTTTTATTTGTTGATTTTCTGCTTTAAGTGATTCGTTCTCTAAGTTCCTGCATAGAGCTTGTTATATTATCCATTTTTGCGTTTATTTCGGAAAAGTCTGTTTTTATGTCTTTTTTCAAGTTAGATAGGTCTGCTTTGAAATCGGTTTTCAAATCATTCAAAACTGACATAATCTCACTATCTGCACTGCCTGTTTTTTTTTTTTTTTTTGCTACTACCCCTTTTGCTCTGACTCGGTTGATTTGGTTGTTGGTACTTGGGACTCGTTGGGGACGGGAGGCGGGTTGGAGTTTCATTCAACCTAGCTAGAGAAAGGCCTTCCCCTTGAAATGTGAGCGTTGTTTGTTTACTTGCCCGTGTTTCTACACCAATACATGTATTCTGACCCGGACCCGGACCAGGATTCGTCTCTATGTCCCCACATGTTAGTAAAATTGCAGAAAGGCATGCAATCAGCCTAAACCCCACCATTACTTGTCTCACGCCATACCTTGTCACTAGAAATTTCTTTGGGCTGTTAACCAACCTTTTACGCGGCAGAAAAATACCAATTGCCTGTCTGTAAGTCTCAATATCCACACCCATTGTCCAAATCTGTTGTGGAGTTGACAACACATCAATAAAACGTCCGCCATGTTTCAAGGTACGTTGAGGTTGAATTTGATGGAAGAGAAGTACTTTTGGACCTGTAGGGATGCCTCCATTCTGGCAGACTACGTGCTGTGGAAAAGGGATCCAGAAACACCGAACCAAGTACTTCTGACTCAGAAAATAAGAAGAAAGCTGATTCGGGTTAAATTGGTCATCCCGACAATGAGAAATGTGGGACCTGACATAATGAGCGATAAAGTACAGAACATGAACAATTCACCTAGGTCAGATCCTTGCCCAGATAAAAGAAGGGAAGGATCAAATAAATGTAGGTAATTGTCTCTCACTCCCAGCCTGAATGCCAGTCAGGGAAAATGGATTCAGGGGGTGAAAGAAGATTGTTGGTATTACTAGTGGAAGGAGCTATTAAGCTGCCTTTTGGTAGACAACCCAAACTGAGGTGAGTAGTTGGCATACATCCAAACAAAGTGGGTCTTATGAGTTATGACGCCAGAAAAATGGGTCATATTTGCGAAAGAGATTCTCAGCAGTAAGGTAAAAGATATAAGCGAGATATGCATGTCTCGACTTCTCTGCTCAGAGACTACTGATACTTGGGTTTGTAGAGATTTGGGAGAGGATCCTTAGAATGGGAGCTGCAGGTCTTGTATTGGTAGTCCACCTAAAAGAAGCAAAAAGGGGACCTGTTAGGCAAGAAGGTTTATAAATAGCAAGTACCTTAAAGCCTTACGATCGGCTGTTTGCCATACCAGAGGATCCATGGACACATATACCGGCTATTACAGTATATGGCTAGGGAATTAATGAAGACTTTTCCAAACTGCAATTTTGGTTCTTTCAGGGAAAAACATCTGTTCTAGCCAAAGGATTTCCCAGACGGAAGTCGGTCTAGACACAATTCTGGTGGAAAAAGATTTGATCTGATACCTGAGAATGGAATTAGAATGAATATTCCCACCTTTAAAGGGGAAGTTGCCGCCCTAATTGCCAGACTGAAAGTGATGCCTGTGTCAGTGGTCCTTTCAGCTAGTATCAGTAATGTATTAGATCTTGATGGCCGTGTAAGAAGAGGAACAGGTCAATTCCACATAGTCGAGCCGCATTTTTAGACATGGGCTTGCTGTATATTTGCTTAAAGGGTGCTGCACTAACAGACCCCATATAAGATGGGGCTTTCAAAACGGGCAAGTATGTGGTAATTTCACTGGTTGGACTTTAGGCAGTCACGCACGTGCATAATAAGCGCCTGAGAACCCCGTGCAATAAAGCTAGCCTCAGACGATATCGAGAAGCCAAACTGAAAAGACGTGTTTTTGTACCTTGTATTTGTTGTTGTGCGGCATCTGCCTGTAGAAAAGACGACTAGCAGTTTTTGTGACCCTCGGAGGTGGACCAGTTACAAATAGGCAAGTCTGATTTTACAACAAAGGGAAAGAACAAAGGAATAAAATGAATGACTGGTGTATTTATAACTATTTATAAAACATCACAAAAACTTGCGATAGAAGAACCAATAAGAAAGATCTGAAAGCATTTTTAAATTTCAGTAGACTGCATTTTCAGACGTCAAGTATACGAGGGTCCTCCAATAATGAGTGAGACTGTTGTCATATCTCAGATATTGTCTGACAGATTTTAATGAAACTTTGCACATATATTGCCTAACATATTAGCAACACAAAAATTACGCCAAATGAAGTTACGTTATGACGTCACAATTATGACGTCACTTCCTGTGAAACAAACAACTGCAACATGGCCAGCTTCACAGCAGAAGAACAACATGCATATATAAAAATTGAATATTATAAGGGTAGCACTGGAACAGAGATTTTTCAAACCTTACAAAAAGTTTGTGGGGACCAAGCTATTACTCGTGCAGCAGTGTTCCGGTGGATTGCACAGTTTAAGGAAGGAAGGACTAGTGTGCAGAAGCAACCCAACCCAGGTCGGCCAACAGAAGCAACAAGCGAAGAAAATAGCCAAAAGGTGAAGGCTGTAATGGAGACTGATCGAAGAAACACATGCGAAGAAGTAGCCAATGAAATTGGGATAAGTCATGGGTCAGTACATACAATTTTGACAAATAAGTTAAACATGCGACGTGTTGCTGCAAGGTGGGTACCCCATGCACTGAGCTCGGAGCAGAAACAGGCAAGAGTGGATGTTGCCAGTCAATTACTGGAAAGATACAAAAATGAGGGTGATATGTTTCTTAACAGGATAGTGGCAATAGATGAGACTTGGATACGAAGTTATGAACCAAAACTAAAAAGACAATCTTCAGAATGGCACACGCCGGGGTCCCCACGACCCATTAAATTCAGGCGAAAACAAGGAAATTTGAAGATGATGATGATTTTTGCCTATGATAATCACGGCATATTAGCTGCAAACAGGGAAAACAGTCAATCAAGAGTATTATCGTACATTTCTGATGTCTGTCTTGAGACCTGCCATTCGCAAGAAGCGACCGGAGCTACTTGAACTTACACCATTAATTCTGCATGACAACGCCGCCGGTCACAAGGCAGGTAGGGTGACGTCACTTTTGACGCTCTCTAACTGGGACATTTTACCGCACCTTCCATATTCTCCAGACATGAGTCCTCCAGACTTTCCTAAGTTGAAAGAACCATTGCGAGGTGTGCGTTTTGAGGATTTAGACGCCCTGGAAGTAGAGGTGGCCAGTCAAATTCTACGCATTAACTCTGGTTGCCTAGCAACGGGAATAAGAAGACTTCCTCACCGATATAATTCTGTCATTGAAAAGGGAGGAGCCTATATTGAAGGAATGTAGGAACATTGGATAAGTATTAGTTCAGGTATTTCTTCAATAACTACAGTCTCGCTAATTATTGGATGACCCTCGTAATGAGCTATGTTCTGTGAAAAAGGGGGGTGGGGGGGTTCCCGCGTGACTCAGTGGTAAAGTGTGGCACTCGTAACCTGGAGGCCCTGGGCTCGAACCACACAGGTCTTTCACGGACGTCTCCTTGGACAAGACACCTCAGAGCCCTAGCCTAGCTGATTGTATGTGTTTAACGCCGTTTTCAACATTATTTCAGTTATATCGCCGCGGCCAGTGCACCTATCCATGCTTTCCTGGAGTCTCTTTTACCAGTACTCCGCACAATTTTTCTTTCCAAGCCACTGGCTGCTTTCCCACATAATCATCGTCGAGACAATGGTCAGCGGTGGGAGAGGAATGAATCCTGTCGCAGTGACTATCATCAATCCTCGGAAAGAAATTGGCCGAGCCAGGGGTCGTAGCCGGGATCGAGCTCTGGACCCCGTGTTCTCAAGTCCTGCACGCTACCGACTGAGCTACCGGGGCTCGGCCCTAGCCTAGTACTGGTAAAACTGAAATAATGTTGAAAGCGGCGTAAAACACCATTCAATCAATCTGTGAAAAGGGAGCCTGATAAATTTGCGAAAAGTATCGACCCACGTCATGGGCTGAAACTTTTCGCTTTCTTTAATTTGTCAGCATGTCAAAGGATAATTCTACAATATGATTCAGTAGATTTTATGGATTCATAATTATCAAATGACTTACTTGGTATAATGCATCACGGAGATGCATTAAGCCTCCTTTTGCCAGAGCATGGCTCATATACATTTTTGGTTGAAATAGATGCTGATGTTTATTCTAGAAAGCCACAAGAAAATATGATACGATAATGTTTCTATAGAATCATACCTCATCATCGAATTTCCGAAATCCCAGTGGTCCCTCAAATCTTAGAGATAGTCTATTTATAGAGATACAAACGCCCACTGCACGTGACAAATATTTAACCCATTATCATGAAATAAATTTGAAGCAGACGACATATGAAAAAAAAAAAAAAATCTTCCAAAGATGGATGGTCAACTGTGATCAAAGTTTGATACATTAACACAATAACAGATGACAAGAACTTTAGATTCGTCCAAATTAAAAGCATTTGTAAAAAAAAAAAATATGGTTCAAATATTGAGATCTGTCTTGTAAAGGTCTGAAAACATTGTGGAAAAAATGAGAAAATGCTGGTAACCAGCATTTTCTTATTTTCCCACAATGTTTTCAAAAGTGAACTTTCTCGGGGTCATTGAAATACAGCTTTTGTTTGGTGAATTGTCAATATTAGCGTAATTATATTGTAGGAAATGGAATTTTCTCCCTCTGTCACTCTTTTTTCAAACATGACTTTCTATATGATGAAAACGTCGTTTGAAAGAAGTCGTATAATAATTCACCCTCCAACAATTTTGGGCCAGTAGGATTTGGTTTGTATTGGAGTTTAACGCCATTTTAACAGCTTAGGTCATATCATGGCGGTCAGTGACGCACCCATGGATTTCCTGGCTTTCTCACACCAGTACTGACACAACTTTCTTTCCAAAACCAATGACTACTTTTCTCACATGCATCACAGGTGAGAGGCGAAAAACCGCCGGAAAGTTTGCCGCAACCGGGTATCGAACCCGCAACCTCCAGGTCACGGGTCAGATACGCTAACCACTGAGCTACCTGGCCGGACTTTGGGCCAGTAGGAAAAAAAGTTATTGGTAAATTTTTGAAAGGCCTTTGTGGGCCATCATATCTAATGCCTACTTCAAAAACTGGTCTGCAATGAGCGACCGACACCCACAAGTTCCCCGTATCCCTCTTTCCCTACGGCCTCCGTATGGCGGTTATTCGATTATCACTGGATTTCATAGGCGCTGTAGCCTCCACGATTTTGTTTTTACAACCCCGCACAATGACATTGAAAAAGAAAAGCCCGTAGCCCGGAGACATGTCGTCGATAGCATCTCACGATCCCCTCATGGGCACCGCTGAAAGTGCGAAGTTCGTATGGACGACGTATAGATGGTCATTTTATTTCACTCGATTAACTTACTGATTATAATTACATACAGGATAATCTTCCTTTGTTTACATTCGGACTCGCCAGACGCTTGATTACAACAACAACAACTACTTCCGTTGTTATCAAGCGTCTACATGAACAATAAATCCCCAGTTTTTCTTTCGGCGTTGAAGCATTTGGACGCCTTTTTACGCTCGCATTTTTTTTTACTGTGTTTTACGACTTTGTCGTTTTTTGGTTTAGTGTCTTTTATGGCTGAATCAGTTGTGAAACTCAGCCTTCGTCAAGAAGATGACGATATTCGGGACACGTGCTCCGATACAGGTGTGGGTGGGGTATCGAGTCCACGAACCACAGGTACTACGAAGAGAACTACTGTTCGTGACTTAGAAAATAAAATTCTTTCCTTGGAAGAGAATGTGGACAAGAAATTTGACTCTATTATGACATTTTTACAAGGTTTCTCGGTTCCGCCGGTAAACACTGTTATTAATACTGGCCAGGAAGACGATGTGTTGTCTATTCAGCCTCGGACCAGTGAGTTGAGGGATTTACCCACTCATTCATCCCAGTTGTAATCGTCCAAACGTGTGAAAGTTTATGCCATATAAGTCCACTTTGTATTAAAAATCATTAGAAGTAAATTTACACCGAGAGAATCAAAACTGGCAACAGGACTAACGGCCCTTCACTGCTCGTAACAAAAACTTCTTCGCCGACTTTCGGTTTTGACCCATTTAGGTACAGTACATTTGAAGTTCGTTTATTTGTATTTCTATGGAAGTATTTTTGCTATCTTTGCAAATTATTGCTATAATACCTTTACTTTATGCAATTTCCATAGACCTAGCAGATGCATATCTGCACATACCCATATTTCCGAAACATCGTCAGTTTCTTCGGTTTTGTTTTCAGAACCGCTGTTATCAGTGGAAAGTGATGTGTTTCGGTCCAACTTGAGCACCAAGAGTCTTCACAAAGTTAGTTGCTGTAGTAGCAGCACATTTACACACGCAAAATGTTCGTCTCGCAGTCTACCTAGACGACTGGTTGAGTCTCAATCAGATCAGACATCAGATTCTACAGGATCGAGAAAAGTGTCTCAGTCTCCATACTTCACTGGGATTTATGATAAATCTGGAAAAATCAAATCTGATCTCAAGTCAAACGATAATGTATTTAGGTGCTTTATTCAATCTTCAGTTGGGTCTAATATTTCCTACAGAGGAAAGACACATGAAAATAATACAAGCAATGGACATTATATTACAAGGTCAGTCGGTAGCCAGAGATTTTCTTGTACTTTTGGGGCTAATGGCATCTTGTATAGACCTGACTCCCAATGCTCGTCTCTTCATGCGACCTATCCAGTTACACCTATTGAGTTTCTGGTCTCCAGCAAAACAGTCATTACAAACAGAAATCCCATGTACTCCACACCTGGAAAGTCATTTCGAATGGTGGAGATAGAAAGCAAACATTTTCAAGGGTCGCTATCTGCAACGGAAACAAACAGAGGTATGCATCACAACAGATGCATCGAAAACAATGTATGGCAGGCATATGGGAAATCAGTTTGTGCAAGGGTCATGGTCCGAGATTCAGAAAAGTTGGCACATAAACATGTTGGAATTGGAAGCAGTTCTGCTTACTGTGAAGCATTTCCTTTATCAGTTAGCGAACAAATCGGTGTTGATCAAGTCAGACAACACAACAGTTGTTCAAACTATCAACAATCAGGGTTGCACAAGATCAAGTCAACTTTGTATCAAAGTTTGGGATCTTTGGAATCTGGCAATTCAACACAATATGGATTTAAGAGCAGTCCATATTTGTGGCAAAAAAACATTTTTTTTTTCATTTATTTTCCACAAAATACATACATAGTGCATACTGCAATACAACATTCAAAAACATTGGTATATTATTATTTTTTTTAAATACAATTCACTTGAAAATGATATGTTGCATCAGTATACAATATTTATATACATTGCTATTTTTTTCTAACTTGAAAAAAAAAAAAAAAAAAAAAAAAAAAAATATATATGTGTGTGTGTGTGTGTGTGTGTGTGTGTGTGTGTGTGTGTGTGTGTGTGTGTGAGAAATATAATGTGCTCGAACAGTTGAAATAATAAATTTACCCAAGCGCTTTCGGCATACTGCCTTCATCAGGGGTTAGAAATTAACTGATAAGCCAAAGTGGCTTCAGTGTGTAAGCGTATTTATCTAAAAATAGCTTAGACAAAATAGCTTTGTCTGAAATTAGGATAGACAGCTGATTTGATTTACTGGAATACACTAGTGTATTCTGGAAGTCTAGCGTTTTGTCAGAAAATGGGTTACTTTTTAGATTTCTAGAATTGGTAAGCATTTAGGATTGCTTATTTAATGTAGGTCTAAAATTAGCCTGGTGAATTTTTTAGAGTTATGACAGGGATTAAACACCTGTTCTATTAGACATCGTTTTTGTTGATTCCCGACGGTTGTACTGTGCATAGTCTCCTTATCCAGTAGGTTTCACGTTCTTTTCGCTGTGAATCTGACCATGTCTCTTTGGCCTCAATTACGCATAGTTCTACGTCTTCAAAAGAGTGTCCTGCAGTGTTGAAGTGTTCTGCCACAGGAGATCTGTTGATAATGCTACGGCCTGTTCTATTTTTAGATGTTTGTGAAAGTAATTGATAAACATACGACAGTTTTGGTACCTGGTTTGTTATTTTCATTCTAAATATGAAATATTTAGCATGTATAATTATATAGTTCAAGACAAAATGATTTACTGTAGTACCTGCAATTCCAAGAATTATATCTTTTAATTGAAATTTCACCTTTATTTGTTTACTTATAAGAAAGTTAGTAACACTATTCCAAATCGTTTGAGCATGCATACACTCCCAGAGTAAATGTTCTATAGTTTCCACATTACTTGCACAAAAATTACATAAATTGGAAGGTTCAATCTTTTGTCTGAAGAGCAGTTTGTTTGTTGGAAGGATTCTTGTCAAAAGTTTGTATTGGAAACATCTTAAAGTTGTATCTACCGTTATTTCATAAGGTATTGTGTATGCACTTTTCCAGTTAACTTTCTGACCAACTAATAATTTTTCCCACTTTTCTTCGGATTTTGTTGATGAATTATTTCTTTTTAATTGGATTTTATATAATAATTTGTTTGCTTTGTTTATTCCCCTAATTTTATTAATCAATTGCTTATTTTCTACGTTTACCGGTAGTTGTTGTTTTATTTCATTTTTCATTCTAATGGGTATGCTTCCAATCAAGTTGTAATATTTCAAAAAGTCTTCCGGTTTAATGTCATAAAGATTTTTGAATGTTTCAAAGTCATAAAAGGTTTTTCTTCGAAAATCAAACAATTGTTCCAAAAATTTTATTCCTCTAACATACAATTTGTTGTAAAAGAATGTTTCGCCATTACATTTTATATTTGTATTATTCCAAATCATTTCTTTCTTAACGTTATTGTTGGCTATATTGTTTTTAATTTTATTCCATGCTTTTAACATATCTGTAAGAAAAACATGGTTGGAGCAGATCTTTTTAATATCCGTTCCCTTTAGATTACATTCAAAAATCAAATTACCACCAAAATGTGTTAGGAATTTAGAGAAGAATATTTTCCATTGTCCTGTGTTATTTTCATCCAAATATCTTATTAATCCAATTTGCTTTCAGTGATTTAACTGGTGCATATATATCTGGAACTGCTATTCCACCATTTTCAACTGAAAGTGTTATTATTGATCGTTTCAGTTTATCCGGTTTACTGTCCCATAAGAAGTGAAAAATACTCTTATTTATATCGTGCAATATGTTTTCTGGCGGATTTTGTAATACTGTAAGAGGGTAGATGATCTTGGGTAGTGCAAAGGTTTTTATAACTGTAACTTTTCCCAATAGTGTAAGTTTTCTATGTTGCCACTGCTTTAAAATGGTTTTAAATTCTTGAACTTTTGGAATGATATTTTTCTCTATGATGACATCTGCATAGTTTGAGAAGGTAATTCCTAACGTTTTTGCTGAATCTGATGTCCAGACGAATCGTTTACCTTTGCAGAACTGTAATTGCGTATCCTTTAGGCTACCTACTCTTAGAATAGTTGATTTCTTTGTATTAAGTTTCAAACCAGAAATTTTACCAAAACAAACATTTTAGCAGATCAATTGAGTCGCAAGAAAATCAGGGCAACAGAATGGACATTAAACAAGGAACTTGTGCAGAAGATTTTTTTCCATTTTTGAGGTTCCATTGATGGATCTGTTTGCATCAGTTCAAAATCATCAGACTCCAGTCTTCTGCACATAGTATCCGAACAAATCAGCCTATGCAGTAGATGCTCCATCAATTTCGTGGGACAACATGTTTGCCTATGCCTTTCCCCCACTTTGTCTGATTCCAAAAGTCCTGAGACATTTTTCGCAGTTCCATTGCACAATTATTCTAATTGCACCACAGTGGCCACGGATACATTGGTACACAGAGATTCTCCAGTATCTGATTGCCTGTCCAGTGAGACTCCCGGTAGTTCACAATCTTCTCAGTCAGCCGCAAACACAAATTTACCATCCTCAACCGGAGTTGTTCAAGTTGATGGCATGGAAGCTATCAACAGACAGTTCCAAGAGTGAGGCTTTTCTGAGAAGACTAGAGAACTATTCAGAGCCTCCTGGAGAAAAGGTACCCAGAGAGACTACAATGCTAAATACAAACGATTCTGTGGCTGGTGTAGTGCACAGGAAATTAGTCCCGATCATGCAACTTTAATTGATATTTCACAGTTTTTGACTGACTTGTATCGCTCTGGACTTCAGTACAGAACAATAGCTGGCTACAGGTCAATGTTATCAAATATTTTACCTGCAGTGGATGGTTTTAAAATTGGGCAACACCCTGACATTCTGAGACTTATTAAGGGAGTTTTCCATTGTAGACCTCCATCAAAAAGACTTATCCCCGAGTGGGATTTAGAAAAAGTCTTGAAAGCTTTACAAAAGAAACCTTTTGAACCTTTAAATAAGGCCAGTTTGAAAATGGTTACCTTTAAGACTGTATTCCTAATTGCCATTACCACTTTCAGGAGATGTAGGGACCTCCAATCGTTGCACTTAGGAGAAGACTGTGACAATTCAAAAGGCCGGGATCACTTTCAAAAGACATGGTTTATCTAAACAAGACAGGCAAGGACATGCTGATTTGAATATTTACATCCCTGCTTTTCCAGAAAATAAGTATCTTGACCCCAAGAGGTCTTTGTACTATTACTTAAAACAAACAGAGGTTTTTAGGAAACAAGGTGACGGTTCAGAATAGACTAAGGTGTTTCTAAGTTTGACAGAGCCTCACCATCCTGTCTCTTCACAGACAATATCAAGCTGGATTAGACAAACTATAAAATTAACTATAGGAAAGCAAGTTAAAGGGCACAGCACTCGAGCCGTGGGGCCGTCTTATGCATTAATGAAAGGAGCATCACTAGAGGCTATTCTAACTGCAGCAGATTGGATTAGAAAATCCACGTTTTGTCGATTCTACTTGCGGGACATTCCGTGTGAAGTGCTTAAGTCAGCACAGATTAGTTAATTAACATGCATTCAGTGGGATACTATAGCTTGTTCTGGAACAGTGTACAGTGAGATGGGTTTATTTCGCACTATTTGTACATAGACGAGTTATCTAACAAATGAGAGTTGTTTTGTTTGGTAAACTAGTTTTTCTATGAAAGGAACTTTGGTTAGTTCTTTCGGCGAGTCACCATTTGGAGTTTCTATAAAACCTTCATTGAAGGGTGTACATGTATATAGAAATATGAAGATGTATAGTGGGTTATACTTATAAAGTTTTTGGAAAGACATTTCATGTATGATGTCTGGACTTCCAAGAGTAGAAGAAAGGAAGTTTGGATGCAAGAGTGAAAATTGCCTATCCACCTCCACTACTGGGTATGTGTTTTAGTTATTGCTTTGAAAACTATCCTGTATGTAATTATAATCAGTAAGTTAATCGAGTGAAATAAAATTAATTTGTGTTTCAAGTTAGAATTTTATGAAAGAGATTAACTTACCGATTATAATTACAATTTCCCACCACCACCCCTAGGCTAATTTTCGAGGCAGGTTTTGCCTCAAGAAAAACTGGGGATTTATTGTTCATGTAGACGCTTGATAACAACGGAAGTAGTTGTTGTTGTTGTAATCAAGCGTCTGGCGAGTCCGAATGTAAACAAAGGAAGATCATCCTGTATGTAATTATAATCAGTAAGTTAATCGAGTGAAATAAAATTCTAATTTGAAATACAAATTAATTAATTTGTGCCCAATAAATCTTCGGATAATCATATAAATCATATAATCATAGGCCCCCCCCCCCCCCCCCCACACCTCCACGTCGCCGAGTGCGGATAGTTTTTATACTTCAAACCAGATTTATTGTTGTTTTTAACAAGCGAAAAGATGATATGTATTTCTATATGTTTAGTTAAATGTGTGGACCAATGAAAAATGCCATAGTTGACACCCACTCCCGGGAATCGAACTCGGGACCTTATGGTTATGAGGCCGACTCTCTACCTCACAACCACGGACACCACTCTATTTCTATATGCAAACATGCTATGTCTGTACACGTGTTTATTTGGAAAATGATCTCTATCTAAAGATTGGTTCAGTCCCAAAATAGGACAATGGAGGGAATGTAGACTGAAATCAAACAGCAAGATTGCTGGTCGTGATGCCAGTCTATACTCTCTGCTGGATGCAATTTAAACTCTCAAAATGTACTACGTAATATATAATGGACAAGTGGCCTTAATATAGTACATTGCATGGTGCCCCTGAAAATTACACGCAGATTGAGCAGTCATTCTGCAGCACTAATCTTTAAGGGCGATCGCAAGGTCACTATTCCATCTCCGCGGCCTCAGTACCGACAACCAATAGATGGTCATTTGGACCAAAAAATCTTGGAATAACCAAACGCCTCCCACTTTTCCCGGGCGGCTATCGCAATGTTGCTGCATGTTGCCATTGCGATGCCCGTAAAATTGATACCTTTTTCAGATGCATTAAATCGCCTTTTCACGGCCAAACTAGTACGTTGCCCGAGGCAAATGTAACCCAGAGATAACAGATAATAGTCCGAGAGAATGGATTAAAGATCTTTGCTCGTAAACAGTAATAACTATGACCATTTCAGTACCAAGGGCGAAAACAGATGCTCTTGAGGACGGCATAGATCATGATCAGACTGCGCAGAGATGGTAGTCCTTGTATCCAGCATTTTCTCCTTTTCTCAGAGATTTTCTACCCGGTCGGGTAACTGAGTGGTTAGCGTATCTGACTCATGACCTAGTGGTTGGGAGTTCGATAGCCGTTCAAGCAAACTTTCATTCTGGCGATCTTTCACCTGTCACCTCTGATGCATGTGAGAAAAGTAGTCGTGGCTTGGAAAGAAGATTGTGTCAGTGCTCGTGCAAGAAAGCCAGGAAACACGTGCGTAGGTGCACTGACTGCCGTGATACGACCTAAGCAGTTAAAACGGTGTTAAACTCTAATACAAACTAATCTACTCCTTCTAAGAAAAGTTCCGTCTCTTGACCATTGGGTCAATTTCCGTCTACAAATGCTTTCCTTTTGGACCAGTCTACAAATTTTTCCTTTCATACAGAGTTAAGCGAAAAGGTCAAAGGCTCTGGAATGCTTTCGAGGATGAAAAAGTGATGCACTGGTACTGAATCGATTCTAGGTTGGGGCTCTATAATGCCTTGCCAAAGAACACTCAGACACCGTAGCTACTAAGCTATGAAGAACCTATTGTTGGAATGACATGTTGCATGCCTCCTGCAGACGACATAATTTCGTCTGGCAGAATACAGATTTGGAAAACAATGTGGCGAAAAGGAGAAATATTAGCCATACTTTGTGAAAAGGGGGGGGGGGGCTCAATGCATCTGCAAAAAGTATCGGCCCATGTCAGCCTGCGCAGTCCGCGCAGGCTGACATGGGCCTAAATTTTTTGCAATCGGTCAATTTTCTGGATGTCAAAGGACCGGTCTACCTCATGATTGAGTCGGTTGTTACAAAACATGGATTTTATGAAACCCTAATTACGTGATGACTTACTTGGTTTGATGGCTCAAGGAGAAGCATAAACTCCTCTTTTGCAAGTTCGTGCCTCATATGTACGTATCAAAGCGTATCAAAGCACAGTTCACTATATATGCGACGTGTTGCCTCCTGCAGGCGACATTATCTCGTCCTGCAGATGATAGCGTTAGAAAACATTGTGGCAAAAAGAAGAAATTGCTCGTAACGAGCAATTTCTTCTTTTTGTCACAACGTTTTCAAATAGATGATATATATCAAAACTATATCAAATTACAATTCACGTTTATTTCGAAAGAATATTTTGAAGGTCATCACCTGTAAATTTTAGTTCGGGACGCAAAGGGTTCGTCAGGATTGTTCGATATTTTCCCGGAATGAACTCCGCGGACTTTTAGATCGTAAGATGTTCTACATAGATAGCAAGATGACATACTAGGAAATTGCACGTAACAATGGATTTCTTCTTTTGGTTCGATTGGGTTTTTTTTTTTCCTTTTAATGACTGCAGCAGGTTTGTCGGTGGCATTTACGCGCAAACACGAAACAAAAAACCTACCGCACGGCATATTTGAGCCATACTCTTGCTATAAGTGGGGTTTAATGTATCTCTGTGATGCATCGTACCATGCAAGTTATCATATAATTATGGACACATAAAATCAGATTTGTTTAAAACCAACTAAATCATAAGGTAGACTGGTCCTTTAACCTACAGAAAATTGACCAATAGCAAAAAGTATCGATCTAGGTTAGCCTGCGCGGACCGTGCAGACTGAGTCGAATCGATCCTTTTTGCAAATACATATCACAGAGCACGGATCATTTATTACTTTCAATCGTTTTAGCGCTAGTGGCTGACAGCTACAGAATACAATCTTCTGAAAGGGCTAAGACGCTGGCGTCTGCTCTGGTTTGCTATGGAGCCAGCTATTGGAGGGTATTTGGATACCGTCCTAGATGCAGTAGGTTTGTTACATGAGTACATGAGCCCTGGTTGCGTAGTTGGTAGCTTATGTTGGACTTAAGAACAGGGGGTCGTTGGTTCGAAACTCCAATCCAGTCAATTTCTTTCCGAGGATTGATGATAGTCATTGCGACAGGATTCATTCCTCTTTCACCGCTGATAAGTGTCACCGAAGATTGTTATATGGGAAAGAAGCCAGTGGCTTGGGAAGAATATTTTGACAAATGCTAGGAAAAAAACTGCAGGAAAGCATGGACAGGTGCACTGGCCGCCAAGATATAACTGAAATAATGTTGAAAATGGCGTTAAACACCATACAACCAATCAATCATCAGTACATACGAGCCACGTTGTGCGAAAGGGGGGGGGGGGGGCTTAGTGCATTTGCAAAAAAGTGTTGATCCATGTCAGCCTGCGCAGTCCGCGCAGGCTGACATGTGTCGAAACTTTTTGCTACTTGTAAATTTTCTGCCTATCCAAGGACCGTTCTACCCCCAGATCCAGTGGATCGTTAGAATCAATGGATTTTTATGGATACATAGTAATACGAGAGGCGCTTGAGCGCCTGTATCGCTCCACAGGCCTGATATTTCTATAATGGCGAAAGGAAGTTTTTAACAATTATCATTCAATCCTGCATTTTAGCTCACTGAAGAAACAATTTGGTAGACAACCACCATAGGAACTTACCTGCAAAACAACAATGAAATCCAATGAATAGTTTTAGAGAAGAAATTTTTCAAAGATTTTACTTTATACCATAAAAGGAAAATGAGTCTCCCATAAAAGCCATGTTTTTTGACAGATCTTTTTTTTTTTTTTTTAAGGAATTCTGTAAACCTGTATCTAAGGAACATTCCTGCAAAATAATAATGCTATCCAAATAGCGGTTTGGGAGGAGAAGATTTTTAAAGGTTTTTTACTTTGGTTGCCATGGCAACCAGAATTCTTCATGGAACACAATTATTTGAAGGAATTTGAAAGAGGACCACCAAAGGAACATTCCTGTGAAATTTGGTAAAAATCCAGTCAATAGTTTCTGAGGAGAAGTTTTTTAAAGAAAAAGTTTACGGACGCACGCACGGACGAACGGACGGACGGACGCACGACGGACACAACGCCATGACAATAGCTCGCTGGCCTTCGGCCAGTGGAGCTAAAAACGACTTGCTTGGTATAATACATCACGGATATACATTAAACCCCTTTTGCGAGAGCAAGGCGCATATCTATCCACCACGGGTATGCAATTTTTCTTTGAACAAGAGGAATGGGTTATAATTGGCCTGCAACACGCGAAAAGGGACAATTGCGTAAAGTGTCGTCTCGGATCAGCCTGCGCAGTCCGCGCAGGCTAACCCGAGATGACACTTTCCGTTCTAATGTGATTTTCTGTTTCGCGCAAGTCTACTGAAGCACAAAATCTAATGTAATCGTAAAGTGCCGTCTCGGATTAGCCTGCGCGGACTACGCAGGCTGATCCGAGACGACACTTTAAGCAAATGTCCGAATGCCCCTTTTCGCGTGTTGCAGGCTAAATTATGGTCGTTACAGTTCGATTATCCGACCTCCCGCAAAGCCTAGAACCGATGTAATCCATCCATGATTTGTTTTTTCTTTCTAAGTCGATAATAACTGACCCGTCTCTAACCCTTTTCGAAGAAATCCAGTGTTTTGGCGAAGAAAAGGCTTTTGAAAACATTGTGGAAAAAGGAGACAATGCTGGTAAACAGTATTTTCTCCTGTTTCCACCATTTTTTCTACCCCTTTGAAGACATTTTCATTTGAGTCCGTTCAATATTGCGCCCGCAAATCCTTTCAATTTGAACCCGTCTAAATCAGTCGCATGTTTTAACACCCCTTAGAAAAAAGCTTTCGATTAATTTTATTGTCGGAAGCGGAGAAAATGCTGTAAAGCAACCTTTCCTCCTGTTTTGACTACGTTTTTTACTGCTTGGAAGCTTAGTCCCCATAGTGGGTAGAGGAGAAAATGCCGGTAACCAGCATTGCATTCTTTGCTGACGATATTTACTACCTTTTAGAAGACAAATTTGAACATTTTTGTTAAATGAATTTGTAGTCTGCAAATGCTTTCAATTTGAACCAGTCTGAAACCTTCTCGTGTCTTAAGGTCTACGACCCCTAACGCTTCTAGTGCAATATGGAATAAATTTTTTTGTTAATTGATAAATAAGGATTTATACTGATATAATACTGATGCACACTTTTAACCAACCAGAAATTCCTTTGGTGTCTATCTTGAAATTATTTGCTGATACTTTTGTTAGTTTCCTGAAAAGGGAGGTAATTATTATCTCCCTTTGTAATGAGAATTTAGTGGTTTTAGATTTATAAATGATAATTCTAAGAAGGAAAAAAAAAAAAAAAAAAGGAAAAAGAGACTTGGTTATTAAAGTAGTACAATAATACTCATTTTTAATCATATCAAATTTTGTAGGATAATATTATAGTGCAAATAGCTGTTTTCCATTAGGGATCTAAGATCTTAACGACTCGGGAAAAAAAAGGCTTTTGAAAATATTGTTCGAGAAAAAACCAACTGATTGTAATCAACATTATTTCCTTTGCCAACAATGTTTTCTAGCCCTTTTCGAAGACAAATTCCATCATTTGAGTCAATTCAATTGGTCGTCTGCAAATGCTTTCCAACTTGAACCAGTCTAAGATTTCTCGTCTGGTACAGAGTTAACAATGATTGATTGAATTTGCGTTTATTTATCGTCGCCACCGGTTGCCCATATGGGCGACGCCCCCCTGAAGGCTGTTAGTATTGTTACGAGGGATAGTGCAGATACGGGACGAAATCCATCTTAAGTTACGCCTGGTTCTTTAACGTGCTCGGTGTATAGCACCGTCACACGGGACCTCGGTTTAACGTCTCATCCGAAAGACTATTAGTAATTTTAGATGGCCAGCCGTGGGGATCGAACCCACACCCTCAAGTGACTCGAAACATCACGTTCACGAGTCCTACGCTCTACCTATTGATCTATGCGGGCTGGTCGGAGTTAACATTGGCTCACCTTGACCTTAACGTATACAAGGACTTTTTAACCCTTATCCTGTGGAATAAATTCAAATGAAACTTTCAAGCCGATAGTAAAAACCAAAATTTTTCTTTTCCATGGGTATTTTTTGGGGAACGATAATCTCCTTGTCGGACAGCGTAGATCAAGATCAGAATGCACGTACTGTGCAGTCTGATCTTGATCTACGCTGTCCGCAAAAGGTCAATGAGTCGCGCTTAGCAGCCTAAGGGTTAAAAGAACCTGACAGATTGAGAGACTTGTCATAAGTAGTACTTTTACCATTTGTGAAAATGTGTTACCGGTCACATATGTTTAACTAATAAATTTCTTTTGTTCCCCTATTATCTGCATTTTCTTTTATGAGATTCTTTAACGACCCTATACCACCCAATCTCGAGTTTTAACGGGCCTTAAGAGGTTGGCTTTTGAAAACAATGTCGGAAAAGGAGAAGTTGCTGGTAACCAGCAATTTCTCCTTTTCCAACATTGTTTTCTATCCTGTCAGAGATAAATCACGTCACTTGAGCCACATTTAATTTGTCGTCTTCAAATGCTGTCAATTGAACTACATTTAGTTTAAAACAATCCCGTATTTTAACAAGCCTGAAAAAAGGTTTTGAAAAGAAGAAAATGCTGATAACCAGCATTTTCTCCTATTTCCATCATGTTTTCTGCCTTTTTCCGAAGCCAAATTCCCATCATTTGAGACAGTTTAATTTATTAAAAGATTGTATTGAAAATACATAATGTGAATACATGAAGCAACAAAATCACGCCTGCCTTTTCTGTACACAATGTTACCTCTAGATAACGTTTCTCTCTTTCTCTCTCTCTCTCTCTCTCTCTCTCTCTCTCTCTCTCAATGGGAGGGAGTCATCAATCAAAGAGGGCTGCCTGAAAGTTTGCAGAATTTCGTTGTAACTACAAGTAGAACTATTTTAGAAAGGAAAATCATTATGGAAAACTTGAATGATTTTGCTCATAAATCTTAAAACATAAAAAACCAGTAAAATTGTATTGAAAACACATAATCTGAGTACATGAAAGAACAAAACTATGTCTGCTTTTTTCTGTAAACAATGTAACCTCTATAGATAACGTTCGCTAAAACTTATAGTTATGCAGAGGAACAATTTCTACGAACTTCTAGGACAACCCTCGTAAATAAGCACACGCCACATGTATCAACTATAGATAACCAACATTTCGGAGACCTATCTTATAAAATAGAAATTCAAAACGATTTTGGATATTTTATATCACCCTATTAAAAATTCAAACGATTACTTTTACCGCTGTATCGGCTGCTTCTGGGAAAAAAAAAAAACGTCGTGAGAGAGAGAAAAAGAAAAAAGAAATTGCGGGTAGCAGTCAATTGCTCCTTTTTCACCATGTTCTTCTGTATATCATTAAAAAAAAGAAATATTTCGACTTTCTATAAATCATTTCTTTTGATTGTCACATGCTGGGGGTTAGTGGAACGTCTAAAAATAGCATTTATGAGTAAAGTCACGTTATAGACACGTTTTTGTAATTGATATTTCTTTGCTTTCATGCAAAATCGGTATGAAAGCTTTTTCAGTGCCATAGAGCGAAAAGAGTAGCTTGTGCGGACGGCATAGATGCAAGATCAGACTGCACAAAACGTGCAGTCTGATCTTGAATCTATCCCGTCCGCTTATATGGCTTGCAACACGCGAAAAGGAGCATTCGGACATTTGCGTAAAGTGTCGTCTCGGATCAGCCTGCGCAGTCCGCGCAGGCTGATCCGAGACGACACTTTACGCAAATGTCCGTATGCCCCTTTTCACGTGTTGCAGGCCATATAGGAAAGCCTTTCAGCGTCATGGGTGAATATAGACTGCTCTAAGCAGTCTGATATATGATCGATTCCGTCCGCCTATTTAGTCAACCTTTTCAGCGCTGACAGTAAAAAATGAGGGCTTTTGTAGACGTCGTAGATCAAATATCAGTCTGCATAGAACGCCTGCATCTTCGTACAGCATTAAACTAGGCAAGTCATTACATAATTATGGATCCTTGAAATCCTTTTGATATTAAAACCGATTGAACCAATGGTCCTTGGACATACAGAATTTTTACCAAAAGCAAAAAGTTTTGTCACAGGTCAGCCTGCGCGGACTGCGCAGGCTGACCTGGGTCGATAGTTTTTGCAGATGCATTAAACCCCTGTTTCACAGAGCATGGCTTATATATTTGGTGCTGAAAGAGTTAAATGGTACGGAAGTAACTCCAACTTTTGGGCTGGCATTACCTGTGCCAGTTAGCTAATGATCGACTTGCTGTGGTTAATTGAACCGCCCCAACCCGTCTGTCGATTCTTACGTTCGGCCCACAGACTGATTGACCGATTGACCGAATGACCGACTAAGTTACTGATCAACGGAACTGCCGTTTGGCAGACTGACTGAACATGTTTAAGTCAAAGAATTGAACCGAAAATTGATTGTACAAGACCTTTTCCGCCTTGCACCTGCATCTTACCTCCTTTGAAAATATTGTCGTAAGCAGAGCATTGTCTCCAACTCGTCACAACTTGGCCAATTCCGTACCTACATCTAACCTCAACTGTATAACGGTTGTTTCCATTTGAACTGCCAATCACGTGATCTTATACATGGCGGCGCCACTGTAAGTCGTTTCGCAACGACATAAACAACCTCGATGAAGTTATTCACATCTATCTATCTGCCGGTGAAAACGTCAATCGCAACTGATAATCCACGTTAAAAAATGAATGTTCGAACTGTTTGCCATCTGAAATATAGTTAGAAAGATTTCGATAGAAAATTGAAACTCAAGTTTTCTTTTTTACAAGGAGCCTTACAATTTTCAGAACGGTGAACTGGCGTATTTCCGGCGATGAAATGTAGAGTGTAGGTGCATATCAAGCTATCAGATACAGCCGAGGGATTTGATGGCTACCATCACCCGAGGTATGCCGAATGCATTGTCTCCTTCCCACAGTGTTTTCGTATGGTTGAATTCGTGTTATGAGATCTATTCATATGAGTCATGTTCTGTGATAAGAAGGTTTAAGACGTCTTCAAAAAGCATCGACCCATGTCAGGTCCTCTCAGACTGACATGGATCGAAACTTTGTGTTATTTGTAAATTTTCGACATGCTCAAGGATCAGTTTACCTCATGATTCAGTCGGTTGTTTCGGAAAATGGATTTTATGGATCCATGACTATAATAATGGCCTGCAACACGCGAAAAGGGGCATTTGGACATTTGCGTAAAGTGTCGTCTCGGATCAGCCTGCGCAGTCCGCGCAGGCTAATCCGAAACGACACTTTCCGTTTTTATGTAATTTTCTGTTTTGCGCAAGTCTACTGTAGCACAAAATCTAATGTAGTCGTGAAGTGCCGTCTATATGATGACTTCCTTGGTATAATGCATCGCGCAGGGGCAATTAACCCCCTTTTGATAAAACGCCGAGCTAATGAGCTATCCATTACTTCACATTTTTTTTCCCCAAATTTGGCTATTATCTTTTCAAATTGTATAGTAATAATTTGGTCTGAGGTTGATTAACTCACGGCCTCAAAATGTGCAAAACTGAATTTTTGCTATGAAGACAGCATGTAAAAATAAAAACAAGGAAGATACATTGTTTAATTATACATGTACACGCACTAATGAAGCAAAGTACTTTTTTGTCCAGTTTCTGAGACGTTTTAAAAAACTCATATTCTGTACTCGATCTAAAGAATCTATATAATATATTTCAATGACAAGGGAAAGATTTTTTTTTTTTCGTTACGTCCAGCCGAGCAGTTTCAATAAAAGGAAACAATTTTCTTTTTTCATTACGTCCAGCCGAGCAGTTTCGTGTCAAATAGGGATTAAACTTTTTACGCTCGATTTGAACCAGGTGAATTCATCTCATTCATATTTCAAGCAATTTTAAATTCATTCAAATTTCGTAACATCGCGTTTCTTTCATTGAAGCAGTTAAAAATTGGAACACTGTCCCAAATTTGTCTAATTTCTAAGTATATACAGGCGACAATGTGAACGTGGGTCAAATGATGCAATTTCTCTTTGATAGGATAGAAAACATTGTGGGAAATGGAGAAAATTTTGGTTACCAGCATTTTTTCTCCTTTTCCCACATTGTTTTCAAGTGACTTCTTCTGCAGGGTCGTTGGAATACACAGCTCCTAGCTTGTATTTTTCCCTTCCCCTCTTTCCTCTCTCCCCCCCCCCCCAAAAAAAAAAAAATGGTCGACTTCTTCAGTGAGAAATGAATAAACCCGACCTCTATCTCCGGCCGAAACTTCAGTCCACTGACACTCAAAGATTTTTATTTTTAGGCTAGATTTAAACAACCAAACCGTACAGATCCAAGATCAGGCTGCACGTTCACCAAAATTTTGTGAAGACAAATGAAAAAGTGAAGAAAAAAATGCAAGAAGACTTAACGACGTTCGCGACAGTTTCCATTATCACGCTTCGTGTAACTATCACGCTCACCTTTTTACTCGAAACGGTGAGCACCTAACACAGTTGATCCTGCCACACTTGTCAATGTCTTCAGAATGGATAAACCAAGAACTAAAACGGGTCGTTTCATGTCAGCAAAACGAAGAAAAAAGTATTTGAATCAAGCCAAATAATTATATGTGAGGAAGAATCCGAAATTACCTATTAAAAAGATCGGACTGAAAGTTAAAGTGAATCGCCTAACTACGTCACCTAACAACGGAAATATGGACACATGCTAATAGCGCTCTATTTTGCAGACGTATCGTCGAGCCAAAACATCCTTTCAGATGCAGATGCTTTCAGTTTGGTCTAGTCCAAAATTATGTCATTTGGTAAAGACTTGCAGAAAAAAAAGAGCTGTAACTCTTTCTCCTTTACCGGGTTATCCATTTTCTTGATGAGTCTGCAGCCGACAACATTAGAAAACATTGATGTCAAAAGGAGAAATTGCTCCTACTGACTGATGTCTCCTTTTCGCACAGTGATTTCTGATCCATCAAAGAACTGTGATACATGAATACTAGGTTATGGTTTAGCGTCTGCAAACGCGTCAAATTTAGAAAAGTCCCGAATTAGTCGTTTAGTAATGGGTTAAATGCTAACATCAGTATTACATTTATATGCTATGGACTGGTTTATTATGACAAACAAACTTGATTCTTATAAACATTGTTGAATTGTTGAAAAAAATTGAGATAATTTACTTCATATAATGTCTTTGTCTTTGACAAACCCTACATTTACACATTAGTTATTGCCCCAACCACAAACTTAAAATGTATTTTCTTAAAAAATAAGGCTGGTGACCTATTTGTTTTAAGTCTGATTCTTTTAGTTTAGTACCTGAATATTATTTATAGAAAAAATAAGAAAAATCTGAATGTTAGAACATTGAAAAAAATAGCTTTAAAGGATACTCTTTGTTTTTTTGGGTTTTTTCCAAAATTAATTTTTTTAGCCATAAGTTAAGGGTATTTTTTTGTAAAGATTGATACTCAGTATACTCTAAATTATTTTTTTCATTAAATTTGATGTTTCACCAATACAATGACATAAGATTTGCTTATAATTCTTGTCATTTAAAAAAATATACATAGACTTAGTTTTCATAGGTGAAATTTCATCCTAAACTGCCGCAATTCAGGGTGTACTAAAAGAAATATTTATAGAATTTTCCAAAAGCTGATGACCCCCTTTTTATCTCCTATTTTTAAAGATCAGATAATATATTATCACCACACAAAGTTTCATGAAATTCTGACTGTTTTCAAAAAATGGTGAAACTGTAGCGATCGTCTTTAATTGAAAGATTTATAAACTGATTCATTGTATGAAGTTTAACGCCATTTTCAAAATTATTTCAGTTATATCGCGGTGGCCAATGCACCTATCCAAACTTTCCTGGAGTTCCTGTTACCAGTACTCAACTCAGCACAATTTTCATTCTATGCTACTGAGTACTTTCTTACATAGCCATCGTCGAAATAATGGTCAGAGGTGAGAGAGGAATGAATCCTGTCGCAATGAATATAATCAATTCTCGGAAAGAAAATTGGCCGAGGCGGGGATCAAACCAGCGACCCAGTGTTCTCAAGTCCTGTAGGCTACCGAATAAGCTACCTGGGCTCGGAAATATTTATAAAAGTACGTGTGTAAATCAAATAAGCAATGCAAAAGTTTCACTCGGGTTTTAAGCCTTATTCTACTAAATAAATCAAATGAAACTTTCAAGCCAATATTAAAAACCCGATTGATGCTATTTTCAAGTTATTTTTTGGGAAAAACATATCTCCATATCGGACAGTGTAGATCCAAGATCAGACTGCACGTTCTGTGCAGTCTGATCTTGATCTACACTGTCCGAAAGAGGTCAGTGGGTCTCGCTTAGCAGCCTAAAGTTTAAAATGACTTTATGGCATCGTTTTCAAAACTTAAAATTTCCCGATCGTGCTATCAAGATGGTTCAATTTCGATGGAAAGTGTTTCTTTTCTTTTTTATTAAGGCCAATCCAGCAGTTTTATATAAAACTTTTCCGCTTAATTTGATTTAGGAGAATCTGTTTCAATAATCTTTTCAAACAATTTTGACCTCATTTGAATTTTTTATATCGTGTTTTTTTTTATTGAGGCTGTAAACGAAAAGGAATAAAAATGTTCCCCCAGTTACGTTCAATCGTATATCTTTTTTCGCCGAGCCCCGGTAGCTCAGTCGGTAGCGTATAGGACTTGAGAACAGGAGGTCGCGGGTTCGATGCCCGGCTCGGCCAATTACCTTCCGAGGACTGATATTCATTGCGACAGGATTTATTCCTCTCTCACCGCTGACCATTGTTTCGACGATGGTTATGTGGGAAAGCAGTCGGTGGCTTGGAGAGAATATTGTGTGAAGTACTGATAAAAGAAACTCCAGAAAAGCACAGACAGGTGCACTGGCCGCCGCTAAATAATTGAAATAATGTTGAAAACGGCGTTATATACCATAAAATCAATCGATCATTGTATCTTTCTTCCCCCTCCCCCATCGTCTCCTTAGTTTTAACTTTTTACCACACGATCCGAATTTTTTAACGACCCTGAGAAAGAATCCCTTTGAAGACATTGTGGAAAAAGGAGAAAATGCTGGCAACCAGCAATTTCTCATTTTCCCACAATGTTTCCCACCCTTTCCAAAACAAATTTCGATTCTTTTTTGGTCACGTTTATTTTGTCATCTGCAATTTCAATTTGGACTAATCTAAAGTTTTTTCGTTTCGCAAAAAGTTAATCGTTGTTTTAGACCCTGAAAGCGCTAGAAAAAAGGTCATAGATTGTTTGTTTGTTTGTTTGTTTGTTTGCTTGAATAGTGTTTTAGGCCGCTTTCAACGTTATTTCAGTCATATCACAGCGACAGCTCACATATTCATGTATTTCCTGGGTTTCAACAGTACTAGGCTAGGGCTCTGAGGTGTCTTGCCCAAGGATACTCCTGTGAAAAAAATGTCTTAGAAAAATTAAATTGACTTTCTCAATCATAAAAACAGATAAAACGTTGCAATTTCAATCGAATTTTTGCGACAGAATTATAAGTAAAACATCGGACAGTGTACATCCAAAATCAGATTGCATGTTCTGTGCAGTCTGATCTTAATCCACACTGTCCGCAAAAGACAGTCTGATCTTTATCGACATTGTCTACAATACAACTTAAGGTGTCCATTTATACAGATCTAACGGTCAACAGTGGGTGTTCTAGTTATGATAATGGTGAGTATAATAAAGTCACAGTTTATCCTTTCACCACAACGTTTTTAATAAAACAGTATTCTGCTAGATACAAAGAAGTATTCTGCAGTTGATAAAATGCTAATCATCCAAGCAAACAAACATGTATACGAAAAAGAAACCTTGAATAAATTACAGAGCCATAGATATACTATGACATTAAAACACAATAACGAGGAGAGTATGCATAATTCAGTCATGCTCCTACAAAAGGGAGCATAATACATCTCCGTGATGCATGGTACCAAGCAAGCCATCACATAATCATGGATCCGTAATAGCCACTTTTTTTTTAAACAACCGACCTATTCATGATGTAGACTAGTCCTTGGACAAACAGAATATTAACCAATATCGAAAAGTTTCGGTCCAGGTCAGCCTGCGCGGATCGCGCAGGCTGACCTGGGCCGAAACTTTTCGCATATGCATTAAGCCCCATTTTTACAGAGCGTGGTTCATATGTTATGCAGTCAACAAAAGAAGAGTGATTAAGGTATCACATTCTCATAGATTTACTACTTTATAAAACGACAAAATTTTGGACCGGACTAAATTGAAAGCATTTGCAGACGACAAATTAAATATCCCTAAAATGATGATTTCTGTCTTTGATAGGGAAGATAACGTTGTGGGAAAAAGAGAAAATGCCGTTTACCAGTATTTTCTCCTTTTCCAACAGAGTTTTCGAAAGTGTTCCCTTTCAAGGTTATTAAAAGTTTCGGACTGTGTGGTAAAGGGTTGTAACATTACGGAATGCTTTTCAAGCCATTTTAGGCCCGGCTGGGTAGCTCATTGGTTAGAGTATCTGACTCGTGACCTGGTGGTTGCGAGTTCAATACACGGTTGCTGCAATCTGTCTTTCCGGCGATTTTTCGCCTCTCATCTCTTATGCATGTGAGAAAATTAATCAGTAGTTTGGAAAGAAAGTTGTGTCAGTACTGATGTGAGAAAGCCAGGAAACTCATGCGTAGGTGCACTGACCTCCGTGATATGACTTAAGCTATTAAAACAGCCTTAAACTCCAAAACAAACAAACAAGTCAAAATCAAGTTGTTTTAACCCTTTCGGTGCCATACTCGAAAACGTTGACTTTTGCGGACGGCATAGATCAAGATCAGACTGCACAGAACGTGCAGTCTGATCTTTGATCTATACCGTCCGCTTGTGTAGTCAAGCCTATACAATCAAAATCTTTGTAAGTTTCAATGGATTGTATTTAGAGCCGTCGAAAGAGGTCGAGTTTATTTATTTTGCGCTGAAGGAGTTCTAGATGCCCGTCTACAGCCGGTGAGCAAAAACGCTGTTAAACTTCAAACAATTTAGAGTGGTACAGAAATCAGTCCTTTACGGTGGCACAAAAGTGACATGGAAGATATATTTTATACTACGTGCGCACGCAGTAGCTAATACGTGCGCACGTATTAGTTATTACGTGTGCACGCAGTAGCTAATACGTGCGCACGTAATACTACTGCGTGCGCACGTATTACTTATTACGTGCGCACGTATTAGCTACTGCGTGCGCACGTAGTATAAAATATATCTTCCATGTCACTTTTGTGCCACCGTAGTCCTTTGTGTAAACATGGATAGATTACTGACATATATGGTGTAATTGAAAAAAAGAAACACGGAGATTTGTATTAGAAACCGAACATTGGTCAGAAGAAAACTGGCTGACGATCGAAGCTGTAAACAATGGCGGTGCGTCACGGAAATTTATCGTTGGTTTCCGTCTAGAGTCGGATACGGTGTAATTTGCATATAGGCCGCGACCTCCGTCTGAAAATCGAGGCTGCAACAGAGAAACCTCCATTTTCCTTTGTTTACCTCATTAAACGCAGGGCGAAGGTCAAATATAGTCACGTGATAGAATGCATGATCATCATACGAATCTGCCCGAGTGTATAACGGATACATCGAAAATCTTCGATTCAAAAACCGGAAACGACGAGTCTGTTTACATGAAAGGCCGCAACTCCGCGAAATGCATTTTCTATCGACCGTAATCTAAGCAACCTTGCAACCGTCAGGCGCAATATTTGGCATGAAGATATAAGAATGACTATATTTTAATAAAATAAAGACAAAATGAGTTAAAACTGGCTGAAAATGAGTATAAGGGCCTCTTTAACTCTCACAGTGGTATACGAGATTATAATAATTCAGGGGCACTCAGAGAAAAGGGGCTTTGACAGCATCTTCGTAATGTATCATACCAAACAAGTCTTCGAATAACTTAAATTTGAGCCATGTTCTGTGAAAAGGGGGCTTAATGCATCTGCGAAAAGTATCGACCCAGGTCAGCCTGCGCAGTCCGCGCAGGCTAACCTGGGCCGAAACTTTTCGCTATTGGTCAATTTTCTGTATGTCCAGGGACCACTCTTTTTCCAGATTCACTCATTCATTAGACCAAGGGATATTATGGATCCTTAATTATATGATGACTTGTTTGGTGTAATGGATCACGGAGATGCATTAAGCCCCCTTTTGCCAGAGCATGACTCATTTATAATATCTAAAAAGAAAAAAATCATAGAAAAATCGGTCCTTCGATACTCACAAAATGTACCTTTGTTTGTTTGTATCCGAGTTTAACGCCGCATTAACAGCTCGAGGCGCCGGGTTCGAGCCTCAGTGGATCCTCTGGGGTTTTCGTGGCAGTATCCTTAGGCAAGACACTTCAGAGCCCTAGCCTAGTACCGAAGAAAGCGAGGCAATACATGAACGTGTGAGCTGTCTCCGTGATATGACTGAAATAATGTTGAAATCGACGTAAAATACCATTCAATCAATCAATCAATCAATCTCTTATAAGACGTTATTGTGTGGCAAGGGATTAGGTCGTATACGTAAGCAGTACAGGACTTGAGAACAGGGGGTCCTGGGTTCGATCCCCGGTTCGGCCAATTTCTTTCCGAGAATTGATCATAGTCATTGCGACAGGTTTCATTCCTCTCTCACCGCTGATCATTGTCTCGCCGATGGTTATATGGGAAACCAGCAAGTGGCTTGAGCGGAGTACTGGTAAAAGAAACCCCAGGAAAGCACGGATAGGCGCACTGGCAGCCGTGATGTAACTGAAATAATGTTAAAAACGGCGTTAAACACTATACAACAACAGTAAAGGGTAGACCAACTGTTGTCAGCTTACGATCAGTTACGTGTATTTTAGTCTGTATCACAGTAAACAGAGAGCGAGCGCGAGAAAAAGTAAATATGTTACAGAAAATGTAATGGCTTTACGTCTTTGCAGTGTTCGCTCACCTCGCTTGTATTCCATTGATTAATTGGAGAAAATTTGTCGCGTCAGGCGAATGCAGTTTTATCTTTCAAACCATCTTGAATTTTACGTAACATAACTGCTGCTGTTTAAAACGTGTTACTAGTGTTATTTCGACTCGTAGTAATGAAGCGTTTTGTGGGATTTATCTTCACATTTGATCGCTTTATGCTTCAGTACACGTGGACTCAAATATTGAAAGAAATTGACTGGTAATCGCCGACAGGGATTAAAATGACTGGCACGTAAGATTACGGTGATATTGTAATATTTTTAAATCTTGCTTAATATTATGAAAGGAATGGGGATTTGTATTCGTGAAGGTTTCACTCTATTTCACTCAAGCGCTTGAACAAACATGTAAACATTTGATATGAATGAACGTTAATATTTTCAATCGTCCAAAAAGTTGCGTATTGTGTTTTGAGTGTTCTATTATACTCGACAGTATTATTTAGCAAGACAGGCGACAGTTGAGTACTCGAAAACAGGAAACATTGCGATGAAAGCGGACGTGTACATGTATATGTATACATGAGCTAGGAAAACCCGCGTTACAATTGATACGTGTTAAAATAGGGACATACTCAGTTGATAACCAGATGGATTTACAATATTAAAGTAAGTAATTTTATTTATTACTTAAAAGGTATCAATCGTAAATGGTTTTTCCTGCTTGTACTTTATGGATTCGTGTGGTCGTTCGCTCGTTCGTATAGTCGTCTGTTCGTTCATACATTGGTGTCTTTGCCAAAATGTCTCCTGACTTGATTGATCGATTGATTGATTGATTCTTTCCTCCGCTTTCAACATTATTTCAGTTAAATCACGGCGACAGCTCGCTTATTAATGTATGTCTTGGGTTTCACCAGCACACGGCTAGAGCTCTAGAGTGTCGTGCCAAAGGACACTCCTACGAAAAGCTCAGTGCTTCCGCTGAAGTTCTAACCAGGAACCTCCTGGTACGAGTCCAACCCTTTACAAGTGTTTTACGAAACAATCTAAAATTTTGAAGACTCAGATGGTAGGGCTTTTGAAAACATTGTGGAAAAAGGAGAAAATGCTGGTAACCAGCATTTTCTCCTTTTCCCACAATGTTTTCTACCCTTTCAATGGCTAATTCCATCATCTGACCCATATTTAGTTTGTTGTCTGCAGATGTTTTTTTCAATCTGGACTAGTCTAAAATTGTGTCGTTTTGTACATAAGGGGTTTATGTATTACGGAACGATCTAAAGATTTGAAAACTCTAAAGCTTTTGAAAACATTGTGGGAAAAGGAGAAAATGCTGGTTACCAGCATTTCCTTCTTTTCCCACAATGTTTTCTACCTTTTCAAAGACTAATGCAGCCATATTTAGTCTGTTGTGAGCAAATAGATCTACTTTCAATCTGGACAAGTCGAAAGTTTTACCGTTTTGTAAAGGGTTTATGTCTTGGATTTCAATTCAGATTGATTCCGAGGTTCTGGGTTTTATCCCTGATGGCGGGGTTGGTCACGTGGGACTGTCCTTTGGCAAGGTACTTTGAAACTAGAGGATAGTAAATCTACTGCTGAAACGGGGAAACACGTGGGAAAATGAACTGCCGTTTTGATTTAATTGAAATAGTGCTACGGAAGGCGCTGTAAAACACAGGTTACTATTTCAGTTCTACATATACATGAGCCATGCTTTGTTAAATGGGGGCTTAATGCATCTGCGAAAATATCGACCAGGTCAACCTAGGCACTCCGCGCAGGCTGACCTGGACCGAAACATTTCGCTCTTGGTTAATTTTCTATACGTCCAAATACCAGTCTCTCTCATGATTAAGTTGGTCGTTAAAAAAAAGAGGATATTATGGATCCATAAGTGTATGTTGGCTTGCTTGGAACCGTGGATCACGGAAATGCCTTTTTTTGCCGGAGCATGGCTCACATATTCATCTCTCTCTACCGATTTGATTGTTAATTGAATGGTGTTTTAGGCCGCTTTCAACATTATTTCGATCAAATCACGGTAACAGCTCACATATTATTCATGTATGACCTTGATTTCACCGGGAGTAGGCTAGGGCTCTAAAGTGTTTTGCCAAAGGACATCTTTCGACCGAAGAAACTTTTTTTAAAATAAATTGCTTTGAAACTCGGTATCTAAACTTTTAAGCTAACAGACTTGACTAAACAAGCGGATGGTATAAATCCAAGATCAGACTGCACGTTCTGTGCAGTCTGATCTTGGTTTATGCCATTTTCAAAAGCCTCTGTTGTCCACTCTTGGCACTGAAATGGGTTACAGTGAAACCCTAGGTCTGTGTTTATTTGTATGTCTTTGTTCTTTGACTAGCTATGAATAAACCAGACAGTTTACATAACGGTCCCAGTTATTAATTAGAACGATTATTTGAGCATGCACTGGTTAAAAGGCGTTTAGTGCTTCTCCCTGATGCATCATACTATGCACGTAGACGTCATATGGCATACAACACGCGAAAAGGGGCATTCGGGCATCAGCGTAAAGTGTCGTTTCGGACCGCAGTCCACGCAGACTGATCCGAAATGACACTTTCCGTTTTTATGCAATTTTCTGTTTTGCGCAAGTCTATTGTAGCACAAAATCTAATGTAGTCGTAAAGTGTCGTCTCGGGTTAGCCTGCGCGGACTGCGCAGGCTGATCCGAGACGACACTTTACGCAAATGTCCGAATGACCCTTTTTGCGTGTTGCAAGCCATATAATAAGCGATCCATAAAATGCATTTTAACAATCGACTGCATCGGGAGGTGCATGTAGAATGGCTTTTTGACATGCATAAAATTATATAACTAACAGCAAAAAGTTTTGACTTATGTCAGCCTGGGCGACTGCGCATGCTGACATGGGTCGATATTTTTTGCAGATGTATTAAGCCACCTTTTCACAGAGAATGACTCATTTAAATAATTAATCAATCACCAACAGATGCGAGAATCGAGCTAAATTTTACGACTTTGAATGTTTCATTCGGTTACTTCAGCCGTCTAGCAATAGATTAATACGCTAGTGCTTTAGATTCAACGAGAAATATAGCTAAAAGTGACAGTAGCTGTCAAAAGTACTAGTAAACAAAGCGGGTGTTTAAATGCATTTAAATTTGAATAATATCATTCAAAATATGGAAATTATTGTGAAGATTACAATCTGTTATTGTGTTGTCGATCCAAGTGGTAGTCGCTGCCAGAGAAATTTATTTCAAAACTAATGTACCAGGTCACTCTAGCTTTTGTTTACTTTTTACCTGATTTTAAAGTTCATTTTTCTGCCAGTGACTACCACTTGTACCGACCACACAATAACAGATTGTCATCATGGCAATATTTTCCATACTTTGAAATAATATGATTTAAATCTAAATGAATTTTAACGCCTGCATTGTTTTTAGCCGCAGTTGGCGTAAAGGGTACTTGAGTATGAATATTGAAACTCTATTGTGGTTCAATATAAAGATAAATGATAAAAAACAACCATCTCAGCATTATGCTCCTTTTTTCTCATTATTTTCTATATTGTTGTTGAGTGAAATTTTAAAATACACACATGCATGTGAGCGAAGCTCCGGCAAAAGGGAGCTGAATACATCTCTGTAGTACATGATATCACGAGTGATCACATAATTATGGCACTATGAAGTCCATTACGTCTAACAACCGACTAAATCATGAGGTAAACTGGTCCTTTAACATGCAGAAATTTAAACAATAGCAAAAAGTTTAGACCCAGGTCAGCCTGCGCAGTCCGATACTTTTTGCAGATGCATTAATCCCCCTTTTCACAGAGTATGACTCATACATTTTCCAAGCCTTGAATGTCAATCCAACTCCTCCTTAGAAAGGCTCAGTTGTCGCTGAAAATCTGAAATGGTTTGTCCGAAAGTACTTTGAAGGCTGTTGAATAGTGGGCTATAGGGTAACGCATGAAAACATCAAAATGCCAACTGGTACAAAATTCTGCGCAGACTGACCTGTGTCGAAACTTTTTTGAGTTTGGTAAATTTACTACACGTCCAAGGACCATTTTACCTCATGATTTAGCCGGTTGTTAGACAAATTAGATTATATGGATCTATGGTTATGTGATGACTTGTTTGGTATGATGCATTATGGAGATGCATTAAGCCTGCTTTTGCCAGAGTATGGCTAATATATTTGTTGCAGGAAGAATTAGGGATGTAAAAGAAATACTGTTGAAAAAGAAACAAATAAAAGCAGTTGCTAAGTTTTGCTACAATGTTTAAATCACTTTCCAAGAAGGCTAAAATACTGAAAATACTGAGAACACTTTGGCCCACTTGAGAGTGACCAAACTTTCTTAGAATTTCCACGGTTCCGGACATCACAATATGGCTTGCAACATGCGAAAATGGGCATTCGGACAATTCGCGTAAAGTGTCGTCTCGGATCAGGCTAATCCGAGACGACACTTTACGACTACATTAGATTTTGTGCTACAGTAGACTTGTGCAAAACAGAAAATTACATAAAAACGGAGAGTGTCATTTCGGATCAGCCTGCGCGGACTGCGCAGGCTGATCCGGAACGACACTTTACGCAGATGTCCGAATGCCCCTTTTTGCATGTTGTATGCCATATAGAGACGACTCTTTTACCCTTATCCTGCCAAATAAGTTAAATGAAACTTTCAAGCCGATAGTAAAAAGCCGAATAATGTTATTTCATAATTATTTTTTGGAGAAAAATATCTCCTCCTCAGACAGCGTAGATTCAAGATCAGACTGCACATTCTGTGCAGTCTGATCTTGATCTACGCTGTCTGCAAAAGGTCAGTGAGTTGCGCTTAGCAGCTTAACGATTAATCTTCCTGTACTAGAGAGCTTTTGAGAAAACAAGTGTGCCGCTCTCTGGCAAAAGGGGGCTTAATGCATCTCCGTGATGCATTATACCAAGCAAGTCATCACATAATAATGGATCTATAAAATCTGTCTAACAACCAATTGAACCCTGAGGTAGAATGGTCCTTGGACATGTAAGAAATTGACCGATAGCAAAAAGGTTTCAATCTAGGTCAGCCAGCGAGGACTGCGCAGGCTGACCTGGGTCGATACTTTTTGCAGATGAATTAAAACCCCTTTTCACAGAACGTGACTCAAGTACTTTGTTCGACATTCACTTGACCATTCTTAGAAATGACTAATTTTCTCTTCCCGCCCATTTGAAGACGATCCTTCTTTTATTTTGCGGAGAACTACTTTTGTAAAGATTGTGGCAAGGCAAAGAGACGGATAGTCTTTACAACTTCGCCATAGTGCCATGCAGGACCCTCGATAGGAAAGCGGTGCATTCTGCTACTCAGGTATATTTAAATCTTTTTTTTTTTCAAAAATATATTTCATATATTGAAATCCAGTGACAGATATAAAGATTTAGAGCGAGGTACTCGTATAGACAGACTGAGAGGTAGTAAGAGACAGAGATAGGCAGACTGAAAGACAGGACAAATGGGAGAGAAGAGAGAAAGAGAGAGAATGAGAAAAAGACAGAGAGAGAGAGAGAGATACAGAGACAGAACAGAGATAGACTGACATACGGGACAGATTGCGGAGAGAGAGAGAGACAGACAGAGAGAGACAGAGAGATTCAGAGACAGAGAGAGAGACAGAGAGACAGAGAGAGGCAGAGAGAGACTGACAGACTGGACAAATGAGGAGAAAGAGAAAGAAAGAAAGAAAGAAAAGAAGAAAGAAAGAAAGAAAGCGAGAGATTTTCATCACCTACAATAAATTTCTTTTTATTGTAACTGTGTATGTACAAAACGTTATTTTGCGGACAGCAAAGATGAAGATCAGACTGCACAGAACATGCAGTCTGATCTTGAATGTATACCGTGCGCATATTAAGGTAACCAGTGTAATTCATACATCGTAATTGGGGATGTTATCAATGTCGTCTGCTTCAAGTTTGTTTTAGGAAGTTATTTGCTGAATTTTGGCCTGGCAGTCTAAGGGTAAACAGCTTGATTTTACAAGCAGACGGTATCGATCAAGGATCGGTTTGCACGTTTTGTGCGGTCTGATCTTGATCTATGTCATCTGCAACATCCCCTAATTTCGCCTATGGACCTTTAGGGGTCAATGTAGTTAACGTTTTACATTGCACTGTTAGGATAAACATAGTTTGACTTAAAAAGAAGACGACTTAGAGCAAAGATCTGGGCCCGTATTCACCAACCATTCTTAAGAATATTCTTGGTCTTATTCTTCAAGATTTTCTAAATTTGAAAGGAACACAACTTCTGATTGGCTAAACATTTGGTTTAGCCAATCAGAAGTTGCGTTGTTTTCAAATTTAGAAAAATCTGGAGACTGAGACCAAGAACGTTCTTAAGAATGGTTGGTGAATACGGGCCCAGATTACACGTTCTATGCCGCCTGCAAAGGCCCCTGTATTTGCCTGTAGACCTAAAAAAAATTGATACAACTTTTGGGCTCGCGAGGCCCGAAAATCCCGCCTTTTCACGACCATGAAAGAGAAGCCTTTTGAAAGCATTGTGAAAAAAGGAGAAAATGCTGGTTATCAGCATTTTTCTCCTTTCTTCACAATGCTTTCAACCATATAAAAGACAGAAATATTGAAATGATCAAATTTGTCGTCTGCAATTACTTTAAAATTGGTCCAATTCAAAATTTTGTCGTTTGTAAAGAATTAATTACCTGCTAAATAAGTTAAAAACTTTCCATCGAATGATAAAAAAAAAACAACAAAATATTCCAATACAAAAGTTATTCATCTGTGATAAATATCTCTTAATCGGACAGTGTAGATCTAAGATCAGACTGCACGTTTTGTGCAGTCTGATCTTGATCTGCACTGACCGCAAAAGGTCAGTGAGTCGGTTTTAGCAGCCTATTGGTTAAGCGTTACTCTAAAATTAGAGCAGGAGATGACAAAGTTGATTGTATAATACTTGCTTATTGTCATTTTTTGTTAACAAGGCATGAGTTATGCTCTGACAAAAGGAGGCTTCACGCATCTCCGCGATGCATGATAACAGGCAAGTTATCACATATTTATGGATCCTTAAAATCCATTTTTTATTTCAAACAACGACTGAATCCTGAGGTAGAATTATCCTTTGACATGCAGAAAATTTGAAGATAGCGAAACGTTTCGGCCCATGTCAGCCTGCGCGGACTGCGCAGGCTGACATGGGTCGATACTTTTCGCAAATGCATTAAGCCCCCTTTTCAAAGAACACTGAGAAGTTTGACAGATTGCGTCTATCAACGCGGTCAATCACTAACCCGAATATGAATTGGAGCAAGACTGGAAACTTTAGAAATATTTCCTGAAACACTGAAACAAGTCGTGCTGTGCTTTCCCCCCCCCCCCCCCCCCCCCTCACGTACCAAAATGCTTTATAGGTCGAGATATTAGATATTTAGGTTATTTGAATTTCAAAATTAGTAGTTCCTTATTAATGGTAGCTCAGTGGTTAGCGTTGGACTCATGGCCTGGTGCTTGTGAGTTCGATACCCCATTGAGGCAAACTTCTTTCCGGCGATTTTTTGCCTCTCACCTTTGATGCATGTAAGAAAGTAGTCAATGGCTTGGAAAGAAAGTTGCGTCAGTACTGATGTGAGAAAGCCAGGAAACACATGGGTAGGTGCACTGACCGCCGTGATATAACCTAAGCTGTTAAAACGGCATTAAAATCCAATTTAATCAATGATCTACCTTATTAACCCTTATCCACACAATCCCGAGTTTTAACGACCTCGAAAGAGATTGCGGTCGAAAACATTGTGGGAAAAGGAGATAATGCTGGTAACCAGCATTTTCTCCTATTCCCACACTATTATCAACAATTTCAAAGACATAAATCATCTTCTGAGCTACATTTAAATTGTCGTCTGCAAATGCTTTCAATTTCAAATCGAGTCCAAAATTTTGTCGTTTGGTAAAGACTGAAATCATTGTTGTGGGTGTTCATTAGAACTGTCTCGACGGAGACAAACATGAGATAGTTACTGTGCAAGTCATGTCGGACTTTTTTTTTCAGCTTAGCTGAATGCGCTGATATTTGACCTACTTCTCGGTATTGCTCTATCCGAATGAATGAATAGTGTTTTGTGATTGGTCAAATATGGGGACATGTTTATTCGTCGGACCCCTGCTGGCCTATCTCCGGACACATTTATCACACATTAATGATTTTGTAGCAGCTGCTGCTCCTTTTTCAACGGTGATTTGGATAATCATTTAGGCTTAAAAAATATAATTTTGAAGATGCATTGAACCCCTTTGCCACAAAGCATGGCTTAGATATATTTGCGTATAGAAATACCAGAAAAAATAGACAAATTTAATGTAGTTGAACAAACGGTTAACTTAACATTGTGGCAAATGGGTTAAAACTCCCTGTTACTAAATTTTCGCTTTGTCACGGTATGATCTTCTTTCAGGACGTCTATTGCAAAAACTGACTGATTATACGTATGGCTTCCAACACGCGAAAAGGGACATTCGGACATTTGCGTAAAATGTCGTCTCGGATCAGCCTGCGCAGTTCGCGCAGGCTAATCCGAGACGGCACTTTACGACAACATTAGATTTTGTACTATAGTAGACTTGCGCAAAACAGAAAATTACATAAAAACGGAAAGTGTCGTTTCGGATCAGCCTGCGCGGACTGCGCAGGCTGATTCGAGACGACACTTTACGCAAATGTCCGAATGGCCCTTTTCGCGTGTTGCAGGCCATATATAATATGATCACTGTGGCGGCAAATTATTGCATGTGAACTGGAAATATAGAACAATGGATTCGCCATGTTCAAACGTACTTGTCTACTGAACTACGGTAGATCTGTGACATAATGTGGGTTGAATCCAAGCAGGTGTTAAAAATGAAAACTTTAACAGAGAAATAGGACGGACGGACGGACGGACGGACGGACGGACGGACGGACGGACGGACGGACGGACGGACGGACGGACGGACAGACAGAGGACCTATAAAAGTAAGACAAATAAAAATACTCCTGAAAATAGATAAAGTGAGACGGAGCAAGAAAAACTGAACAGACAGTGCTCTAAATGCACAGACAATAATGAGGTCAGAAAACAACGTAAAGGTGGAAACTAATCAGCCAACTGACGGATAGAGGAAGGGTAACAATGAGATAAATCATAGAAAGAAAGGAGAAGAAAAGAGATGATAGGAAGGAAGGAAAGAAAGAAAGAAAGAAAGAAAGAAAGAAAGAAAGAAAGAAAGAATGGAGAGAAAGACACACACTCACTGACGAGAGAGAGAGAGAGAGGGGGGGGGAGGAGGAAGAGAGAAAGGAATGGGGGGAATAGAAGAGTGAAACAAATAAATAAAGAAATAAACGGAGAAACAAGTAATGAAGAACTATCGGGAAAAGAAACAGACCGAAATATCACACAAGCTGGGTCTCTATTCACCAGCCATTCTTAAGAAATGTTCTTTGTCTTATTCTCCAGAATTTTCAAACTTTGAAAGTAACACAACGCCTGATCAGGAGTTGTATTACTTTCAAACTTGGTTGGTGACTATGGACCCAGGGTCCGTATTCATCAACCATCCTTAATTTCAGTCAAGACTTAGAATGTTATGTAACAATCAGAAGTTGTGTAACTTTCAAATTTATAAAATTTCTGGAGAACAGGACTAAGATTGTTATTAAGAATATGCTTTGTGTGTACGAAACCAGGAAATGAAAATACACGCATGTACTTGAGGAAAGTTTCATATTAACGCTCAGAGATACACGACAAAGCGTGTACTCGTCGCTTCCTGCTTATGGCAAACGGTTTAGACCTTGGATTAATATACGAGTAGTAGGCTTCGTGTGTACTTATACTTCTGAAAATTTTATTAATTCTCCGTTTCAAAATTTGCAATCTAATTGGCCGATACCAAACATCTCGACCAATCAGATGACTAGTTTACTAGTTCCCTTGTTTACTTTAAGCCCAAACCTGTAATCCACCTCCCTTTTCCCTGTTTTAAAGCTTGACATCGGAGAGCCGATGCTCCGACGAATACAGGTAAATCCGCTCAGCTGGTGACATAAAAACGGAGGAAATGACGTGTATTTCTCTGTGCATTTGAAAAATGAACTTAAGGATAGGGCACCCTAACGCTTCAAGTGCAACATGGAATAAGATTTCTTATTAGTTGATAAATAAGGATTTATACTGATATAATACTTTTGCACATTTTTAACCGACCAGAAATTCCTTTGATGTCTATCTTGAAATTATTTATTGATATTTTTGTTAGTTGCCTGAAAAGGGAGGTAATTATTATCTCCCTTTGTAATGAGAATATAGTGGTTTTAGATTTATAAATGATAATTCTAAGAAGGAAAAAAAGGAAAAAGTGGCTCGGTTAAAGTAGTACAATAATACCCATTTTTAATCATTGCAAATTTTGCAGGATAAAATTATAGTGGAAATAACTGTTTTCCATTAGGGTGCCCTATCCTTAAATCGATTTGCATGCGTGAAGTTGCCCAGTTTGAAGTTTGTTGTTCTACCTTTCTTTAGTGCGATGATCGTGACAAGGCTGCGAATTTTAATTTACTTTAGATTCAAACTAAAATATTTCTTTGCATATTTGTTTTGGGTTATTTTTTGTCGTCTGTAATGCACGCACGTATAAAAAAAGCGGACAGGCTTCATGTTAATTTCAGTTCACATGCTCGCTTATGTTTTAAAACATTGATTGATTGATTGGTTGGTTGGTTGGTTGGTTGGTTGGTTGATTGATTGATTGATTGATTGATTGGTGTTTAACGCCATTTTCAACAATATATTAGTTATATCACGGCGACCAGTACACCCTTCCATGCTTTCCTGGAGTTTCTTTTACAAGTACTCCGCACAATTTTCTTTCCCACATAACCATCGTCGAGACAATGGTCAGCGGTGGGAGAGGAATGAATCCTATCGCAATGACTATCATCAATCCTCGGAAAGAAATTGGCGGAGCCAGGGATCGAACCCACGATCCCCTGTTCTCAAGTCTGCACGCTACCGACTGAGAAACCGGCATGTCAATCGGAGTTGAGTATTTCGTTTATACAATGTAAAACTGTTTTCTTATTTTGTAACGGAAAAAAGAAATAATTCAGCAGGAATCCTGATAGATAAGGAACTTGTATTTAGACAACTCTGGAAAGCATGACCACAAATGTACCATAATCTATTTACATAATACGGTTAACCCTTTACCAAACAACACCGATTTTTAGCGACCACAAGGCAGAAGTCTTTTGAAAATATTGTGGGAAAAGGAGAAAATGCTGGTAACCAGCATTTTCTCCTTTTCCCATAATGTTTTTACTCTATCAGAGATATTAGTCTAATTTGTAAGTTTTTCGAATTTTCGATTGCAGATGCTTTAAATTGGGAAGAGTTTAAAATTTTTCACAAGGGAAAAGGTTAAAACACTCTTCTACAGATGTGGTTGTATGCAACATGAGGAATTGCAATCAAACAATATTTTTCTTCTGTAGTAAAAATCACTTTTCCATAGGCGTATCGTAAAACCACTGTAAAATGTATACATGTATTAGTCATAGTAATCCTTGGATTACTCTACACGAAATTTTCATATAAGTTTGCCGACAGTGTAGATCAAGATCAGTCTTCACAGAACGTGTTGACCGTCCGATGTAGATTGTGAAGTGTACTGCTTTGCACAGCATTGCCAATGTAGTATTTTCTTTTGTGTGTTTTTCTTTTTATGCCGGACTCAAAATGCGAATTTTGTTCACAAAGCAATTTAAGGGCGTGAGTCATATGAAATTATCTAAACCGACTTGTAAAGGTGATCCATCCATCCTTCCATCCATCCATCTATCCATCCACCTGTTCGTTCATCTGTCTGTCAGTCCGTCTGTCCGCCCGCCCATCCATCCATCCATCCATCCATCCATTTTACCTGCTACAAACACACTCTGTCTGTCTGTCTGTCTGTCTATCTGTCTGTCCGTCCGCCCGTCCTTGCGTCCGTACAGCAAGTCAGACCGCTAGCTTGCTTGCTTGCTATCCATCCATCCTTCCACCCTACCAAACTAAAGAACAACAAACACATTCTTAAACTCAAATAACTATACATTCATCTATCCATCCACATATCCAACCCAACCAACCGATCCATAAATTCACAGACCAATTCAACCAACCATCCTACCATCTATCCTCAAAAACACCCACACACCCATAAACACATGCACCCACCATTCCATGCACCCAGAATAGAATTTATATAAGAATTTCTATAAAACTTGTCTTTTGCCACGCGAGTAATCTGAATTGACATTAATCCATTATATATTACAGATTAAGGATTTGCTTTACAGTTCCGCATTTTATACGATTTGGAAAACATTGTGAGAAAAGGAGAAAATGCTGGTAACCAGCATTTCCTCCTTTCCCCACAATGTTTTCTACCATTTAACCAGCATTTTCTCCTTTCCCCACAATATTTTCTTCAATTTAAAAGACATTCTGTCATGAGAGCCACCCCTTTTTTGTTGTCTATTTCAAAAGCTTTGAATTTGAACAAGTCTTAATTATTTTTTTTTTGTCTGGGAAAGAGTTAATGCTAACCCTAAAGCTGCTAAGGGCGACTCACTGACCTTTTGCGGACAGTGTAGATCAAGATCAGACTGCACAGAACGTGCAATCTGATCTTGGATCTATACCGTCCGATGAAGAGTTATTTTTCTTCAAGAAATAACTTTGAAATAACAAAATTCGTGTTTTTACGACCGGTCTGAGAGGTTTTTTTTAGCTTAACAAGCTAGATAAGGGTTAAAATCGGTAAAGGTGTGGCAAAAACAAAAGTAATCAAAATTCCGTAATTCTTTGATTGCGAAATAAATAAAATTGTCTTTTTTCATTAAATAAAAGTTACATAATTCTTTCGCAATGGGTCACAGTTAAATTTGAGGCCTAAATGCACGTAAAGTGTATTTTGCGCACTGGCGTGAGCATCTACACCGTTTTTTTCCTTTGGTTCTGTTCGATTGGCTACTGATTCTTTCTCTTTTTCGGAGTAGTTGATTGTGTGGCTGTTGACCTACTTTTTGGTATTGATAACAAATGAATAAATAGAAATTTGTGATTGGTCAAAAATGTAGACATATAATTTTAAGGACCCCTGCCTAGTTGCCGGCAAAGTTACGCCGTCTATCTTTTTTGAAGATATTTCTTGTCTACTTTCAATGGTATTTCAGTTAAATAGCGGTTACAGCCCATTTATTCTTATACATTGACGGATTGATTGTATGGTGTTGCATGCCGTTTTCAACATTATTTCAGTTATATTGCGGCGGCCAGTGCATCAATCCATGCTTTCCTGGATTTTCTTTTACCAGTAGCTTGCATAGTATTCTTTCCGAGCAACTGGTTACTTTCCTAATCACTATCGTCGAAACAATGGTTAGTGGTGAGAGAGGAATTAATCCTGTCGTAAATGCTCGAAATGAGATTCGCCGAGCTGGGGATTCCGACCGGCGACCCCGTAGTTTAAAGTCCAATACTCAACTAGTTGCGCTGCCTGACTCGGCTTTAGATGTTTTGGTTTTTACTAATAATATGCTCGGAAACTGCACTGCTAAATTTACATGAAAATTTCGAAGGCATTGTTAATACCAAAATATCACAATTTTCAAACTTCTGTTTGTCGGAAAAAAAACGCCATATCGTAGATCAGAGGGTACGTTCTGTGCAGTCTGATCATGATCTACTCTATGAAAAGTACACTGAGTCACGTTTAGCAACCTAAGGCTTGATTGGATTATTAGCGACGGTCGTTTTAGGTCAAAGCAAATCCATTCTTTTGCCAGCAAGACCGATTTAACCTTTTTCAAAAGAATCCAGTATGTAAATGGCCATGGAGAAGAGATCTTTTGAAAACATTGTGGGAAAAGGAGAAAATGCTGGTAACCAGCATTTTCTCCTTTTCCCACAATGTTTTCTCTCTGATCTTTTAGTGACAAATTCCATTATAAGACACATTTAATATATCTGCTGCAAATGCTTTCAATATGGTCGAGTCTAAAATTTTATTTTCAGGTAAAGTGCGAAGTAAAAAGTAATGTGAAAAATGAGCGTGACTGAGCCATACTCTGTGAAAAGGAGGCTTAATGCATCTGTGAAAAGTATCGACCGAGTTCAGCCTATGCGGTCCGCGCAGGCTGACCTCGGTCGAAACTTTTTGCTATTGATCATCTTTCTGCATGTCCAAGGACCAGTCTACATCATGATTTATTCCGTTGTCAGACAATATGGATTTATGGATTCATGATTATAATGATGACTTGCTGGGTGTAATGTATCATGTAGATGCGTTAAACGCCCTTTTTTGAAGCGCAGCTCCTAATCATGTTCCAAGAGGAGGCAACTACGTCAAAATGTACCTTTTCTTAGCGAGCACTTGTATTACATGGGTATCAAAAACCCATTTTCTTTTTCGAGAGCAAGTTTGGTGATTGCCCGTATTTTTCTACATGTATTTCTATCTAGACAGTAATTTTAAAGCCATCCACATGAAAATTTGCAATCTTTGTTAAGATTTTCTTAGCACATTCCCAAACAAAATCTAATTTAAAGTCGTTTTAAAATGTACACTTTGAGTATCCCTTATACACGTTGGGCTGCAAATCAGTGAAGATCACTTTTGGTTCCGTGTGGGATACGCACATCTTTCACATGACCCGAGTCTGGTTACACTATTGCATGTTTTGAATCACAATCTAGATTTTCAATTAAATCATCTATTTTCCGCTGGTATCCCATATCTCACTAAAGCAGTGACATTTCCATCAAGTTTTTTGCACGTGATTTGATATCGTTTTCCTGTATTTCATCATTCAGCCTTGTCTCCTATATGTGTCAACCATGTCTCAGTGTTTAATATTTTGGCTTTAGAATAAACAAATTGAAAGTCGGTATTCACCAACCATCCTTACCAGTATTCTTAGTCTAGTTCTAAATCTTGAAAGTAACACCTTTTCTGATTGGCTAAATCAAATAGTTTAACCAATCAGAAATTGCCGTAATATAAAATGTAGAAAATTCTTGAGAGTAGGACTAAGAATGCCATCGGTTGTTAAATAAGGCCACTGATATCAATTCACAATAGTATCACCATTGTTCTGCCATCGACTTACACTTGGACCGACCGTACAATAACAAATTGTCATCTTGATAATAATTCCCATACTTTTGGATGGTATGAGTTAAGGTCTACGGCCCCTAACTCTCATATTAAAAGACGGAAGCTGGCGATTTTGGCCGAATAGCCTTTACGAAAACGTCGATGTTACAAGATATTTACCGATGAGTTAAGGGTCGTAATCTTTAAATTTAAATGCATTTCGACCGCTTCAAATTTTTACTTCTTCAGGCAAAAGAAATGCGTCGAAAGGCGCCTAGCTTGAGCACCAGATACAGTTAAAAAAACTGACACACTCCACGTTTAAAATTCATTTTATATATCTACTCAAGTAATCCTTCACTTTGCTTAGCCTATCTCATTTGCATTTATTAAAGGGAGATAATTATGGTAGCTGTAAAACTTTTACCGCTACCATTCACAATAATCTTTCCAAATCGTTTTTTGCGTTCCAACTCACACCAAGTCGGAAAAGAGGTCAGTGAGAGAACCATTCATCCTGTTGCAGATTATTATGGCTTTATTGATATCGGAAAAGTAGCTAGTGACTTCGACAAAGTGTTTTGTGAAGCTCTTGGTTGACCCTTTACCTCACGATCCCGAGTTTTAACAACATAGACTAAGGAGGCTTTTGAAAACATTGTAGAAACAACATAGACTAAGGACGCTTTTGAAAACATTGTAGAAACAACATATACTAAGGAGGCTTTTGAAAACATTGTAGAAAAGGAGGGTAACCAGTATTTTCTCCTATTCCCACTATGTTTTATACCAAACAAAAAGGGCCAAGCCATGAAACTGCGTCGGTGACGTACTTGTCTTGAAACTAGTGGATCGCAGATTCGATTCCCCAGCTCGGCCGATTTCTTTCCGGGTATTGATAATATTCATTGCGACAGTATTCATCTGTAACCGCTGATTTTTTTCCAAAAATGTTTATGTGGGAAAGCAGCCAGTAGCGTTAGGAAAACATTGTGCTAAGCACTGGTGAAAGAAACTCTAGGAAAGCATGGATAGGTACATGGCGATAAAATTGAAATAATAATGAAAACGGCATTCAATTAGAAACAAACAAGCAAACCCTACTCAAACTCCTTAGTGATAGGATTTTCATTGAGGAAAAAAAACAAGTGTATCTTATGTGGGTGCCAACGCTAAGCAGCAATGCAGTTGCTCTCTCACTGAAAATAACAAGTCGAAATAGGGGCATAACTGTGTTAAAAGTATTTCAGGATTACCTGTACGTCTAATGTGATTCCCCTGTTGATAGTTAAGAGCTACCTAAAGTTTAAAACTTATCCTGTTAAATAAGTTAAATGAAACTTTCAAGCCGATAGTACAAAAGCAGAATAATGCTATTTTAAACTTAATTCTTTGAGAAAAATATATCTTTATCGGACAAGATAGATTCAAGATCAGACTGCACGTTCTGTGCAGTCTGATCTTGATCTACACTGTCCGCAAAAGGTCAGTGAGTCGCGCCTAGCAGCCTATGAGGATAAAAAACATATCTTAAGTAATAGCGAATATTTGAGAAAATGTTAAACTTTTCGCATGACGTCGACAACGAGGCAGACGCAAACGACGACAGGGCTACAATAAAACCTCGTGTTTCTCCGGAAACAGCCGAACCCGAAAAAAAAAAAACAGCCAAGCTAAAATTCAAAGTATTAACCACTTTGTTTGAAGCGCTATCATTTCTTTTTTTTTTCTTATAGGGCTTTTTACATCAAATAAATTTCCCTAGCTCTTTCACTCTTTCGAAATAGTTGATATAATTGACCCGTGCTCTGTGAAAAGAGGGCTTACTGCATCTGCGAAAAGTATCGACCAAGGTCAGCCTGCGCAGTCCGCGCAGGCTGACCTGGGCCGAAACTTTTCGCAACTGGTCAATTTTCTACATGTCAAAGGACCAGTGTACCTCATAATTTTGGCGGATGTTATACAAAATGGATTATTATGAATCCATAGTTATTTGATGACTTGCTGTATCACGGAGATCCATTAAGCCCCCTTTTGCCAGAGCATGGCCCAAATCATTTGGTGCGAAAGAGTTAAACCTTAAACAGACGACAAAACTTTAGACTTGGCAAAATCGGAAGCATTTTGCAGACGACAAATTAAATGTGACTAAAATGGTGGAATTTGTCATTGAAAGAGTAGAAAACATGGAGGTAAAGAGGATAATGTTGTTAACCAGCATTTTCTCCTTTTCCTTCACTGTTTTCAAAAGCCTTATTCCATTCCGTCTGGAGGGTTAATAAACGGAAATGTGTGATATAATAGACAGAGTTCAGGTTTGTTAGTTTATTCGTTTGTTTGTTTGTTTCCTTGTTTGTTTTGTTTTCAACGCCGTTTTCAACATTATCTCGGTTATAGCGCGGCTGCTACTGCACCTATCCATGCATTTTTGAGTTTCCTTTACTAGTACTTCGCACGATTTTCTTCCAAAGCCACTGGCTGCTCTCCAACATAACCATCTTCAAAACAACGATAAGCGGTGGGAGAGGAATTAAATCTGTCGCAACGACTATTGTCAATCCTATAGGAAATGAACTGACGGAATTCAAACCATCGACCACCTTGGTCCGTGGTCACCAATCATTCTAAAAAACATCGTTAGTTTCTTTCTTTAAGAATTTTCTAAATTTGAAAGTAACGCATCTTCTGAATGGCTAAACCAAATGGTTTAGCCAATCAGAAGTTGCGTTACTTTCTTAAATCTAGAATTAGACTTAAAATGAAATTAACCCTAAGGCTGCCAAGCGCGACTCAATGACCCATTGCGGACAGTATAGATCAAGATCAGACTGCACAGAAAGTGCAGTCTGATCTTGGATCTACACTGTCCGATAAAGAGATATGTTTCTCAAAAAAATACATTTGAAATAGCAGAATATGTGTTTTTTGCTGTCGGCTTGAAAGTTTTATTTCACTTATTAGCAGCGTAAGGTTTAAAACGAAATAAAGAATGGTTGGTTAATACAGACCATGGTTTCAATTGTATATGACCGACTGGGCGAACGAGCGCGACAGTGAAGGGTTGGATTGATTGATTGATTGATTGATTGATTGAGTGAGTGAGTGAGTGATTGATTGTATGGTGTTTAAGGCCGTTTTCAACAATATTTCAGTTATATCATGGCGGCCAGTGCACCTTCCCATGCTTTCTTGGAGTCTCTTTTTACCAGTACACCGCACAATATTCTTTCCAAGCCACTGGCTGCTGTCCCACACAACCATCGTTGAAACAATGATCAGCGATGAGAGAGAAATGAATCCTGTCGCAATGACTATCATCTATCCTCGGAAAGAAACTGGCCGAGCGAAAGGGTTGGAGAGCGTGACGATATATGCGATTTATTTAATGAAACCAAAAAGAGACTCATAATTCCCTGTATATCTATAATTAACACTTAGGTTGCTAAGCGCGACTCGCTGACCTTTTGCGGACAGTGTGTATCAAGATCAGACTGCACGGAACGTGCAGTCTGATCTTGGATCCACACTGTCCGATAAGGAGATATTTTTCTGCTATAAAAATAAGTTTGAAATCGCTTTATTCAGGGTTTTACGATCGGACTGAAAGTTTCCTTTCACTTATTTTGCATAATAAGGGTTAACACTTAGTATATTAAACAAATGAAACAGGCGTACTTTCTTCATAAAAACATCCAATAATTGCGAACTTTAAACTATTCCTTTGAATGAAATACTAGAATATCATTGATATATTGGATAGTGAAGATCAAAGATCAGATGGACGTTCTGTGCAGTATGATCTTGATCTAGACTATTCGCATTAGCACCTAAAGGTTTTCCTGCCAATCTAAGGATCGAAGACTGCCGTCTTAGGTCTTCGGTCGTGACCTAATAGCCGAGTTCTCGGAAAATTCCCGACCGAGTTTATGCAAGAACTATGACTTATGAGGCAATTCTTGGTGTTATTACATAAGACGTGCTGTCTTCGCTTTGAAGAACTAGAGAGAAAATGGTGTCATTTCAAACCGTTTGATTTCCTAATTTGTTCTTGAAAAACGAGTCATTTGAATATATTTGGTTTCCAATTACTCTTTGAAACTATTTGAGCTGTGCTCTGGGAAAAGCGAGTTATTACATCTACGTGATACATTATACCAAGTAAGTCATCAAATGAGTACGGATACATAAAACCCACTTTTTCTGACAATCGACTGAATTATAAGTTAGAATGGTCCTTTGACATGCAGAACTTTGACTTAAAACAAAAAATTTCGACTGATGCCAGCCTGCGCGGTGTGCGCAGGCTGACCTGGGTCTTTACATTTTGCAGATGCATTAAACCCCCTTTTCATAGAACATGACTCAATTATAAAATGGAGGTATAGTTTACTAAAAGCTCCTTGATTTTCGATAAAAAAAAAAAAATCCATGAGAGAATGTATCAGTTCATTAGCTTTAATTCAAGTCATTCCGTAAAATTTCACGGGTATTTTAAAATATTTTTGTATTACAAGATACATTTGGGCCTTGCTCTGTGAAAAGGGGGCTTTATGCATCTGCGAAAAGTATCGACCCAGGTCAGCCTGCGCAGTCCGCGCAGGCTGACCTGGGCCAAAACTTTTCGCTACTGGTCAATTTTCTGTTTATCAAAGGACCAGTTTACCTCATGATTAAGTCGGTTGTTGAAAAAAAGTCAGCTATCGTGGATCCATAAGTATGTGATGGCTTGCCTCGTACCATGGATCACGGAGATGCATTAAGCCCCCTTTTCACAAAGCATGACCCATTTATATGTGTACCTAATAAAGTATGTCTATGTAATAAAGTATGTCTATGTAATAAAGTATGTCTACGTAAAAATACAGATGGCGTAAATGAAAGTATGATTATTTACTAACAGCCCTTGATTATTAAAATACTCAGTGATTCGAAACTTGTGGTGAACATTTACAAACTTTTTGCAGAAACCGTCAAAGGTAAACTCCAAAATACAGTAAACATTGCTGTAGTAAAAGAGGGTTTAATGTATCTTTGTAAAATGTTGTACCAAGCAAGTCATCGCATAATACGGCTGAATCATGAGGTAAACTGTGCTTTTAACATGCAGAAAATTTACCAAAGGCAAACGGTTTTGACCTAGGTCAGCCTGTGCAGACTTCGCATGCCGACATGGGTCGATACTTTTTGTAGATGCATTAAGGTCTACGGCCCCTAATTCTCATATTAAAAGACGGAAGCTGCCGAGATTGGCCGAAGAGCCTTTACGAAAATGTCGATGTTACTGGATATTTACCGATGAGGTAGTGAGTCTACGGCCCCTATCTCTTATATTAAAAGACGGAAGCTACCGAGATTGGCCAAATAGCCTTTACGAAAACGTCGATATTTACCGATGAAATAGGGGCCGTAGATATTAAACCATTTACATTGTTGCTATAAGATCAGAATATACGCTCTGTTCTGCCTGATCTTGATCTACACTGTCCCCAAAGGCGCTTTGCATCGCGCCTAGCAGCTTAATCGTTTATTGGTTGAAGGAGTAAAGCTTGTTCAATTTACTATAGTTACCAATGAGTATAGAACAAGATGAGACTACATGGATGTGCAGTCTAAACATTGTCTGCACTTTTCGCAAAGGATATCGGTGATAACGGTTAGCAGGATAATGCGTCAAGCGATGATATAAATAGATCAGTTCCATCTGGATCAACAAAAAACAATCAAACAAACAAACAAAGAAATAAACAACTGACCACAGATGTTCAGATTTCTGAAATTATACGTTTTAAACCATACAACCGTTTGAAACTTATTTGCATCAGTCGTCTCGGAACCCTTTACCGTATAGTCCCGTTTTAACGACCCTAAAAGAGAAGGCTTTTGAAAACGTGGGAAATGGAGAAAATGCTGGTAACCAGCATTTTCTCCATTTCCCACAACGTTTTCTATCCTATCAAAGACAGAAATCATCATTAATTTTTAACTACATTTAAAGACCATATAGCCGCCAAAAGTTATCCATGCAGGTATCAAAATGTCTTTGAAATTTAAAGCATACCATTTAAATGTATAGTTATTGTAAAGATGACAATCTGTTACGGTACGGTCGGTACAAGTGTTACTCGCTGACAGAAAAGTGAATTCTAAAACCAGCTAAACAGTAAATTATATATTAAGATAAAGTGACCTGGCAACTTTTTATCTTGTCCTAAATTTCATGTTTCTGCCAGCGACTGACACTCGGACCAGTCACACAATAACACATCACCTTCACGATAATTTCCATACATTCAAATGGTATGATTTGAATTTAAATGCATTTTAACACCCGCTTTGTTTGCTTTTGGCCATAACTGGGACTTAAACTCTTTTACCACACAATACCGAGTTTTAACGGCCCTGTTTTTTGTGGCAAAGGAAGAAAATGCTGGTAATCAGCATTTTTCCCTTTTCCCACAACGTTTGCTATCCCATCAAAGACAGTAATAACCATTCGAGCTATATTTAACTTGTCGTCTGCAAATGCTTTGAATTTGACCCAGTCAAAATTTTGCCATTTTGTAAAGAGGTTACACATCTTTGAAAAGTATTGAAAATCTACATAGATAAAGGTTTCAATCATAAATAAAAGCTAAATCATTGTCGCAAAATAAGAAAATTTTCACGTCAAGAGCTATTTCTCCTTTCGCCACGATGATGTTTTTGTATTTAAGCGTTGTTCTGCATGCCGAAAAAAATGTCGTCTGCAGTTGTAAATGGGTTAAGGCTCGGGAGAGGTTTGAATTTTTTTTCTTTCAGATAGATAATAATCACACAAACTAAATCACGAAACAATTTTACTCTTTTTCCTCTGTTTGCAGGTCCATATACCACAGGAATGGCAGTGTAGTTTACCAAGGTCAAGGCCACTGACTAAACAGCTGACTTCAAGAAACTGACCAACCGTAAGATTTTGGATAGGTAAAAAAAACTATGAAAAGTGGGTCAATTTGAAACCACGTGTCTTTAAACCTTCATTGTCAGTTGAACTTGAATAAATGCTGCGAATAACTAGAGCATAACTTATGTACAACTTACACACAAAAATGTACGATTTAGTTTTTTGACAAAGATTTAATGGTGACGTAGACTACGATTGCTTCGTAGTCGTGGGAAAAATTGTTGGAAAGTGGAAAAGAAAAATTAGCTCAATGGAAAATCACGTGTGGTGATGTGACACGAGCATTGTTGATGTTGGAGATTATCAAAAGAGCAGAAGAGACTCAAGAAGAATATTTACAAGACGAAAACCTAGAAAACTGCTTTCACGTAAACACCACATGATATGCATTTGAATAGTTTATGAACAGAATTACTATTGTGATTAGCAAACTTTGTTTAGCATTGTTTAAACCTTTGGGAAGAAGGTCATAGGAAAAACCCACGTATGTATATCACACGGTTAATATGATATCGAGAAATACTTTAAGAGGATCGGTACAAGCGCTTTATTTTCATTTTATGCGTGAATGAGTATTTTAATCGCTACAAAGATATCACAAATATTCAATACTCGACGTTACCTGTCAGCTCGGATAGTGCATGCTGAAACGGGTACTAAATAGCGGAATAATATTCAAAATTTTAAGGCGATCTGTGACATAGATAGCATAACTACATTTTTTTTTTTTTTCATTACTGAAACCGGTGTGATGAAAGTTACAGTATTAAATCAACAACAAAAATTATGGAATGCAAATTTTGGAATGTTAGTGGCTTTGCTTCTGTTAGTGTTAACGAGTGCTCGAACCCTAGAGTCGGCGAGGTATCATGAAAGTGAATCAAAATCTGACTCGTCAGATCTGGGACGTGTTAAAAGAAGCACAGAGTTGGCCAAACTAGTAAATTCAAGTTTAGGACGGGAAACAACAGGGGTAAATATAGAACCTACCGCCCGTAGTCCGGATATCACACCAAACCTTGTAGATTTGTCGGACATAATATTTAACAACACTGACCCAACAACGACAAATACTAGTGACCACACACCAACAGTTATAGATGAAAACAGCGAAGGTAGCAAAAGTTTGCCGAGTAGATTTAACTATGCCATATTTGCCGCTCTTGGTGCCTTGGTTGTCATCATTTTGTTCTGTATCAAATGTTGTAACTGGTTCCGTAAGTACACGAGAGCCGGGGACAAGGACGATTCGATACAATACGCCACCATCTTGCATACTGGAGACGAGGAATACGGACATATAGACATACAATCTGAAACAGCCTCTACTGTATATCTAGACACCATTTCTTCGTACCAATCGTTCCTCAAACGGAACGGAACTGACAGCACTGTGACATCATCGAGGTCACCAAAGTTTGCATTTTCCCGCGAAAATTCAGGATCCCCAAGTAAAGAAAACGGGAGACTTGTTTTCAAAGACTGGGATGTGCGATATATGGAACTGAAACAAATTAAACCAGGTGTTCGCGCTGAAACGCCAGATACATGTAGTCCTAGGTCCGAGTCTGCAATGAGCGATAATGTTCGAACCTTCTCAGTTTCCAGTGAAGAAACAGAACCCTCAACTGCCACTACAATCACGTCAAATAATGAAGACTTACATAGTAAGAAGCTGCAAAAAGTGATAAAGGTTTCATTTACTGCCGAGACGGCGACGGGTACGAACAAGTTAGAGCGACAACGAAGCTTCAACCGCGCCAGTATAAAACGTCCTTCAATAGAGCGGCATCACAGATCCATGAGCTGTAAAAGCAATACAACACGACTCTCCGACCTCAATCCCATTGCATTCCGACTAAAACCAATTAATCAAAATGCTCAATCGGCCATTCCGAGTTCGGGAATCGATGTTTCCACACAGACTAATAAATCTTTCACTTACAGTCGATGGAAGAGTCGAAAAAGACATTATAGCGATTCAGGAGTTGACGAAATGGTTGGACCACCTACAATAAATGAACTCTCGTCAGTTCACGTCTACAGCGACAATTGTGGTCACACATGTGTACCGGGAGTTTCCGAAAGTATGGAAGAAAACCCACAAATCAATGCTCAAAGTGATAAAAATAGAATTCCATGCACATTTAGTGGAGAGCTGAATGGAAAACGCCTGACCTCACAGACCTCAATTACTGAATCTGAATCGAGCGACGAAGTTTTCGCGCCAGATGTTTCGGAAACAGCTGGCTTAATGGACAAAAAATATGTTCATAATAATAATAATTCTTGTGAATGTGTTGCTAAGACTGGGCATACAAAAGGAGACATTCTTATTAATCCTTGTTACCCGCAAAATTCCATAAATACCGTGTCTTCCAATCCTTTAGTTGACCCAGATGCTGTGAATCACGTGGTGAAATATAACGTCAATAATTTAACTTACTCTACGTCAGGTCAAAATGGCGATAGTCAAATGCAAGAGCATATAAATCAATGCAAAGAATGCTTCCAGACAAGAATAAGTAATTCCGACATGAAACCGAAGTCTAGATCAAAATCTGGGACAACCAGTGATATGTTTTTAATTCATGAGGATGACGTCATAGTGAATGACAAGAACTCAGTAGATCGAGCTACATACTCTCCACATTCTAGAAATATTATTCCAGTGAACGTTTGTACAGTCGAAGACAGCGTTTCAAGACTTACTAACGCCGTGGTCATAGAGCAGGATCTGACGTCAAGTATGACGTCATTAGAAAGTAGTGGTTATGCAGAAATTTCGTCGGACGCGTCTTCCGCCTGATTGAATAAGAGAAAGAATAAACACAATCCTGTATCACCGTGGGCGGTTTATAAATAGGCACTACATTCAACTGTTTAGGAATATTCAATTTTTCAGAAAACGGTAACATTATATTTACGTTGAGTTTTATTGAACTCTATTTTCAATATATATGCCATACTCTGTGAAAAGAGGGCTTAATGCATCTGCGAAAAGTATCGACCGAGGTCAGCCTGCGCAGTCCGCGCAGACTAACCTGGGTCGAAGCTTTTCGCTATTGGTCAATTTTCTGCATGCCCAAGGACCAGTCTACGTCATGATTAAGTAAGTTGTTAAAAAAAAGTAGATATCATGGATCCATAATTCTATGATGGCTTGCATGGATCACGGAGATGCATTAAGCCCCCTTTTCACAGAGCACGGCTCATATTCTTTTTACACACGGAACAGAGAGAAAATATGAAAAAGTGTAGATCAATATGATAGTAGTCAGCACGTACTGTGCAGTCTGATCTTGATCAACACCGTTCCCAAAATCAAGTTAAGATGAAATAGCCTAACGTAGCGTTCATAGCACTCAGGATACTACGGAACTGATATTACGATTTGTCACTGAATGTCTGAATAACGTCGAAAGTAGTTCCGTCAAAGTAGTCCCGTAAAAATTATTTCATGAATCATGAATTTGTTAAATGTCACCATTGTGGAATATAGCTGGCAGAGCATAAAGCTCGAATTCAATCCTAGCATAGCTATCTTTGAAATTAAATTTGAGCCATGCTCTGACAAAAGGGGGCTTAAGTTATGTCCGTAATGCATTGTATTTACGCGAGTCATTACCTAAATAAGGATCCTTAAGATTAATTTGGTCTACCAACCAACTGAATCATGAGGTAAACTGGTCCTTGGATACACAGAAAATAGACCAATACCAAAAAGTTCCGACCTAGGTCAGCCTGCGCGGACTGCGCAGGCTGACCTGAGTCGATACTTTTTGCAGATGCATTAAACCCTCTTTTCACAGAGCATGACTCATTTGTTTGTTTGCACACCGCTTCTATCGCCATCACTATTATTATCCCCTGCCGAAGGCGAGAGGATATAGTTTTGACGTTGTCCGTCCGTCCGTCCGTTTGTCCGTCCGTCCGGACAGATATCTTCTATAATCCTAGATGAAATTTTATGAAACTTTATACATGCTCCTTATGAAAGTTCCCCGAAATAGTTTTTTTTTTTTCCGATTTAATGCCGTGTCATGAAAAAAGTGTTTGGTGTGAATTTCCATTATGAACAAATATCTCTTTAACTACTGGACAAAATTTTATGGAACTTCATATTTATATTGTTCATCATAAGCCACAGACATTTTTTTTTTTTTTTTTTCATATAAATCCATGTCATGGAAAAAGGGGGCTTACTGTATAATTTCATGATGGACCAATAACAAAAAGGCCAAATGTACATGTAAAACACATTACATGTAGCTCTTATATGTCTCTATCAAAATAAGGGGGTTTTTCTGGCGGAGGGGCGTGGATATAATTTCAACAAAATAACTTGTTATCGCTGTTATTGAGTAATTCCTGATTTTAGAGTGTATTCTTGTATTTTTACCAACAGTTTCTTTGCATATTATTCTTCCAATTCTAAATTCGAAGACTAGCCGTCTGATGGCTAGTCAGATAGCTAGTCTAAGAATTTACAGTTAGAATAGAATTTTAGAAAGTTTGACGAATACTTTCCCAGAAGTTTATTGATTTTTGTTACATTTTTATGCAAGTTTTTGTTTAGTATGATGTATAACGATATTTCATAAGTTACGTTACTTTCATGCATGACTTTGCCTACGTCGGTTATATTGCGTCCATTATTTTATTGATTATTTCAGCGCTGTGTGTGCGAAAAGACGGCCTTTAGTGGACGGCATAGATCAAAATCAGACTGCACAGGTGGTGTAGTCTGATCTTGGATCTATATCATCCGCTTGTTTAGTCAAATCTATACGATAAAACATCTTTTTGAGTAGATTGGATTTTTACCTTTAAGCTGCTAAGCGCGACTCAGTGCGCTTTTATGGACAGTGCAGATCAAGATCAGACTGCACAGAACGTGCAGTCTGATCTTTGATCTACACTGTCCGATAAGAAGATATTTTCCCCCCCAAAAAAAATAATTTTGCAATTGTAATATTTGTGTATTTTACTATTGACTGGAAAGTTTCACTTAACTATTTTAGCAGGTTAACCCTTTACCGCACAATGCCGACTTTTAAAAGACTTTTGAAAACATTGTGGGAAAAGGAAAAAATGCTGGTAACCAGCATTTTCTCTTTTCCCACAGTGTTTTCTACCCTTCCCACAACAAATTTCAATTTTTCAGTCACGTTTAATTTGACGTCTGCAATTGCTTCCAATTTGGACAAGTCCAAAATTATGTAGTTTTGTAAAGGGTAAAATATTTGGCGCTGAAATAATCAATAGGAACCTTAATCCACATTTTTTCCACGAAAAAAATTAAAATATGATAAAATTTGCTGTAAATTGTTGTTGTGTTTTCATTTCATTAAAAGTCCAGGTAAAGAAAAACAGACATGTACCCCGTAACCCTACAGATCGTGCTATTAAGCTCGGATTTCAGATTGATTGTATTGTGTTTAACGCTCTTTTCAACATTTTATCAGTTCTATCGTGGCGGCACCTATCCGTGCTTTCCTTGGAGATACCAGTACTTTGCACAATATTCTTCTAAAGCCACTGGCTGCTTTCCAACATAAACACCGTCGAAACAATGATTCTTGGTGAGAGAAGAATGAATTTTGTCGCAATGGCTATCATCAATTCTCGGAAAGAAATTGGCCGAGCTGGGGATTCGAACCAGTGCCCCCTTCCCCCCCCCCCCACACTTGTTCTCAAGTCCTGTACGCTAGCGACTGCGCTACGGGGGCTTGGCAGGTCGAACTGTGCAAAAGATCAAAATTGCAACCCCTATCACCAACCTATTGCGACACAACTGCTTTTCCCCATGACATTTCATCCTGTATTTTTATGAGGAAATAAGTCAAATGAAAATTAAATCTCCTATCTACATGTATTTACCCTAATTATTTTAGTGAATTATCAAAAACACAGCTATTTCTTACGCCTCAACCTGTTGAATCTATAGCGTACAAACAGCTATTTTCTTACATCTCAACCAGTTGTTGGTAAACCGGAAACACAGCTATTTTTCTTCCTCACAACCAGTTGTAAGAATACCGGAAATGAAACAATTTTCTTATGCCTCAACAGATTCTAAGCATACCGGAAGTACGAGCTTTTGCTTACGCCACAGACCGTTGTAGGATATTTCCACGTCTTATGAAACTAAAAGTCTGAGTTACTGATTGCTCCTGCAACTTTCTCGTTGTCCATTTGTCTTTCTGTTCTTCCGGCTTCCTGGCACCAACTATCCGTCCGTCCGTCTCCCATACCCTCTCTTTCTCTTTCATTCTCTTTTTCTCCCTCCATCCCTCCCCCCCCTCTGTCTCTCTCTCTCTCTTCATCTGTATCTCTGTCTTTCTGTCTGTCTTCCCCCACCAAGCTATGTATCTTGGACCTCTATGTTTTTAACCCTTGGATTGCTAAGCGGGACTAAAACACCTTTTCCGAATCTTGTAGATCAAGATCAGACTGACAGAACGTGCGGTCTGATCTTAGATCTACACTGTCCGATAAGGATATATTTTCCCAGAAAAATCATAACTTTGAAATAGCAACAATTTTGGGGTTTACTATCGGTTTGAAGGTACCACTTAACCTATTCTGCTGGATAAAAATTAAAAACTGTCTTCCACGGGGTCTTTAAGGTACGGGATTAATCGGTAAACGGCCAGTTTACCAAAGACGATGTCATCTACAATACCTAGGACCAGAATAGGTATTTTAGTAGGGCTTGTAGACTAGGAATACGCAGATTTGATTCCCCACTTTAGCCATGCCGAGGATTGACGATAGTCAATCCGTTAATGCGATAGGGTTCATTTATCTCTTAAAATAACTTTTCGATAAATGAATTTATATTCAGATATATCGAATTTGTATTTTCTTAAAACGAACTATTATCTCGTTTTCGCAAAATAAAACTTTGTTACAACGAATCAGTCATTTCGTTTTATCGAATAAGTATTTCGTTACAACGAAACAAAGAATGTGTGACGCATGACACCTACAGGGATCGGAAGAATTAAAACACAATAAAAACTTCAGTTACGCTCTGGCATAGTGGGGTTTAATGCATCTTTGTCATGCATTATACCAAGCAAGTAATCACACAATTATAAATAATAAGCCTTTAAGCCGCTAAATATGTCAAATGAAGATTTAGTTTAATTAGTTTAAACACATTTGAGCCATGCTGTGTGAAAAGGGGGCTTAATCCATCTGCGAAAAATATCGACTCAGGTCAGCCTGCGCAGTCCGCGCAGGCTGACCTGGGCCGAAACTTTTCGCTATTGGTCAATTTTCTGTATGCCCAAGGACCAGTCTATTTCATGATTAAGTTAATTTTTGAAAAAAGTGTATATTACGGATCCCTAAATATGTGATGGCTTGCCTTGTACCATGGATCACGGAGATGCATTAAGCCCCCTTTTGTCAGAGCATGGCTCATTTATTTTACATCGATTGAGAAAAAAGTTCTTACAACTTATACTAATCTCTCTCGATTCTGCTTCCTGGGAACTACACCAGTACTCGCGTCGAATGTGTGGGCCTATCAAAAATCCCAAAGTTGACACCCGCTCCCGGGTATCGAACTCGGGACCTTATGGATACGAGGCCGACGCTCTACCTCACAACCACGGACACCACTGAAGATTTCAAGCCAATAGTAAAAGCTACATTTTCCATTTCAAAGGTATTTTTGAAGGAAAAAAGAAAATCCTCATCGGACAGTGTAGATCCAAGATCAGACCGCACGTTCTGTACAGTCTGATCTTGATTTACACTGTCCGCAAAAGGTCAGTGAGTCACGCTTACCAGTTTAAGAATTAAAACCCATTCTAGTCAAACAATTGACTTGATCTAGAATGGTCTTTTGCCATGCCGAAAATTTACATATAGCAAAAAGTTTCGTCTCATGTCAGCCTGTGCTGTCCGACTGAGACGAAACTTTTCGCTGATGCATGAAGCCCCCTTTTCATAAAGCACGGCCTATTTCTAAAATTTAAGCTTCTTTCAAAACCCCAATAAGATATTTCAAAATATTCAAAAAACCAAACAGCCATTCAAAATATAAAATTAACCGTTAACTAAACAATCCTGTTTTATCGACCCTAAAGTCTTCTGTAAACATCTTGAGAAAAGAAGATAATACCGGTAACCAATATTTTCTCCTTTTCCAACAATGTCTTAGAATTACTCTTCTGAAAAGACAAATCCCATTTTCAGCCACTTTTAATTTGTCGTCTGCAAGTGCTTTCAATTTTGGACCAGTCTAAAATTTTGTCATCTGCTAAAGAGTTATGCGTCAGACAATCTTAACTTTTATCCCACTAAATAACTGGAACGAAACTCTTAAGCCGATAGTAAAGACCCAAATCACGCTATTTCAAATATATTATTTGGGGGCGAAGCATGTCCTTATCGGACAGTGTAGATCAAAGATCAGACTGCACGTTCTGTGCAGTCTGATCTTGATCTACACTGTCCGCAAAAGGTCAGCAAGTCGTGCTGAGCAGCCTAAGGGTTAAATCTCTAGCAGATCATATCACGTATCTATCTTTTTGTTATTGAATACAAACGCGTAAATAAACACTATATCGAATCTCGCAGACATTCTTTTGACGATATCAAAAATTATTGATCACGAATTAGCATAAATCGATAATCAGTAGGTACTTTCGAGGCTTTGGACAAAAGACGGTAGTTTGACTTTGGAATTTCGGATTCTTTTTATTGGATCGTATATTGATTTGATTAAGGAGAGAGAGGGAGAGAGAGAGACAAAGAGACAGACAGAAAAGTAGGCAGTGTTGGAAAAAAAACGGAAAATGACAGATACTAGAGACACAGAGACAGAGGAGAGAAACACACAGACTTAAATACAGAGAAATAGACATAAGGAGATACAAAACGATAGACTGACAAGATAGACGGATACAGAGAAAAACAGAGAGAGAGAGAGAGAGAGAGAGAGAGAGAGAGAGAGAGAGAGAGAGAGAGAGAGAGAGAGAGAGAGAGAGAGAGACTGAAACTTAAGTGACCAAAGCGACCACTGTTGAAGCGTTAGCCGAAACATGTTGGTTTTATTTAGAGTTTATCAAATTTAAAACCATCAAAGGCGTGTGACGTTTTAATAAATCAGTTCACCCACTTAACCTTGTGTCGGACCGGTATTTGCTGATTTTTTCGTTTCCAAGAAAGAGAGAGAGAGAGAGAGAAACAGACAGACAGACAGAGACAGTTTGAGAGCAGAGAGATAGCCGAAGTGATAGAGCGACAAAGACAGAGTGCAGGAGAAAGACAGAGGGGGATAAATGGGGTAGGGCGAGTGCAAAAGAGGCAGGTCTCCCACGCAATAAACGTACAAAAGAGTAATGAAAATCGAATCGAATACGTTATTAAACAAGATAAAAAGAAAAACTATTTTTCAAACCGATTTTCAATCACGAATCACAGAAATCGTTACAGATAACGTATAAACAAGATGCCAAGGAAAAAATATTCCTTTGAAGTACTTTGATCTTTCTCTGACTCGTATCTGAATATTTACTCTTTTTGGGCGCCTTTTTTGTTTTTCTTTTGGTGAACCCTTGGGCTCTCAGTATGCTTTTGCGGACACTGTAGATCAAAGATCAGACTGCACAGAACAAGCAGTCTGATCTTTAATCTACATTGTCCGATACAATTAGATTTTTACCGGAAAAGAGAACTTGAGAAAGATGACAGCAAGTACAGTGTAATATGAGCTGCACTGGGTTGTGTTAATTGATTGATCGATTGATTGAATAGTGTTTTACGCCGCTTTCAACATTACTTCATTCATATCACGGCGACAGCTCACATATTCATGTATTTCCTGGGTATTACCAGTACTAGGCTAGGGCTCTGAGGTGTCTTGCCCAAGGACACTACAACGAAAAGGTCTGTGGATCCAGTGCGACTCGAAACCGGGGCCTCCAGGTTACGAGTCCCGCACTTTACCACTGAGCCACGCCGGACCCCTACTAGGTTGGGTGGGGTACTCGTCGAAAGCATGAGTGTGTGTACTGATAGCTTCTACATTACTGGACAACTGTTAAGAACTATTGGTTTAAAAACGTAGCAATGAGTCAGATTTTTACAGAGCTGATGTTGTGTTCTAGTTATTGTTGTTGTTGTTGTTTTTGTTGTTGTTGACATCATCATCATCATCGTCATCATAAATCTTAAAACCTTTATTTAACCCGTCACTATGCAGACTTTTTGTACGGCAAAGCTGAATGCATTGGTTTTGACCTATTTCTTGGTACTAATATGCTCGACTGAATAAACAGAAGTTTGCGATTGGTCAAAAATTTGGACATGATTATTTTGAGGGCCCCTGTAGGCCTGTTTATGAGCAAATTCACGCCCGGTCTATCTTTAGCACGTAATGGTTATTTTATCATAAGTTTCAAAGATTTTGGCGATAACCCTGTACACAATTATAAAGTCACAAAAGTTTTGCGTCCAAAACAGATCTAAATGAATGAGTTATATAGTTAAAAAGGTCGTTCACCGATTTTACATACTAACCCTGTTAACTCTTAGGCTGCTAAGCGTGACTCAAGGACCTTTTGCGGACAGTGTAGATCAAGATCAGACTGCACAAAACGTGCAGTCTTATCTTGAATCTACACTGTCCGTTTAGGAGATATTTTTCCCCAATTTGAAGTAGCAATAAGTTGGTTTTTATTATCGACTTATAAGTTTTATTTAAGTTTTTTTTTTTTAAGAGAATTAAGGGTAAACAGTTTCAAAAACAATGTGTTATTTACGACCGATGTGGAGAATACCTTTGAAAACATCGTTGGAAAAAGAGAAAGTCCTGGTAACCAGCATTTTCCCCTTTTCCCACGACGTTTTCTAGTCATTTAACTCTTTACCAAATGACACAATTTTGAACATGACCAGACTGAAAGTATTTGCAGACGACATGATAAATGTAACTCAAATGATGGCCTCTGTCTTCGATTGGGTAGAAAACGTTGTGGGAAAGAGAGAAAATGCTGGTTACCAGCATTTTTTTCCCGCACTGTTTTCAAAAGCCTTTCCTCTCAGGGTCGTTAAACGTCGGGACAGTTCCGTAAAGGGTTAATATAATTTTCAGATCGCTTTTACACACCAAACACACACATGACTGATTGACTGATTGATTGATTGAATGAATTGGAGTTAAACGCCGTGTAACAGCTTAGGTCATATCACGGCGGTCAGTGCATCTACGCATATGTTTCCTGGCTTTCTCATACCAGTACTGACACAACACTTTCTTTCCAAGTCACTGACTAACTTCACACATGCATCAAGGTGAGAGGCGAAATATCGCCGGAAAGAAAGTTCGCCTCAACTGAGTATCGAACTCACAACCATCAGGTCACGTGTCAGATGTGCTAACCACTGAGCTTCCTGAACGGGCCCAAAGAAACAAACACATAAGGAGTGTACAGACTTTCCCCTCGCTAAAGAATATTGGATTTGTGTTTGGATATCTTACTTGTGGGTAATGGTCCCTTAGAAGTGCCATGGCCCGGCCGGATATCTCAGTTGTTATCTGACCTGATGGTTGTTTGTTCGATACTCGGTTAAGGAAAACTTTCTTCCTGGTGATTTCTCGACTCTCAACTCTGAAGCATGTGAGAAAAGTAGTCAGTGTCTTAGAAGAAACTTGTGTCAGTACTGGTCTGAGAAAGCCAGGAAACACATTGGTAGATGCCCTTACCGCTGTGATATGACCTAAGTTGTTAAACGGCGTTCGACCCCAATACAAAAAAAAAAAAAACCCCGCGATTTGGCTTGCAACATGCGAAAAGGGGCATTCGGACATTTGCGTAAAGTGTCGCCTCGGATCAGCCTGCGCAGTCCGCGCAGGCTTATCCGAGACGGCACTTTACGACTACATTAGATTTTATCCTACAGTGGACTTGCACAAAACAGAAAATTACATAAAAACGAAAAGTGTCGTTTCGGATTAGCCTGCGCAGGCTGATCCGAGACGACACTTTACGCAAATGTTCGAATGCCGCTTTTCGCGAGTTGCAGACCATTTAGCAATGTATTTACTGCCGGTTTGACACGTGATTTAATTGAAATTAATCTTAAAATCGGCCTAAAACCACGTCAAACAGACTTCAAACAAAGAAAACATAGACCTAGTACATGTACGATTACTCTCCCACCACTCACAAGACTTGATTGATAGAGATATTGCTACAATAGATAAAACGTGCATTGTGCATCGTGCAATTGATGCATTACTCTTTGTTATTTCTATTGTTTTTGTGGGGTTCTCTCTGTGTGCTTTTATTTTTTCCTGGCACTTGCATTCACAAATATACTTGATGAGCCAGACAGGCACACAAAAAAAGTTGGAATGTTTCGTCAATTTATTCTGTTAATCTACTTAACGTATTGTGTTTCATAATTATCATTCTGTTTTAATACTCTAATTTCCCGTGTTTCATCGACCCTCAGGAAGAAGTAGTTTTGAAAACATCGTGGAAAAAGGAGAAAATGCTGGTGAACCAGCATTTTCTCCATTTTCCGCAATGTTTTCTATCATTTCAGTTAGCTTCAGTTTATTTGTGCACATTTCGAATTTATCATCACAGATGTTTCGACTTTTACCCTGAACCTGCTAAATATGTTAAGTGAGACTTTCCAGCCGATAGTAAAAACCTATAATGAAAAAAAAAATCTCCTTATCGGACAGTGTAGATCCACGTTCTGTGCAGTCTGATCCTGACGTACACTGGCTGCAAAACCGCCTTCATTTGCGCTTAGCAGCTTAAAGCTTAAAGAGTCTAAAACTTGTCGTTTTGGGATGGGTTAATCTCGCGCTAGTTTCTCGGCCTGTTTCGTTCACTTGCACTAATGTTTAATTTTTTTTAATTGTGTCAATCAATATGACCCTATTGTCTGTCTGTCTGTCTGTGCATGAGTGCGTGCGTGCGTCCCTGCCTGCCTGCCTGCCTTTCCGTCCGTCCGCCCGTCTGAAAAATGGAAGCAAATATAGTGGTCTCATTTTCGACGGCCGTTTGCCTCAACACAAGGTAGATAAATCTTGGCAAGATACCATAGATTATTTGTCTCCCTTTACCATTAATTTTAATTGGCACAGACAGGCTTTGTTAGAAAGACACCTTCATCATTCCAAAAGTTTTGGAACTAACACTGAATATTCATTAAAACCAAAACTGTTTTATTAACCCTGTCGGCGCCATAGGCGAAAACAGGGACTTTAGCGGACGGCATAGATCAAGATCAGACTGCACAGAACGTGCAGTCTGATCTTGGATCTATTCCGTCCGCTTCTTTAGTCAAGCCTATGATACAAAAATCCTACTGAGTCTCAGTGGATTCTGTTTTCAGGCATGAAAAAGGATCGAGTTTATATATTTGGCCATGAAAGAGTTAACCGACTCAAAGCTGAGAGAACTAAAAAAAGAAATACACTTACGGTACTATCGTATTTGGCTCGCTCAGTTTCACTTAAAAAAAATATTCATTGTCATATGAGTGTTGTATACATTAGCTGTAAGGATAATTTGTTCTTAATGAAATTACGGAAATCCTTAAGAATTATAGACTTAGAAAACCATGCAGAATTGGTGAATTAGGGCCATGACCATCATCAATACTCCGACATAGTTTGACCGAGCTGGGGGTCGTACAAGTCAACGACCACTGCAATAAAAGCATTGTACACTACCGACTGACATATCGGGCTCGGTGCGACTTCCAACTGATAAAATTAATCTTACCTCTTTACCACACGACAAAAAAGTAGACTCGTCCAAACTCAAAGCATTCGCAGACGACAAAATCAATGCGGCTAAAATGATACAGTTTGTCTTTGAAAGAGTAGAAACTATTGTGGGAAAAAGAGAAAATGCTAACAACCAGCATTTTCTCTTTTTCTCAATATCTTTTCAAAGGCCTTCTCTGTCAGGGCCATTTAAACCAGTAGGTTTTAGCTTTCAAGCAACTACTCTATATGGAAGGGAGCAGAAAAAGATCAGACGGAATGGACATGCCTACATGATCTTTGTCTATACCCGAAGAACATCAAAGGTCCTCACAAGACAGATATTGGTATTCAAAACAAAAAAAAAAAAAACTTGCTAATTTAATAAACACCCGGTTGGCAGGCAACTCCTTGCGGTGTATGCATAAGAAAAAATACGTTTCTAGGGACAAAATTATCCCATATATCTTACTGCTTGAAAAATCGATTTTTAAGCCTTGGGGTGCTAAGCGTAACTCAAGGACCTTTTGCGGACAGTGTAGATCAAGATCAGACTGCACAGAACGTGCAGTCTGATCTTGGATCTACACTGTCTGATAAGGAGATATCTTTCCCCTAAAACAATACATTTAAAATTACAAAACCTTGGTTTTTACTATCGGCTAAAAATTTCCTTTCACTTATTTAGCGGGATAAGGGTTAAGGCCGCTATGAATTTTATATTCTAGTCGTTTTACCCAAAAATCCCGTCTTTTAAGCCCAGTGTCAGTAATTATCAAACATTCTAAAGTCTGGATTTAGAAAGAAACACAAGTTCTGATTGGCGAAACCAGTGGGCTTAACTGGTATCCAATCAAATATGGCCTGCAACACGCGAAAAGGGGCATTCGGACATTTGCGTAAAGCGTCGTCTCCGATTAGCCTGCGCAGTCCGCGCAGGCTAATCCGAGGCGGCACTTTACAACTACATTCGATTTTGTTCAACAGTAGACTTGCACAAAACAGAAAATTACATAAGAACGGGAAGTGTCGTCTCGGATTAGCCTGCGCGGACTACGCATGCTGATCCGGGACGACACTTTACACAAATGTCCGAATGCTCCTTTTCGCGTGTTGCAGGCCAATATTATAATAGTTACTTTGATATGTAAAAAGTTCTTGAGAATTACACTTAGAGAATAGAACTGGTCGCTCAATACAGGTCCAGGCTGCATTTTACAAGTGCTTGGCTGGGCTTCTGCATTGCCCTGCCCGAGGACAATCGCTCATCATGAAGATCCAACTGTTGGTTGGTTTACGATGCTTATAAAATCATTTAAGGAAATTTAGTCAAATACTAAATGGCGGAAAGAAAGTGAACTACATTCATTCTTTACTATACAATAAATGTTCAGATTCATCTGGTTACCGGCATTTTTCGGCATAGCTGAATGCGCTGGCTTTTGACCTACTGTTTGGTATTGATAAAGAATGAATAGATATAGTAATTTGCGATTTGTAAAAAATATGCACATGTTTATTCGGCGGGCCCTTGCTGCCACATTTTCTCGCACAATTATGAAACCATTATTTACAAGCATTGCTACCGCTAATCGATGCCCCGAGGCCTTGATTCATACCATAGCAAATTAATGTAGATCTAATAGAAAATGATCCTTTTCTTCTTCGGAGAAATTTAATATTTTCATAAACTTGCGTCGGCTTAAAACCAAATACTGCTTTTCATCAAAATGAAAAACAGTGAGGAAAAAGAGGCAATTGCTCTCGAGGTTACTTTTCATATTTTAATTCATATTGATCTACATAAGAGTTTCAATATTTATATTTCAGTACCTCTTACGTTGTCTATCTTTTTTAAAGGTATTGCTTGTATCCTTTTTCCATAATGTTCTTAAAGGCATTTTTCTTCAGGGTCGTAAAAACTCGGGATTGTTTGCTAAAGGGCTAACTCTTTATTTAACGATAGAATTTTTTTTACTTTTAGAATTTTAGACCTTTGTGTTGGCATGGCAAGTAGGTGTTGATTACGAACCATGGTTGCCATGGAATTCCTATAAACAGTTAATTGTTTGTTGCTTGGTGGAAGACAGAAGACGTCGTACTTGAATTTTATCGTGTTCTCTAGAAGATTGTGTAATGCGCTCTGACAAAGATGGAGTTGATGACAGATTTAAAGTAAGAAAAAAATATCTTTTATAACACAACTACTCTTATTTTCAGTCAAATACATCCATTATGAATTTTCTTATCTTACACAATTTTGAGATAAGCAAAAAGCATGGCCATTGGTCAAAGCTCTGAAATTATTCTTCTTATTTCTAAGACATTGCTGACCTAGATTTTCCTGTTTCAGCTGTCAAAATTAATAACTGTGACATGACTACGAATTCTTATATCTTGAGATTTTAAAATCAAGTCATTATATGTAAGCTTCTTTGGTACTAGTTTTCGTCCGTGCCGTACACACCTCTCAAAGAAGTGAATAAGTTTCGTTCATGTACCTGTTAATTTGTACGCATGTACATCGTTAACGTGCACGTAGGCCTGTGTTTTTACATATTCCGAGCATTAATTCTTGGTACACATTTAAATGATAAAAAAAATGTAACACTCTTTGGCTTTTGAGGCAAAATCTTACAATACTAGTACGGAGCAATGTTACTAAGCTAACCAAAGGCTCTCTTAATAACATCTATCAGACTTGTTTAATAAAATTCTACCTCAAATGCCGACTTTTGTCAAATCTTATATGTTTGACTGTCTTTAATAAGTGATCTTCATTTTGAAACTGTGCGACTCATTGATCTTTTGCGGACAGTGTAGATCAAGATCAGACTGCACAGAACGTGCAGTCTGATCTTGGATCTACACTGTCCGATAAGAAGATATTTTTCTTCCCAAAATACTTTTGAAATAGCCAAATTTGGGCTTTTACTATCTGCTTGAAAGTTCCATGTTAGTTATTTAGCAGGATAAGGGTTTAAAAAAAAAAGAATGTTTTGTTTGTGAGAGTTTGAGTTGTGTTAAGCCTTGGTCACACCGAGCTAACGGACGAGTAACGGATAAAAAATCATTTCATCCGTTCGTGTCCGTTCGTATCCGTTTTATGTCCGTTTCTTATCCGGTGAATCCGCTACTTGTCCGGCGATGTCCGGCGATGTCCGTTCCGTCCGGTGGGAAGTTTTGAGCATGTTCAAAACTTTCCACCGGACAAAACGGACAGAGACATGCAAATGATAGACTTTGGATGCATCTGACAATTTATACCCTCGGCATGTCACGTGACCGGTACGTTCCTCGTTGGTGTTCGGTACATTTCCGTTCATCGTACGTTGGAAGAACGTTTTGTCCGGTTCTCATGCGTTGCACTTCCGTTTTATCCGGTACAAGTCCCTTATTCGTACGGTGATATCCGTTAATAGACCGTTTATTATCCTGTACATATCCGTTAAACGTGCGTTCTTTTCCGTTACATGTGCGGTACTCGTGCGGTCATTGTGTGGCTTCCTCGCTCCACACACCGATCGTGTGAGTCTCGAGCGGCAGAGGAGATGAATTTTGTCACCGGATAACCAAATTCTGCATGTTTTTGTCCGTTTCCCCCCCGTTACATATCCGTTGGCCGGTCTGACCAAGCCTTTAGTTTCCTTTCTATTTGCTCGTTCGTATAATTGTGCGTGTGATTCTTTCCTCTTTATCTATTCATCTTGCATGAAATTCAAAACTTTGAAAATTTGTTTGGAAGAAATTTAACATGATATCAAATCATTTAAATATAATTACAGGTGGGTGTTTCTCTTTAAATCCTTTTCACTTAGAACTGTCTCCATGTTTCAGAGATGTCCATCTGTTATTTTCAAGTATATAGACAGTCGCGAACGACAGCACAAAAATTTCAACTGTATTTGACAAAATTTATCTTGAGATCGAAAAATATACCTTCAGTGAATATACCTTCAGTGAAAACCCAACCAGCGTACTGTTAGGACTGTTTGTGGCGCCGCATGAGCGGCGGCACTATATTTTTATTCGCTTTTGAAAAGTGCCTGTGGAGGTAGCCATATTGTTTACTATATGGACTGGTTCAGTGTTTTTTTTTTTAACATACATGTGAAAATACGGTACTTTCATTACCAGGTCGAGCCCGTACCAACTCTGTTTTTCTATTTGGACCGATTTTTTGTTTTTTAACATGTAAAATACCGTACTTTCATCGCCAGATCGATAAAAACCAGATCGTATCCGAGATGGCCCAGAGTTTAAATATTTGTCATATAGTATCACCACGTGGACCTCTACGAAGTTTGTTCAAGTGATGCCCTTGTTGTAAAAAATAACCCGCCGTAACGTGCGTTATTTCAGAAACAACTGATTTGCGGCGCCATTGATGTTATGCATCAATATTTTCTTGTTGGTGTCCACTGGTTGAGATGGTTTAAGACAGCAGTGTCGGTTAACAAAAGTTAGGTTTACAATTTTTTTTTCTAATGTCGGTTAACTGTGGGTTCACTGTTTTTTCTTTAATGTCGGTTAAGTAAAGGTGTGTCTGTTATAATTCTTCAGTGTAGAGAACCTGAAGAGAGGTGCGGAGCCGGTAAACAATGCCGCCATCATTGATATGATTCAAACAAACATTTTTGAGGACATCGGATGTGGTGAGTGTATGATTTATTTTTGGAATAGACAGGACAACAAGCACAGTCTTAAAAGATGTTTTGCTTTTATATTTTTTTCCTTTTGATTATTTTTTTCTCGTCGGCGGTTTGCGGTATTCAGCATGACCAGTGACGCTTCCCCGCTTGTTCTGCCAATTTTGCAGTCTAGGCCCATGTTCACCGACCGTTCTGGAGAACATTCATCGTCAAGAGATTATTCTCTAGGTTTTTTCTAAATCTGAAAGTAATACACCTTCTGATTGGCCGAACCAAATGGTTCAGCCAATCAGAAGATGTATTACTTTCAAACTCCATAATTCGACCAAGAATGCTCTAAGGAATGGTGATCTTCGCCGAAGCATTCCTCAAGTGTATTAACGGTTTCTGGCATGCACTTCCTTTTGAGTTTTAACTCATCTAATAGTATTATGATTTATTCTGTCACAACAACTACCGTTATACGTCCCTGCACTAGACAGCTTTAGAAAACGCTAAACTAAAAGGGATCAACTGGTCCTTTCTACACAATGCTTTTGAAATTATTAACGAATAATTCGGATGTATTATTTCCTTCGAGTGCTTAGGGTTTTTTTTATATTTTTCAATAGTTTATGTTGTGTGATCAGTTAAATATGACTATTTCTTCAGGTCCCCTGTGTCGAGTGAACCCATTGACAAACAGCGGAAAGAGATTCCAGTTGGTAAAGATTCTATGCCTGACCGTCATACCCATTTTGGGTGTGTGGGGCTTCACAATGTACTCCCTGTCCGATAGCGTGCAGAGTAAAGCTGATATTGAACAGGTAAGGGCTAAGGCTAACCCCCCTTCTTCCCCCCCCCCCCCCCCAGCCCCAATAGCTCTAGTCGTTGAGCGTGGGACTCGTACACGCCAAGTCTCGGACCACTTTAGAGTGTGGGTTCGAGCCCCACGGCTGGCTATCTAAAATCAATCTTTTGGATGAGACGTTGAACCAATGTCCCATGTGACAGTGACATACACCGAGCACGTTAAAGAACCTAGGCGTGTAACTTAGGATGGGTTTCGTCCTGCATCTTGCACTGTCCTCCTTAACAAAACTTGGTATTCTTAGGATGGTATTACGCCCATTCCAAGGTTATTTCTTACCATATCACGACATGACCTCACGTAATCCCGCCTTCAAGATTTAAACCAATCTATTTTACGCCGTTTTCATAACGGCAGTAGATCACTAGTTGTAATACACGTACTTTGTATAGCCGATTCGAAAATTTACAGAGTAAAGCGCATAATGAACTAATAAGGGTTCAGGATATCTCTGTTCCCCGAGGGAGTGGAACAGATGTTAGGCTAAAATCTTTTCTGGGTTCCAGCAGCACAGGACGGGGACCCTGCTTTGCCGTGCTTAAGGACATTCTCACATGATAAGAGGACACGAAGGATGTCTTAATAACTTTTCTGATATTTTTCTACATGGCTTAAGAGATCCCAAGTATGAACAAGACCACATTCTACCATTAACTCTTTCGGCGCCAAAGGCGAGAGAAAAAGCTTTTGCAGTCGGTATAGATCCAAGATCAGACTGCACGTCCCATGCAGTCTCACCTTGAATCTATATCGTCCACTTCTTTAGTCAAGTTTAATTGATAAGATTTTTTTTTTCTAATTTTCAGTAGGCTTTTTTTTTCTTTCGAGAAAAACAGAATTTATCTATTTCACGCCAAAAGAGTTTGGATAAAATTATCAATGCTTGTTTCAGGCTAAAAGGTCCATGTCCATAGTTGTGATGCTGGGTAGGCTCATACATAGGTTGCAGAGAGAACGAGACATGAGTGTGCTGTACCTCAGCGAGCTTGGACCGGGAACCAAGACTTTCCTTCTGCAAGAATACATCGCGACGGATGATGCTCTGCAGCGGCTTTCTGTGTGGCCAGGTAAAATAGTTGAGCCATACTCGGTGAAAAGGAGGTTAAATGTATCTACAAAAAAAAAAAAAAATCCACATGCCGACATGGGTCAAACCTTTCTGCTTATTGTAAATTTTCTACACGTTAGAGGACTATTCTACCTCATGATTCAGTTGATTGTTGTTGAAAAAAAAAAGAAAAAAACGATTTTATGGATCCATGATAATGTGATGACTTGTTTCGTATAATGCACCACAGAGATGCGTAAAAATCCCTCTTGCCAAAGCACTGCTCATATATCTAAATCAGTCGTCCAATATTATTTGAATTCTTGTTTGAACAGTGATTTACGCCGCTTTAAACATTAGATCGATCATATCACGGTTAGTACTCACTTATTTGAGTGTAAAAGTTTCCAAATTCGCTAGTATCAGGCTAGGACTCTACAGTGTCTTGCCCAGGGGCATATCCACGTTATCCCTCCACAATCGATCGCAGAATTTCCTGATCAAGAATCCCACGGATATAGGCCATATAAGAAGTTTGAACTACGACCCACTCCCATCTCTCTCTGATGACTAAAATCTTTTTCGATCATCAAATTGTAAATACTTTAGGTGAAAACTGAAAAAAATGCAGGATATCGGCAAAGAACAGTCTATAACTATGATAACAGTCTAATCAAATTACATATCAACAGGTGAACTCACACAGAACCCTAGAGAGGAGTTCCGCAGTAAGGCCAACTTGATGACGTACATCTCACAGCACCGGAATTCCCTAAATCCGGCTACCGTGGACTTATACGTAGAGATCAACTTTTACAGTTCCATTACAAGGTATGTTAGTGGTTTACATAACTACTTCAGACCAGATTTTTCCGTCTTTGTCTATATATATGACGCCATTTCTGCCGGTGCAGGTGGTTTTCGAATCCATTTTAGCCATTTTCTCCTTTTTCAACAATGTTTTCAAGAGTATTTTTTCATTTTCTCACGGTCGTTAAGACTTGGGGTTGTGTGGTATAGGGTTAAGCCTTAGAGCACACAATGAACACAACAGCTATATTCAACTATGTTTTATTATGTACCACAACGAGAAATGTCTTCTCAAATGCATCGTCTTGTATATGTCACACGTTGCTGAACATTATCTGTTTGTCAGTGATGGTTAAAAAATAGATTCGGCAGTCACCTGCACCGACTAGAATGACGTCATTTCTATAGACAAAGAAGGAAAATCTGGTCTGAAGTAGCGAGGTAAACTACTTTTTAGATAATGTGCTCTTTTCCTTCCGCGGAGTTTGAGATCAAATTTTTAACACAACTATTCTTGTTTCATAAGAGTCTTATCACACAGATATTCTTGTTTTTAGCGTAATAATAAAGCCATCACGAATTTTCTTATCTTACACACTTTTGAGAGAACGCATATATAGGCCTGGGTTAAAATTATTGAGACACAGATGTGTGATAAAAAGAATCTGGCGTTCATTGGGTCTTTAAAGGTAAAACTTTATCACAATCGTCAAGAAAACATGTAATGAAGCTCGCCAAATATTTTTTTTTTTTTCTGTGATCGTTTTTCAACCTTCCTGTTAGCTTCACGAAAAGTTTGTTGCTTAAGTCAACAATGTTCATTCAATGAGATTTTACGGTTTAACGCTTTGCCCAAAATACCATGTTCAAAGAGAGAGTTTTCTACCATTTCAAAAATATATTCAATGATTTGAGCTTGATTTTATTTAGATTGGTTAACTACCCTGATAGAACAAAAGTATATCTGTATATATACAAAAAGGACAGGTTCTTTTCTCTTCATTTAAATTATGTCTCCTTTCTGCTGATTTTAATGCTTTGTCATAGCTCTAAATTTATTTTGTCAGTTAATGGCTAATTGATTTATCTTACAGAGAATTTCTGGAATGGCTTGTGGAGAACATTAAAGGCTCCGGGTTTGGATCAACATGGAAAACCCTGGTGGCTTATCAGAAAATAACTCGATGTAAGGAAAATATTGGGGTAGAAAGAGCCTACGGTGCAATGTTTTATGCATACGGGGGTAAGACAAATCCCTTTTTTTTTTCAGTTATTGATTTATACATGCATATCACTTGTGTTGATTTTTGTCCGTTTATTTGGTGTCTAAACCGGCTTCACGCTATCTCATTTTTATCACGGCTACTAGTCTACCTAGAGTTGCTAGTAGTATCGATATTACTCTGTCCAAGCTTCTGGCAGCTCTTTCCGTATTAAAAAAGACGAAACAATACTTAGCACAGAGAGAGAGAGAGAGAGAGAGAGAGAGAGAGAGAGAGAGAGAGAGAGAGAGTGTGTGTTTCTTTTATTAACAGTGGATAGTTCCGTTTTTATCTTTTTTTTTTTGCAGGAGTAGCCACAGGTAAATTTTTTTTAAACCTTTGTCCTCCTTAACAAGGAGAAGGTTTTCACGATTTATTTCATAGACATGTTTTTATTTTGATCAAGTCTTTCCACTCTGCTGGAGGGGACTGTCACTAAAGCTAGAGTAGAAAACTTCCGAAAGTCTTTCTCTCCAGAGCACCATTATTTCACAACGTTTCTGTGATTAAATCGCCCAACTTACTCAACCTATTCTCAACCTATTGTGATCCACTGCACAAGAAGAGGTACGTATTCCTCATATTACCTAAAATTTATTTCTTTAAAATTCGACTAGGCGAGCGACATAGGGCCACTTTTACTCTCTTGTGTTTGGTTTATTGCAGCATTTCCAAGTTGGAGTGATTTCGAGTTCTACAACGAGAAGATTCACGACTTTAAATATAACTACAAAACGGCCGTGTTCTATTCCGACATCGTTGTGCCCTTACACCGGGAGGAAGTGAAGGACATCAAGTTTTCTGGGCTTAACATTACAGCCATCATAGCATCGTACAGGTAACGTCTTCTTGACCCCTTACCAGGCGACAATATTTTAGACTTCTCCAAATTGAAAGCATTTGCAGACGGCACATTGAATGATTGAATTTGTCTGTAGAAAATACTAGACAAAATTAAAAGCAATTGCAGTCGACAAAATGAATGTAACTTAAATAATGATTTTTGTCATTGATTGGGTAGAAAAACAGTGTTTTCAAAAGCCTTCTTACACAGGGTCTTCATCGTTGATTGTTTTGCAAAAGGTTAAAGAATATAAAAGATAGGAGCATCAGGGCCAGCAGAACCAGCCCCTCCAAATAGTTGTGGACGCCTTCTCCACAGCTGAATTATCAGTCTGATATTTGATTATTTTCTTCTAGGCTAAAAAAATTCATTTTTCAATCGTGAAAATAAGATAAACTTTGAAAAAAAAAACAAGTTTGAGTTCCCCCTTGCCCAAATCCCCCCAAAATTAATTTTACAAATTTTCCTACAGTGTGTAAAGTCGTGTTAGTCAGCGTATAACTTCCTGGATCAAGTGGAAATCCAAGCGCTGAAAGTATTGATCGGGCTATCTGTATGCATATTGTATGACAGATTACGGGATTTTTTAAAAGTTGGATTTGAGATAAAATTGTGTGTAACAATTTTGGAAACATGCTTTTAACTCTTCAGGCACCTTTCACAACACATTTTCTCCCTCCTTTTGCAATAATGTTTTCAACCTTTGCAAAGACAACAATATAATTTGACCAACAGTTCATTTCTTCCCAGAACGTTTTCAATCCTTTCAAAAACATTACATCATTTGAGCTACATTTAATTTGTTGTCTGTAAACTTTTTATTGTTTAGTAAAGAGTTTAGTGAGATGTTGGTTCCTAATTCTACCAACTAAGATCATTTACTTCTATCCCATAGGAACGAGATCCAGTACCACGATCCCCATAAGAATTACACGTCCATAGAAAAAGCCAAATGGTTCTTTGACAACATGACGGAGTACCTAGACTCTCTACTCGGCATACAGGAGAAAGTGGCTCATCGTATCTCTGAGGAGGTGGACGAGGTCCTTTCGCAAGTCGTGTTTAAGGTGAAAATAAACATGGAAAAGTATTATTAGCAATGTAAAGTCGTCGTCGTCGTCCTCCTCTTCCTCCTCTTCGTTATACTACTACTACTTCTCCTCCTCTACCTTCTCCACCACCACCACAACCCCCTCCTCCTCCACCTCCACATCCACCATCTCCTCCACCTCCTTCTCCTCCACCTCTACCTCCACATCCACCACCTCCACCTCCTCCTCCACCTCCTCCTCCATCTCCTCCGTCACCTTCTCAGTCTCCACCTCCAACTTCTCCTCCACCTCCTCCACCTTCTCCTCCACCTCCTCCATCTCCACCTCCTCCTCCACCTCCATCTCTTCCTTAACCTCCTCCTCCACCTCCATCCCCTCCTCAACCTCCTCCTCCACCTCCATCTCTTCCTCCACCTCCATCTCCTCCACCACCACAATCTCCTCCTCCACCTCCATCTCCTTCTCCACACCCATCTCCTCCTCCACCACCTCAATCTCCTCCTCCACCTCCTTCTCCACCCCCATCTCCACCTCCATAACCTCCTCCTCCATCTCCTCCTCCACCCCCTCCATCTCCACCTCCTCTACATCCATCTCCTCCTCCACCTATATCTCCACCTCCACCTCCATCTCTTCCTCCTCCTTCACCTTCATCTCCATCCCCACCTCCTCCTCCTCCATCTCCATCACCGCCACCACCTCCTCCACCTCCTACTCCACCTCCCTCTACCCTGCCACCACCTCCTTTTTCTCCTCCTCCTTCATTTTTCTTCTTCTTACCCTCTTCACTTCTGTATTCCTTTTTTTTCTTATAACAATATTTTTTTTATGCCACAACTATTTAATTTGAATTCTTGTATCAGATGCTCAATTCATGTCGTTTACTACATTTTCGTGAGGATGTTTCCACAGCTGTCTACGTTCGATCCTCACTCGAAGCATTGAGGGTTTTTGTGGGCGCATCCATGGGCAAGAAGCTTTAAAGTCATGCGGTTGCACTGGTGAAACCCAGTAAACACATAAATAGGGATAATAAGTCGCTGTTATATGACTGACATTATGTTGAAAGCGATGTAAATATCGTGTAGTTAACAAAGCAATCAGTCATTCATTGTTGTCCATTACAAAATTATTTCAGAATGATACTAGGTTACACAAAACCCCTTATTTAACAGGTTTAACCCTTAACTTGAGCCATACTCTGGAAAAAGAGGCTTTAATGCATCTCTGTGATGCATGAAACCAAGCACGTCATCACATAATTATGGATCCATAAAACCCATTTTGTCTAACAACTGGCTGAATCATGAGGTAGAAATGATCTTAGACAGGCTGAAAATCTACGCGAACGGCGCAGGTTGACATGGGTCGATACTTTTTGCAGATGCATGAAACCCCCTTTTCACAGACCATGGCTCAAATGGCTGACATAGGTCGATACTTTTTGCATTTGTATTGTACCCCTTTTCTCAGAGCATGGCTCAAATAGCAGATATGGGTCGATACTTTTTTGTCGATACATTAAACCCCCTTTTCACAGAGAATGACTCGTTTCTAGGTTGTGGTGTACGCTGTTCTCGTTGTCGTGGTGATCGGCATGTGTCCCATAATAATGTTCTCCTCGGAGGCTCTGGCCAGCGATATACAGCGATATACGCAGACCCTCGTTCAGAAAACAACGGAACTGAACATAGAGAAGCACAAGGCCGACACACTGTTGTTTCAGGTATACTTTTTCATTCGTTCGTTCGTTCGTTCGTTTGGGAGGTCGGTCGATCGGTCGGTCGGTCGGTCGGTAAGTCGCCTTCAGTGAATACTCTGTAGTAAATACATTTCACAATTTCAAGTGTTAACAGCATTTTACTTTCTAGCTGTAAGGGTGTAACTTTTATACTTTGTAATAAAATGTCTCTGATATATTTAAAGGGTTCGTTCGTTCGTTCGCTCGGTCGATCGGTCGGTCGGTCGGTTAGTCTTTCGGCTGGTTGGTCGGTCGATTTCAGTGAATACCCTATAATAATTACATTTACTCATGAGGCTGCTGTTTAATTTTTCAGATGGTACCCAAGTCGATCGCCAAAAAGCTCCGTGGAACATCCTCGTACATGGAGTGTGATTTCTACAAGAGGGTCACCGTCATGTTTACCGACATTTTTGGGTTCAACCGTATGTCGGTGAACATGTCACCTAGTCAGGTGGTCACGTTCCTGAACTGTTTGTACCAGGCTCTGGACCAAAGGATTGACAACTATGACGTCTACAAGGTCGAGACGATCAATGACTGTTATATGATTGCTTCAGGTATACAGATTCGAACCCTCGACCTCTATTACTTTGTGTAAAGGCTTTGAATGCGTGACCATCTTCTTACGAACATGAAGGTTTAAAGACCGACACCTTAACCACTGAGCTAAAGAGAGTTCTCCCTAACGCAATCGCCAGGTATTGATTTTACATGGCACGAAGCTATGCGGTAAGGAAGGAGTGATCTCTCGTAACAATCTATCACAAAACAAAATTTTAGACTCGTCAAAATTAACCCTTATCCTGCTAAATGAGTGAAATGAAACTTTCAAGCCGATAGTGAAAACCCCAATTCTGCTGCTTCAAAGGTACTTTTAGCGGAAAGATATCTCCTTATCGGACAGTGCAGATCCAAGATTAGACTGCACGTTCTGTGTAGTCTGATCTTAATCTAAACTGTCCGTAAAAGGACCTAGAGTCGCCCTTAGCACCTAAGGGGTTTAACCCTAAAACCATTCACAGATAACAAATTACATATGGCTCATCTTATGTGATCTGACTGTTGAAGGCTAGAAAACATAGTGGGAAAATTAGAAAATGCTGGTGACCAGCATTTTCTCTTTTTCCCACGTTTTCAAAAGCTCTTTTCATCAGAGTTGTTAAAAGTTGGGACTGATTGGTAAAGACTATTTAAAACGAAAGTCGTTTTTGCTTTTAGAAGCGATTTACCGAGTTTAGTTTCGATTCTTTGCCGTTGTTCTCTTCTTCTACAGGTAATAACCATTAGTAAGTTAGGTCTTACAATTTTGAATGAATTTGTGACGTCTTTTTCTTATTGTTCTTTTAAACGCTTAGAATTGCCGTAAGTCTTTTTGTAACATACATGTCCTGTCATATTTCCATAATATATGAAAAGGCGTTTTAATGCATCTGCAAAAAAGAATCGACCCAAGTCAGTAAAAGTCAACGTGCAGACTGACATGGGTCAAAACGTTTAGCTATTTGTACATTTTCTGCATGTTCAAGGACCATTACCTCATCATTCAGTGGGTTGTGAGACAAAAATAGATTTGAAGGATCCATGATTATGTGATGACTTGCTTCGTATAATGCATAACAAAGATGCTCCCTTTGTGCCAGATCACCACTCATATTCATTGTAATCTTTCCCTGGTCAAATAAAGGTGTGCCCAATCGTAACGGTGAGGCTCATACCTCTGAGATAGCCACGCTTGCCCTTGACCTTCTCCACATGATGAAAGAGGCCACGTTTCCGGGGCACTCTAACAGAAGTTGGAATATCAGGATCGGAATACATACTGGTAAGATTAGTCGTCCTACTTTATTTCATGCTTTCCGGAAGTTTATCGAGAAACAACGGTGAAATATTTTTCGATATTTCATGGTTACGACCAGTGAAAAATGCCGATTTTATATTTTAACTCTTCAATCGAAGGCGGAAAAATAGTTTCCGCGCTCTAGTTACCTAGGTAAAATGCGTGTGCCACTCAACCAGATGGAAGTATGACGTAATTTACCCTACATTTCTCTCGCTTTACGTAATATTGTAATGCGTTGTTATGCAGAGGGGGTACGCCACGGGGAATTACCGAAAAGAACTGCACTGGATTTTGATGTAGCCTACGTCACCCCAAAAAAGGATTAGAAGCATAAAATAAATAACGTAGAGAATATATATATATATTTTTTTTTTTTTCGATCTTTCACCTTTAAAAAAAAAATCAGATATCCCTATTTATTTGCTCTTTGATTAAAAATGACAATATATAGATCTTGAATCAAATTTACTCTTTTCAAAATAACAAATTTTAGACACTTTCATATTGCGAGCATCTGCAGGCAACAAATCTGAGTCATGATGCGAATGAACTGGGGTTCTTTAACGAGAAAAAAACAATGTGGGAAAAGTTTAAACTCTTCCAACCTGAAAGCACCTGCAGGTAACAAATCAGAAAGTGGTACAAATGATCAGAGATTCTTTGACAGGGTAGAAACATTGTGGGAAAGGAGAATATGTTGGTTACGAGCATTTATATAGAATCTGACATTCGTTTGCGTTTGTATCAAAATTTATTGAACGAGTCTAGAGAAAATGTTATTAAGCGAGCCTCTGGCGAGCTTAAAGACGATCGCTACAGTTTCACCTTTTTTTGAAAACAGTCAGAATTTCATGAAATTTTGTGTGGTGATAGTATATTATCTGATCTACAAAAATAGGAGATAAAAAAGGGGGGTCACCAGCTTTGCGAAAATTCTATAAATATTTCTTTTAGTACACCCTGCATTGCGGCAGTTCAGGATGAAATTTCACCTATGAAAACTAAGTCTTTGTATATTTTTTTTAAATGACAACAATTATAAGCAAATTTTATGTCATTGTATTGGTGAAACATCAAATTTAATGACCAAAGATAATTTAGAGTATACTGAGTATCAATCTTTAAGAAAAAAAAACTCTTAACTTAGGGCTAAAACACCTTTATTTTGGAAAAAAAAAACCGAAAAAAAAAAAACAAAGAGTATCTTTTAAAGTTATTTTTTCAATGTTCTAACATTCAGATTTTTCTTATTTTTTCTATAAATGATATTCAGGTACTAAACTAAAAGAATCAGGCCAAAAAAAAAAAAAAATCTGTCACTCGCCTTAATTTTTAAGAAAATACATTTTAAGTCTGTGGGTGGGGCATTAACTAATGAGTAACGACTAAATTTAGACTCTTCTAAATTTGATGCGTTTGCAGACGCTAAACCAAAACCTGGTATTCATGTATCACAGTTCTTTGACGGGTCAGAAATCATTGTGCGAAAAGGAGAAATCAATCATTAGAAACAATTTCTCCTTTTGACATCAGTGTTTTCTAATGTTGTCTGCTGCAGACTCATCAAGCTTAGGGATAACCTGGTAAAGGAGAGTTACAGCCCCTTGTTTACTGCAAGTCTTTACCAGGTGACATAATTTTGGACTAGACCAAACTGAAAGCATCTGCATCTGAAAAGATGTTTTAGCTCGACGATACGTCTGCCCGATAGAGTGCTAGTAGTAGCATTTGTGTCCATATTTCCGTTGTTAGGTGACTTAAAAAACTTTAGGTGATTCATTTTGACCTTCAGTCCGATCTTTTGAAAGCGAAATTTCGGATTCTTGCCTCGCATATAATTATTTGGCTTGATTCATATACTTTTTTCTTCGTTTTGCTGACATTAAACGACCCGTGTTAGTTCTTTGTTTATCTATCCTGCAGACATTGACAAGTGTGGCAAGAGCAACTGTGTTAGGTGCTCACCGTTTCGAATAAAAGGTGAGCGTGATAGTTACACGAAGCGTGATAATGGAAACTGTCGCGAACGTCGTTAATAACATTTTTTCTTGAAGAGTTTAATAAATTTTAACACAAACGCCAACGAATGTCAGATTCTTTTCATCACATAACTATATGTCACAAATTATAATCAGAAGATGTAAAACCATCTATAGATGTACCCGCGGTAATGTCCATAAAACCCATTGACTTCAATGAAATACGTACAAAAATGACGTCACAAATGACGTCACAAAATTGTGATATCTAACGTGCGTAAGATAAGAAAATTAGTGATGGGTATATTACACTGAAAAAAAGGGAGGTTATGTGATAATCTCTTTTCCCACAATGTTTAAAGAAGGCCGCTTTCTTAGGGTCGTGAAAACACGGGATTGTTTTGAAAAGAGTTGATCAAAATGAGTAGTGAGGAAAAGGCGAGTCTGGGCCAAAATTAGTTTTGACCATGTTCACCGCTGCCACGTCATCAACCACGTTCAACCACGAGCCCGTCACGTCTCCCCTTCAACCGCATCCAACCAGTCATCGCTCAACTGTGACCGTGCGCCAAGGTTCTCACCCCGTCCTCTAGGACAACCCTCTTGTCGTCGTTCGCCCTCAGTGCCACCTTGTTCACCTCCTCAGTGAACACCTCATGAGCGCGGCTCCGGATGACGTTCATCCGCCTCAGCTGCTCCTTTCCGGAGAGTAAGCATGTCAAGGAGTCGTCATGAGTCAAGGTCTTCTTGACGACTCTTCGCTCGACGCCCTTACACTTCTTATTCTCTGCCCCGTCGTGCATCTTGTAGGAGTAAGCTTAGTTCTTAGCTCCACGAACTTCTCTATGATTTCACTACCAGCCTCATCTTTAAACATTCCAACCACCTTCTTGTTGCATCCAGTTGGAATGCCGGATGAATGGGTTGGTAGGGAAGTTGCTGGTGTCGAACTTTGTCGACACATCACCCGATATATCCTTGTAGAAGTCCTCCGTCTCAATCTCATACATCAGGCTGTCAGTGTTCGTGAACAAGAGCTTAGCCTTGTCATCATACTTTATCTTGATGTAGTTGTAGTGGAAGTTGTACAACAAGGTCTTGCTTAGATCGAGGATATACATCCCGAGGTAAACTGGCTTGTTAAACGTCAGCTTCGTCTTCTTCATGTGCATTGCCACCAGATTCTCGTCAAAGAAGTTGCAGTGCTTGAAATTAGGTTTAGCAGCCAACCTTTTAGCCTTTGCGTCGTCGTTAACTAGTCGAATGTCAACCCGGTTTCTAATGTTTTCCATGGTCTTACCGAAGTCATCTTTTATATCGCGAATATTTTTTTATCGGGCTTCCCTAATATGGAACCTCGTCGTTAGATTCTCGCCTCTAAGATTTAGTAGACTTCCATTTTGATCCGTAACTGACACCTCGAGGCTGTGTATTTCGTCCATCGTCACGGGCAAGTATACCAGATCAACTGGCGACTCGACTATCTTGTATCCCGGAGAAACATTTGGAAAGAAAGAGTAGATTGTGTTTTGCGATGCACCATCAACGTAGCTTCCAAAAATACTATCGATGTTGACGAGCAGGCTGTTTATACTGAAGATGTTAACTACGTTTTCAGACTCATAAAATATTTCGGAGAATATTTCTTACTCGTAAACCCTAAAATCTTAGAAATGGAGTTGGGCTGACTGAAATCTACTTGATAGTCGTTTTCCAGGATGAGGATAGACTTTAGGGTATTCGTGTTTGCCGAAATATTAACGTAATAGTCTCCATTAATTTCATCGTAATGTCCGTTTTGCCTCATCCCCTGATGAATGGTCTCATAAATGTCCACGAGGTCATAACTCCCTTCCGTTATATAGATTTTAAACCACGAAGTGCCACCACCCGGGTAATAAGTAAACAGGTTGTTTGTTGCATCGATGTTTGGAAAAGAGTAGTAGATTTCGATTTCATACTTCTTCTCCTAATTTAGCTGAATTGGCGGATTAAACCTACTTTTAAAGCGTATCTTGTTGTTGCTCACCACAATCTGGAACTAGCTCTTAGGCTCCGTATTCTTAGTAATCTTTTCTAGAAGCGTCAAGATTTTTTTTTATAGCCGCGATAGTTTTTATACCGACTCGGGGATGTAGTAAGACTCGCACTTATTCTGCTTTTCTAGAAGCAGGTCGTCGTAGATCATCAGATTCTTTTTTTCTGAGCTTAGCTCGCGAGGATCGGGTATATCTCCGGCGGCCTCGTAAAAACTGCACTCTATGTCCGACTTATTCCTAATCCTTTTCGCCCATTCTTCGACTAGAGCTGACGGCGACACATCTAACCTCATCACCTCGTCTCGTAGGTCAAACAACCTCAGGACAGCTTCTTTCGGTAGCCTTTCTTCAAAGGCTTTCTTGAGTATGCGATACTCCGGCTGAAAAAGACTCTTTCCAAAGACGCATAACTCATTGTAGTCAAGCCACCCCGGTCTGAGCAGAAGGTTGTGCAAGAGGGTGGTTTTACCGCATCCCGATTTGCCTACGATTAATCCTCTCACGCTCTTTGGCAAAAGCGAGTGATTAAACCTATTTGATACAACTTCGTTCCATGAGATATCTTTCACTTCCATCTTTAATTTAAACGTTTTTTTTTTTTTTTTTTTTAATTATTATTATTATTTAATATAAAAATGTATTGCGTCAAATGTAGAAAAGCTACCGACACGATCGACGTAGAAGTTACCGTTACCAGGAATGGAAGAAATATGAAACGGGGAAAATGCGTTGTGTGTGGGACAACTAAGACCTAGTGCGTAAAAGGCGGATCCTTACTAAATAAGGTTATAAATAACCTCCCTTTCGAGATGCATCTTACCGGGCATAACTTCACGGGACCCGGCACTAAACTAAAGAAAAGACTAAACCCGGATTTGATGCCGAAGCATTGTAGCATGCCAGTAAACAGGATTGACAAGGTTGCGTACCGTCACGACGTCTGCTACCTAAAAAACCCGGACACCGAGACCCTAACAAGGTGTGCGACAAAAGTATGCTGAAAGAAATGGAGGGCATTTATAACCCCACTCTCAGGGAGAGGCTGGATAGGTCTACCGTGGATAAAATAATCGGTACAAAGATGAAATTCGGAGGGGCATTAAAAATAAAGTTGGCAAGATAACTTTAGCGGAGGAATTACACAAACCCGTAAGAAGAAAATTTAAGAAAAGGAGAGTTCGAGTAAACGGCATAGATGAGATATGGGTCGTGGATCTAGTAGACATGCACGCATTTTCTAGGTTCAATCGCGGTGTAAAGTATCTCCTCGCTATCATCGACATCTTCTCCAAATACGGATGGCTAGTACCATTAAAAGACAAAACCAGAAAATCAGTCGCTACCGCGTTAAAAAGTATTTTCGAGGAGAGGAGGCCGACTAAGATGTGGGTAGACAAGGGAAAGAGTTTTATAACAAAAAAGTTAAGAGCTTGGTTGAGTTGTATTCCACTGAGAATGAGGAAAAATCTAGTGTGGTTGAGAGATGGATTAGAACAATGAAAGAAACAAGAGGGCCAAGATGGCCCTGGATCGCTCACCTGAATTTTTGAGAGGACCATAGCCAATTTTTTTGAGGTATTGAAACTTTCGAAACAAAATCATTATTTTGCCAAGCAATTTTGAAAAGGTCTCCTGTAAAAGTCATTTCAAAATCTGTCACCACCTCTACAATCATCACCACAGCAATAATTTTGATGAATCGAAATTCTGCAAACAAATTTTTGGATAGATCACCCAAGCACAATTTCTTGAAGAAGGGCACATGCTCGATAGTGACTAAAAACGTAAGTTGAACAAGAGCACCATATGCATATGCCAACAATTGGCTGTTGTTTTTCGACGGATAAAGTTTCCCTAACAATTTTTGAAAAGGGTCACCCTAGGAACATTTCAGTGAAATTATTTCAAAATCTGACCAGCCGTTCCAGAGAAGAAGAATTAAGAAATTCCTTTTCATGTCCCTGTAGTGCAAATAGCCCCCACCATCAGAGCCATGTTTCTTGACAGATCACAATTTTGAGAACAATTTTTGAAAAGAGTCACCCAAGGAACATTTCTATGAAATGATTTCAAAATCTGACCAGCGGTTTCAGAGAAGAATAATTTTAAAGAATTTCTTCATGTCTGTATAGTGTAAATAGCCTACAGCCATCAGAACCATGTTTCTTGATGGATCAAAATTTCTCGAACAATTTTTGAAAAGGGTCACCCAAGAAACATTTCTGTGAAATTATTTCAAAATCTGACCAGCCGTTTCAGGGAAGAAGAATTTTTAAGAATTTCTTAATGTCCATATAGTGCAAGTGCCCCCCCCCCCCCCATCAGAGCCATGTTTCTTGAAGAATCAGCATATTGCGAACAATTTTTGGAAAGGGTCACCAAAGGAACATTTCTGTGAAATTATTTCAAAATCTGACCAGCCGTTTCAGAGAAGAATAATTTTTAAGAATTTCTTCATGGCCATATAGTGCGAGTAGCCCCCATTCACCAGAGCCATGTTTCTTGACGTATCCAAATTTCGCGAACAGTTTTTGAAAAGGGTCACTCAACGAACATCTCTATGAAATTATTGTAAAATCTGACCAGCCGTTTCAGAGAAGAAGAATTTTTAAGAATTTCTTCATTTCCGTATAGTGCAAGTAGCCCCCATTCACCAGAGCCATGTTTCTTGACGGATCAAAATTTCGCGAACACTTTTTGAAAAGGGTCACCCAAGAAACATCTCTGTGAAATTATTTCAAAATCTGACCAGCCGTTTCAGAGAAGAATAATTTTTAAGAATTTCTTCATTTTCGTATAGTGCAAGAAGCCCCCATTCACCAGAGCCATGTTTCTTGACGGATAAAAGTTTTGCGAACACTTTTTGAAACGGGTCACCCAAGGAATATCTCTGTGAAATTATTTCAAAATCTGACCAGCGGTTTCAGAGGAGAAGATTTTTAAAGAATTTCTTAGAAAATTCCATTTGGTTGCCATGGCAACCAGAGTTTTTGATGGAATAAAATTCTGTGAACAATTTTAAAGAAGACCTCCCAAGGAACGTCCCAGCTTAGTTTGGTCCAAATTGGTCTAGCGGTTTAGGAGGATTTGATGTTTAAAGAATTGTTGACGACGCACGACGGACGACGCACGACGGACACCGGGTGATCCTAAAAGCTCCCCTTGAGCACGTTGTGCTCAGGTGAGCTAAAAATGTGGAAGTATTTTACCGCTAATTCCACGAGCGTGTATATCGATTTGTAAGATGATCTCGTTGATCAATACAATAAAACGAGACATTCGTCAACCAAAATGACGCCCATCGAAGCTAGCATGAAGAAAACGAAAATAAGCTATGGAGAAACCTTTACCCAGACCATGATAAGATAAGGGTAGTAGATGCTAAGTTATCCGTTGGAGACAAGGTGAGGATCAGCAAGAAAAATAAAACCTTTGAAAAAGGATATACCCCGAGATCGACTAAAGACGTTTTCACCGTTTCGGCCGTACAACACACATGGCCGGTGACATACAAGATAGCCGATTTCAATGGGGAAGAAATTAAAGGTACATTTTATGAACCAGAGTTGCAGAAAACGAACCAGGAGATATACAGAATAGAAAAGGTCTTTAAAAGCGGAAAGACGAGGTCGCTAGTCAAATGGAAAGGATACCCCGAAGCCTTTAACTCGTGGGTCGATAATAAAAAACGTTTACTAAGCATTTAACAAAAGATGAACATCGCAGTTGAAGACGTGGCTTACCAAATAAGCCGTTAAGCAACCTAGAACTAGAGGATGCGGCGCGAAAAATAAAGATACCTGCTTTCAGAGGAGTATTTCTGCGGAACACCCTACCGAGAAGGTGTAAAAAAACAAGAATGCGGTATACTAAACCTCGACGACACGAGTGAATCCGGAACTCATTGGGTTGCTTAGTACAAAGATGGTAAAAGCAAGCATTACTTTGATAGTTACTGTATACAGCCTCCGATTGAAATAATAAAGTACCTGACGAGTCAGCTCGGAACAGGTACAACAAGTGGGTCAGGTGTTTTGCGGTCATTTGTGTTTGTACGGGCAGAAGGAGATGAGTAAGGGTCAAGACTTGCAATTCGTGTTAAATAATTTTTCCTAGTGATAAAATGCCCGTTGATAAGTTTGGACGGATGACTGAGGTTAAAGCTGATGGTGATGGCGTGTCTCTCGCTTACGTGAATAATAATATTTTTGCGAAGGGATGGAACAAACGCCGTCACCGGTATAAAGATATGACCGGCAACACCTTGATAAATGTTAGCGATCCGTAAACCCGCAAGATGTTGCTACCAAGAGTTACGCTGACGTGAGCTTAAAACCTGCTAAAGACTCTACAGATACGGCTGGTCATAGATTATTTAACGTTGGCGAGCCACAAGATCCTAGAGATGTTGCTACCAAGGTTATGTAGACGCCAATAATAAAGTAAGTCAACCCGCGTTTGTTTTTGGTAATAAACCCGTAAATAAACCCGTAATAACTGTTTGGGCTGAGGAAAGAGGACCATTAAAAGCCAATAAATTTCAGTTTTGATTCGGTAATGAACTTACAAGCGAAAACTTTGGATATTGCATGCCACTTAGTGGTAGGATTAAAAGAGGAGGTTTGTCAATTGCCTATAAGGGGGCTAACCGCCCTAAAGTAGTTGTCGTGATCGCTGTAAATGGTGAACAAAAACCGGATTATCTGATTTTAAGCACTGCGGTTGCATTACTTTTCAAAAGCCCCTAGAATTAAAATCGTGTGACTTTATAAATTTTAAGACGGTAGTCGATTCTCCAGATATACTTGGAGGTGTTGTGTCGGTATTGATAGAATTGGATTTGTAATAAATATTTAACCGAGTAAAGGGTTAAATGTTTGAAGAGGTGAACAAGGTGGCGCTGAGCGCGGACGACGACAAGGGGGTCGTCCTAGAGGATGGGGTGAGAACCTTGGCGCACGGTCACAGTTGAGCGATGACTGGTTGGATGCGGTTGAAGGGGTGACGTGACGGGCTCGTGGTTGGACGTGGTTGATGACGTGGCAGCGGTGAACATGGTCAAAACTAGTTTTGCCCTAGACTCGGCTTTTCCTCACTACTAAAATGTCAGGATATCGCGTTTTTGAAGTCTACAAACCAATCATCAGATTGATTAAAATTAATAGCTAGTCATAGCCTCTAAATTATGTCTAGGTCACTTCATTTGTTGGTCTTGGTCTACTTTCTGTCTAGACTAGATTGCCAGTTGCGGAATAAAGAAAAAGAATAAAAAAATGTTTGCGAAAGTTTTTTCCCTTTTTCTTGACAGGCCCAGTTTTGGCGGGAATTGTCGGCACGGTGATGCTGAAGTACTGTTTGTTTGGTGAGACTGTGTACGTCGCTAGTCGAATGCGTTCCAAAGGCTTGCGTAAGTGACTTTACCTCTTTATCGCCATAGTGTGACATAGATCTATATGGTCAATCCTTTGTGGAAAGGAGGTTTAATGCATCTTCAAAAAGTTTCGACCCCGGTCAGCCTGTGCAATCCGCGCAGGCTGACTTGGGTAGAAAATTTTTGCTACCGATCAATTTTCTGCATGTCAAAGGAGCAGTCGACCTCAAGATTCAGTAGGTTGTTAGACAAAATGGATTTTATAAATCCTTATTTATGAGATGACTTTCTCAGTATAATATGTATTAAACACCTTTTTCCCAGAAATCCTCTCATATCTTTTTGAAACGACGTAACTCAAGATCAGACTGCAAAAATCGACAATTCTGATCTTATTTCTGCACTATTTTCTGAATAGTGCCACCTCTCCGTATGCGGTACGTAAAACTGCACTTTTAGTCCCCGAAAAAATGGAATAACACAATATTTAAAGTTCTGTTATTCCGGTGTTTCTATTTCTTTTTACAGTAGTCTTAGGTCATAATACGGCAATCAGTATAGCTATGTTATAACCACTTTTGTCATAAAACAGCTTTTTGTAATAAATTTTCAACTCCGCTATAGTCCTTCAGTATCAACCTATATAGGCCTACTTCAAACCGGATATATATGGATGACTTTAATTCAAAACTTTACAGAAACATCACGAAAATTTGAAAAAAAAAATGTATTGGTAAAGCTTGTTGCAAAAGGCCGTTTATTACAAAAGTGGTTGGAGCGGAGAACAGTATTTGTATAAAAATCAAAGCGTTGAGAACCCTGAAGTGGTATTTGTCAAGGAAGCCATTGTGTGGAATTAATAATTGAAAGAAAAATATTATTCAAATACTGGCTTGAAAGTCAACCTACTAAGCAAATGAATACCTTTTTTTGGTTGAAGGGAGAGTACTCATGACAAAGTTAGGATTATTTGTGTGTTGGTGGTCTCCCTTTGATCATTCAGGAGGAGTCAGGAGTAACGTCCCTTGACAGTAGGATGCATGATGGATAGAGAGAGAAACCATGTGAATATATCGAATAGAATTAAGTTTGTACCTGAAAACTATGATTTTGAAATATAATTGGCCATCAATATTTAATTCCCAACATTACAGTCAATTATTTCGATCTATAAATATTCATGCCCAATGAAATGGAGTAGCGCGCAATCATTGGATGAACAAGCCATGGGACGAACTGGTTTTGGAACGAAAAAGCCCAGGACCAAGTGATCGGTAGACAAATTTTGTATCATTGCGCCAATAGAAGGCTATGAGCTAGTGAAGCTATTTTCAATCAAAAATTAGTATTTCCACGATCGATTGCCTCACCTAGTGTATTTTAACATGCCATTTCCAATTACATATCAGAGTGCTACCGAAAAACTCATTTGTCTGAGAAAAATTGAGTTTAATTGGGTTTATTTCCTTCGGCTTTGGACAAAATACGATACATGGTCTTCAAAATTCAATATTGAACTCGTAGTGGTATTGTCTTCGACAAATACCACAAAAAAACGGCTATTCGTAACAAAATTTCAGTCTCACTGTATTCCTTCATTATTCACCAAAACAGTTCAAAATAGATATATATGTGTAATTTTAACACATTTCTATATGGAAGCATCATGAAAGGTGGGGAAAAAATTTGAAAATAAAGCATTTTTTTTTTTTCGACAAAAGCCGTTTTATTACAAAAGTGGTTCTAACATAGCTACATATGTCTACCTGGATCTCCTTCAACTGACACAGCACCCTTTCTAGGCATTAGACTATCCCCTCTTTATCTATTTCATGATTTATTTTAGTGAGTGAGTGACTGAATAGGTTGGTGGATGGGTGGGTAGGTGGGTGAGTGAGTGAGTGAATAATAGGTTGGTGGATGGGTGGGTGAGTCGGTGGCTGGATGAGTGAATGAGTGAGTGAGTGAGTGAGTGAGTGAGCGAGCCAGCCAGTCAGCCAGTTAGTGGGGGGACCAGTTTCTCTCCCCTCTCCATCACATGCGAAAATTTAATCTTGTCTATTTTTTCCGTGTATGTAGTTGTTAAATTTAACAACACCAAACCTCCAGCATTTATGTTTTTTTTTTATATACATACTATTATAGTAAGTCCTGTAATAGTTAACATCTTTTTTTTGAAGCCAACAAGATTCATGCCAGCGACAAAACTGTAAACAGCCTCAACAAAATTGGAAAGTTCAAGATAAAGTGCCGTGGATCCGTGGATATTCCGGTAATAAAAAACTCTTTTTTCCTTGTCTTCCTTGGTCGTTAAAACAGGGGATTGTGTGGTAAAGTGTGAAAGAATTATGAGGAAGAAAGCTTTTGAAAACATCATGGGAGAAGGGTAAAATGCTGGTAACCAGCATTTCTTCTTATAGATACATTTTTTAAAAAAAATTACTTCCAATTACGTAATTACTTTATCCATGTTAGATTTGTCCACTATATGTATTGGTTCCATAAACTGTATATTTTGTTTCTATAATCACAGAGCTGGGGTAAAATGACGTCATACTGGATTCTGGACAAAAATGAGTTTGACAGTGGGAACCCCGAGACCCAGTCTGATGATGAGCACCCGACCAATGACCCAAGCAAGTATCGTGACCCGATAAAACGGGGCTCCATGCAAAGCAATCTCTCAGGTAACATTCACTGACTGGATAGCTATCTTTTATTAATCCTAAGGCTGCAAAGCGCCACCCACTGACCTTTTGCGGACAATTAAGATCAAGATCGGATTGCACTGAACGTGCAGTCTGATCTTGATCTACATTGTCTGATAATGAAATATTTTCCTCCAAAAATTACCTTTGAAATAGTAATACTTTGGTTTTTACCATCGACTTGATTGATAGATTGAATGGTGTTTTACGCCGTTACAATATCATTTCAGTCACATCACGGCGACAGCTCACATATTCATGTATTTCCTGGGTTTCACCAATACTAGGCTTGGGCTCTGAATTATCTTACCCAATCCACTCCACCAAGAAACTCAGCGATTTGGTTGGGGCTTGAACCCGGAGCCTTCAGGTTGCGAGTCCCACACTATACCACTGAGCCACGACTTGAAAGTTTCAATTTCGTTAAATAGCAAGGTTAAGAACCAGATGCTAAACGACGAGAAAATGTCTGCAGATGAGAGTAATGCGTTACCGTACTTTTCGTATTTATTACAGCTTCCTCCATAGAACGCAAAAACATGCCACTCTGTCTCTTGCAGATGCCGGAGAATGAATGGAAGGAAGAAGAAGTATTCAACAAATACTGACTTTTATTTTCATTTTCAAAAAGATTGACACTGGATTATTAGACAATACACTCTACAAAATAACTGTTGTAGCCCACCCACAAACTTCCGTTTCAATCTACTGTTACGCATAGCCTACCCACAAACTTCCGTTTCAATCTATTGTTATAGCCTACCAACAATCTTTCTTTTCAATCTACTGTTGCCGCCCACCCACAAACTTCCGTTTCAATCTCCTGTTGTACATAGCCTACCCACAAACTTCCGTTTCAATCTACTGTTGAGCCCACCCACAAACTTCCGTTTCAATGTACTGTTGTGCATAGCCTACCCACAAACTTCCGTTTTAATCTATTGTTGTAGCCTACCCACAAACAGCCGTTTCAATCTATTGTTATAGCCTACCCACAAACTTCCGTTTCAATCTACTGTTGTAGCCAACCCACAGACTTCCGTTTCAATCTACTGTTGTACATAACCTACCCACAAACTTCCGTTTCAATCTATTGTTGTAGCCAACCCACAGACTTCCGTTCCAATCTACTGTTGTACATAGCCTACCCACAAACTTCCGTTTTAATCTATTGTTGTAGCCTACCCACAAACAACCGTTTCAATCTATTGTTATAGCCTACCAACAAACTTCCGTTTCAATCTACTGTTGCAGCCTACCCACAAACCTCCGTTTAAATCTACTGATGCACATAGCCTACCCACAAACTTCCGTTTCAATCTATTGTTGTAGCCTACACACAAACTTCCGTTTCAACCTACTGTTGTAGCCTACCCACAAACTTCCGTTTCAATCTACTGTAGTGGCCTACCCACAGATACTCAAACTTCCGTCTCTATCTCAAACCGGATTATCTATTCAGACTATTACTTGCACCTTGGTTTTAAATTGGATAAAAATTGTCTGTGAATTACTTATCTTTCAACTTTCCATTTTGGATTGTTTTTATCACATAACTACACTGTTTTCAATGATATATATAGGCTGTAAGAATTGACCTGGCAGGGCGGAGCTATGTTACAGCTCAGCGCATTTTAGATTGAGGTAAAACAGATAATTCGGAAATGATCGTGTGTAGCCGTATTCCACAAAGCAGTAAAGTACTGATATGATGCATGTGTTTACGTAGATTTACGACGAACAATTCCGAACTAGCTCGAAGCCACTTAAATAAAAAAAAAAACCCTGGTCTACTGATGTCAAAGGTTAACCATGCCTTGTCAGGCCTGTTCTTAAAGCCTATACCCATTATGAATATGTTTATCTTGCGCGAGTCTGGGTTAAGCATTGTGTGAAGCCTTAGGTCAAAGCACTGTATTCCTACTCCCTTTTTCTAAATCCTGGCTTAACTCTTCACAAGACGAGAAAATTTTAGCCTTGTCTGAATTGAAAGCATTTGCAGACAAAAATTCTGATGTTACTTCAAACATGAAATATGTCATTCAATGGTAGAAAACATGGCGGGAAAAGGAGAAAATGCTGTTTACCAGCATTTTATCCTTTTCCAACAATGCTTTCAAAAAGTTTCTCCCTCAGGGTCGTTAAAAGTCGGAATTGCGCGGCAAAGGGTTAGAGTGCTTTTGCATGTGAATAATTGAACTCGGCAAAAAAAAATCGATCTTTGGGGCAAAATTAAGACTTGTTTAATGTTAAATTTAAAATCAGGCAATTATATTTTTAGCTTCTTTGAAGCTATTTTTCATCCATAGCACTCGCGATTGGAGCTACTTTTCATCCATAGCACTCGCCCTTGTCAAAAATGCGTGGGTCTTATTCGTGGAAACATGGATCGTAAATTATATACTATCTTTGATGGGAATTACCTGTTAACAATGATTCATTAGATACATTTATGTGATAAAAAACAAATCTGACATTCGTTGGCATTGAGTTAAAATCTTTGAAAACATGCCTAGAAAATAAATTGGTATAAATGGTAAGCTCACCAAAGCCGCATTTATTAACATTTTTTCTTTCCTCGTTCAGTGAAATTTCATCTTAAATTTCAGATCCTGTTTATAAATTTGAAGTTGTAAGAGCAAAGCCCGCCCTTGCATTTATAGCATTATCTTAGGATCTTCATATTTCTTAGCATAACAAGAGTGAGCCATGCTCTGTGAAAGGGGGGTTTAATCCATCTGCAAAAAGTATTGACCCATGTCAGCCTGCGCATTCCGCGCAGGCTGACATGGGTCAAAACTTGTTGCTATTGGTAAATTTTCTGCAAGTTAAAGAGTCATTATAATTATCAAATTCCACCTTGTGGTTTTGTCGGTTTTTAGGTAAAATGGATCTATCTTATACGACAACTTGCTTGGCAATAGTGCATTACAAAGATGCATGAAACCACTCTTTCATAGAGCATGACGGCTATCCCTTTTCATTTCGGCGGGTGATCTTGTGTAGGTTTTTGTTAAATGTACACTTGTCTGTTCAGCTACAGCTAATCACATACGACAGCCTGTCCACCTATCCATGCGCCAATCCATGAACACCTGGGTGTGGAAAACCGGTATCATAAACAACTCTTTTCATGCCACTGGCTGCTTTCACACAAGCATTGGTTCTTTTCTCTCTTTGTTTGCAAACATTTTCTTCGCTAAAATATTTGAAATTCCCTGCGTCACGTCTGTTACTTAGCAATATGTTTATAATAGTCCGTGAGGATGAATAAAAAAAGTTAAGTATGTTTATCAATTATGTGTTTTGTTCTATAGTGAATTGGTACTTCAATAAAAGTAGAAAATGAAAAATGAAAAAAAAAAACGTTGTTATTCTTCGTCCCAAGTTTGTACTGAAAAGTTTGACAAAGTTTGGATACACAATTTTAACGAATCAGCGACGGACAATGCTCGTTACGGAATTAGACATAAACAGGAGAGCTGTGACAGCCCTTTATCGCTCTACTTTCCATGTACAGGTAAGCCTATATTGGCGGAGGAGACATTAATCCGTAAGAAGTCTACTGTATTATTCTATATTTATAGTGAAAATAAAGTAAAATCATAAAAGGAAATGAGCCATGCTCTGTGAAAAGGGGGATTAATGCATCTGCGAAAAGTATCGACCCAGGTCAGCCTGCGCAGTCCGCGCAGACTGACCTTGACCGAAACTTTTCGCTATTGATCAATATTCTGTATGTCAAAGGACCATTCTACCTCATGATTAAGTCAGTTGTTGAAAAAAGTGGCTATTATGGATCAATAATTATGAGATGACTTGCCATGTATCCCGGAGATGTATTAAGGCCCCTTTTGCTAGAGCATGGCTCAAACATTTTGTTTTTTGTTGAAAACGAAGGTGACATTGACAGATGAGCAGCGGTCTGACAAAGTGGGGCTTGGTGTATCTCCGTGAAGCATTTTACCAAGCAAGTCATCATACAATTATGGATTCATAATATCAATTTTGTCTAACAACTGACTTAATCTGGAGGTAGAATGGTGCTCAACATTTTTTTAAGCCTATCACGGCGACAGCCGACATATATTCTTGCATGACCTGGGTTTCACTTGTTCGAGGCTTGGCTCTAAGGTGTCTTACTCGGGGCGCCAAAGAAAATTTTAGAGCCTCCGCCGAGGATCGAAAGCGGGATCTCCAGAGTGCTAATCATGTATCTTTACCACTGAGCAACGCAGATGAAAGCAAATGAGCCATGCTCTGCGAAAAGGGGATTTAATACATCTGAAAATAGTTTTGATCCATGTCAGCCTGCGCAGAACTGAGTCGAAACTTTTTGCTTTTCGTCAACTTTCTACATATCAGAAAGGACCATTCTACCTCAGTTTTTAGGACAAAATGGATTTATTTTTGTTGCCCTTTCGTCGGCATTGTCAAGTTTAGGAACAAAAAACATTGCACCGTGTTAATACTGACACATCTAAGAAGACCTATGACATCACAATAAACCATTAATATGAAAATAGGCAAAGCCTAAATACGGGCGGAAAGGCAAAGCAAAATTACCTTTTTAGATTCTACACTTTAACAGCAATTTTTAAAATTGAAATACTGTATCACAAAAATATATACGTGTTATAATGATACCATTCTGGAATAGAACATTGCCAAAACAGAGCTAACAAAATGTAACTTAACTTGAAACTAGTAACACTAAAATGTTACAACTAATAACATTAACATGTTATAAATGGAACTTACGTATACGTGTGGTCTGGTTTTATATTTGCTCTGAAAGAGGATGTGAGAGAATTTAAGCAAGAAAATAAATAAGTCCTAAATTTATAATATTGATGCGATAGAAGTATTTGTAACATTCACTAGTGTATTAAGCGCTGCATTTACAAAATGGCATTTTAAGGGCAAATTTGTAGATGCAGAGAAAATTGAGAACTTGATATTTACTGAATTGTTCTTAACAGGGTTTTCACAGACCTACAGACAAGAGAGGTTTGTAGCATGTAATTAACAAAATTCTGATGGGTATCCAAAACATAGGGTTTTGACAAAAAAAATAAAAGATGCTCTTTGGAATTAATCCCTTCTGTCTGGAATGCTGGAGTGTTTTCAATGTATAATATTGTCATTAGCCTTAGATTTGTTCGAATTTCATCAGACAATTGATGTGTATCTTTAACATTCCATACGAGTTAGGATTGTTTCACTATATTTGCGTAAATCAAGGACACATTTATCCAACTGTTGTATTAATATTACCTTGTCCGCGGTTGAGTCAGATCTTCGGCCTTCGGCGACGCAAGCGGGAGGGGGGGGGGGGGCTGAACCTTCACTACATTTTCATAATCTTGCGCACATTTTATAAATTTATAAATTTATAGTGGAAAAATAATTCCAAAAACTTCACATTTTTAAGAGGAAAAAATATCACAGAATTCTGTTAGTGACTGACATGTCACCCACAGTCAACTGAATGCATTAAATGTCAGCTAATTTATTTATAAATAACTTAAAGTGGACAGACTTTTTTTTTTCGTCAGTTGGCTGAGTACCATTCTTATAAATGTTACCAACCTAACAGTACTTTCCTATCGGAAAGTCACACTTTAAAATGAGTTATGAAAACAATGAACAAATCTTTCAAACTATATTCAAGAACAATAACTTCACGATGAAAGTACTAATCATTTAGTGAATGTTATATTGTTAGTGACTGACATGTCACCCGCAAATATTTTATATTTATAAATTGGTTGGTTGTATTGGGGTTTAACGCCACTTTAACAGCTAAGGTCATATCATGGCGGTCGGTGACGCACATGTGTTTCCTGGCTTTCTCACACCAGTACTAACACAACTTTCTTTCCAAAGCCACCGACTACTTTTCTCACATGCTTCAGCAGAGGTGAGAGGCGAAAATACGCCGGAAAGAAGGTTCGCCTCAACCGGGTATCAAACTCACAACCACCAGGTCATGAGTCCGACACGCTCACCACTGAGCCACCCGGGTGGGCTTATAAATTAAGCCTTGGTATTTAAAAAAAAGAAAAAGAAAAATGCTGAGAATGCATAAATAAATAATTAAAATACCAATTTATACACATAAAGAATTTTACTTAAAGTAAGGGGGTGGGGGGGGAAAGAGCACCTTATGTGGGTGCCACACTTGGCTGCGGCTGCTTGATGATGAATGAAAATTCTACGTGAACAAGGGACATAATTGTAGCAAAATGCATGTAGAGTTATCTGCCTTGATGGTGTGGGTTTTTTGAATGGTGAGCATATATGTTTGAAGAAATAAATAGAAAATGCTCAAAATTAATAAAAATCATGATACTGCCAAAAGATTTCCATGTTGCAAACTGAAAAGAATTTCCATTTTGCAAAATGAAATCAATTTGCATGGGATTTATATTTACATTATTCAAAAACAATTATTTTGTATAGATCACTATGATATCTTATGGTAGTTCAAATACCTGCTGCTTTACAATTCATTTACTAAAAACTCCGCACTAACCTTTTACAAAATAACTAAATGTTAGTCTGGTCAAAACTGAAAGCACTAACAGTTAAGTGGCTCCAATAACTTGATATTGATACAGTAGAAAACATTGTTGGAAAAGGAAAAGCACTAGTTAACCCTTTCCCAAACAACAAAATTTTGGACTAAACCAAATTGAGAAGGTCTGCAGAACAGAAATTAAATGTACCACTCATGATTATTTCTGTTTTTGATAGGGTAGAAAACAGTGAGAAAAGGAGAAAATGCTGGTTACCAGCATTTTCTCCTTTTCCCACCATGTTTTCAAAAGGACTCTTCTCCTGGGTCGTAAAAACCAGGGATTGTTTGGGAAAGGGTTAAAAAAACAGTTTTAAAGCCATTAAAACAGGTGCATGTTTCCATCTTGAAGATATCATAAGTTTACTTATTAATGACTATAATTGCGGTGTTTGAAATCCCATGAGTTTTCAGTATGATCACTACTATCTACATTAGATTTGTCACTTTCTAGGTCTTTAAACACTGATTTGAACATGAAATTGTACCATTTTACATACAATGTTTGTGAAGGATGAACCCCATCATATAAATTGTCAAATGTTGTTTTTTTTTTGTTTTTACTTTAATTGACCCACTTCTGCCTCTCTTTTTAGTTTTACATATCAGCAAATCTCTATCCCACCTCACAGAATGTTTGTTGTACTTCTCAGTAAGAGAGGATATGAATATATTAATTGTACTGATATCTTCCTCAAGATACTGCTGCTGCATTTGTGCATTTGAGGAATGACATAAATGAGACAATTTTCCTCTTGACATGTTAAATGAATTATATTTTGAAATGCTTGCGGCAGCAATATGCACATGTTTTATCTTATAATTATCAGAATTCAGGGAATAATGGTACTGAATGATGGATTTCAAATTGTCAATGTTATTATCATCATGGAGGTATATAAGTTCATTTCCTCCAGAGTGATGTATTTTTTGAGTGAGGTCACAAATCCCTGCTGCAATTGTGACATAATAAACTCGATTTGTAGAGAAAGACTGTTTCAGATGTTTTATTTTTTCATCAACTAAAATTTTCAGTGTTGATATTTTTGCACCAGAAACAACTATCAGATGAACATTTGCAGAAGCTGGGAATGATGGAAAATCTTTAAGAAACTTATTTAAGTTTGCTCCCCTTGAATAAGTGGCAAAAATGTACTGCTCCATCTGAATATGTAAGAAAACAGTGATTTGATAGGTGAGTGCTACTATTGTAAGTCCCTATACATTGAATATACACTTATAATAGCATTGAAATCACCAGTTGAATATGATGCTAAATAATAAAACCTGGAAATTTATTTTATTTATTATCAAGGCTATTTAAAGGCCATATAGCTCCATGAAGACAAAAAATTCTGAGGAATATAATGATTCTGATTTTTTTTCTGTATGTTTTGCACAGAAACAATTTCATTATGAAGTTCGGGATAGGTTAATACTCAGCCGCTATGTACAGAATACTGTTCATAGAAAGTAAATGAAAAATCAAAGTTGATTTAATGTTGCCAACATAAAATACCCTGAGTATAGATTGGTATTTTCTGATACAGCCCGACTCAGTCTTGTATACCTCTGCTAAACACAAATTGTTTGACTTAACAATATCATAATGACGTGATAAATTAGAACTAATTATTTTTACACACAAACATACAAAAAAATCCTGCAAAACGTGTTACTTTCAGAAAGCAAATTTTCCTAAAATTATCTCCTCTTTAATTATGAATACACTGGACCACTCACAAACAATCAATGCTTAAACATGATGTGTATTGTGTTACATGCTATTTTATTTCCATCTCATGACTACATGGTATTACATACTATTTCATTTCCATCTCATGCTACATGGAATTTAAATCCTGTACACGTAGCCGTGAAGGGGTAAGAAAATAGAGTGAAACACTTTGTTACACAATATTTTATTTCTGCCCTTGGGCTACATGGAATTTAAATCCTGTGATACTAGCCAAAAGGCAAAATTGAAAAAGCACATAAAACCATATACATCGTATTGAACTCGAATTATTTTCATTTGGAAATGATGAGCTTATGGGTAGGTGGACATTGTATGAAAAAACTTGGAAAATATGATGAAATTAAAAGTGTAGATCAATATTTGTTGACATTTTAGGCTGTATGTTGTTGCAAATTGATTTGCACTAACAATATAGCTATCAAAGTAGCTATCGCTAGATTATGGTGAAACAGTACCTACATTCAATTAGATATTGATGTATAGCAAAAGGTCAAAATAAATCGTTTACTGAGTTAGATTGTCCTAATTGATGGTTGAATACATGTACATAATTATGTGGAATCTTGAACATTTCAATCAATGATACAAGATGTGTTTGTGAAACAGTAATGCCCCCCGTAACAGCAAATTTTGAGAAGTGTGACCTTGATAGTTGACCTTGACCTTAACAGATGACCTTGACCTTGTCATCAGCAGATGCATATCGATGAGAGGTACCTTCATACCAAATATGAGCACTGTAACTTAAGTAGTATACGAGTAATGAGAAAGGTTAAGTTTTTTGGTTCAGTTTTCGGACAGACAGACAGACAGACAGACACCGGTAAAACAATATGCCCCTGATCTATCAATGGGGGGTGGGGGGGCATAGAAAAAATGATAATGGTAGATGTATCAGTATTACCATATTTACAAATCATACTGTGTAGTAAATATTGTTTTAAAAGAAAAGTGGGTATCCAGATTTTTTGTTGTCTATGTAACCAAAATTACTCAGTTTAGTAGCTGACATGCCACCAAACACTTTTTTCTAACACAGGGTTACATAGCAACCAAAGATAATCTGTTTGTTATTCCTCAATAATTTCTATGTTGTCAATTTTGGACAAAATCTCCAGGAACACATATTTATCGTCTAAATGCTTGTACTTAAGCCTCGTATTCCGAGCTAGAACTTGTATGTGATGTGTTTCCCTTTTGCGTGCATGTATTCTTCGTGTATTTGGAGTAAAACACAGCCGATCTTCATCGATCAAAATATCAGGATGCCAGTAAAAGTCTTAGTATTTTCATCCCCTGATGTTTTTGCACGTGAGAGTGCAACAAATAAAGCCCAGGGATTTTTTGATTCAAAATTTTGTGAACCTGGATCTACAACGATGTAGCGATTTGTCTCCCCTTTTCCAGTGGTCATACATGTACCTTGACACCTGTGTATTGTAGTACCCCAGCCAAGTCTTAAAGGGATTTGTGTCCTCTTACAACTATGACAAGGGCAATCAATTTGTCTTTGAACAGGAATAATTGGAACTATCTTTGAATTTTCATCAATAAATGATGGACCTGAATATTTTTGAAAAGAAACCATAACAACATCTGGTAGTGAAGAAGGGGGACATCTCCCATCTAGATATATAATGTCTTTAACTGTCCCCATTGAACCATTAAAAAGACCAAATTGAACATTCAAATTACAAGTAAGCATGACCTTTGCACCAGAGCAAAGGTAAAGCGTATTGAGTAAGCCTCGTGCTTTATCACTTGATGCATGTGAACCTTCATTGAGGGCGCATAATTTGGCAATAGGTTCTATCTTGTTGGCTTCAAGTAATTTTGAAATGTTATGTTTCCACTCTGCAGAATGAGTAGGAAAAACAAATAAGGCATTTTTTTCTATATTTGACATTTCAGAAGGTCCATAAATATTCTTCATAGAGTTCCATTGAAAGTTTTGTAACCATATGGCTTCCAATTTTGAAAGAGAGTAACTTCTTAATAAAGTTAAAACAGTTTTAAAGAACTGTTGGTCAGCATTTTGTCTGACAACAGTTTGGAGATGAACAACTGTATCAAACTCCTTCCATACAATGGCCCCATGTAATGCTGCTGGAATTTTACTGTTGCTGTGATACACTGGAGAGTCACACACTAGAGGCAGTTGTACATCATCACCTAGAAAAACAACTACAGGCAATCCTCCCCAATAGGTATTTCTTGTGCTTAAAGCATGTCTGCAATGAAATTCCATCCATCCCAATGTCATGCATCCTACCATGGACCTTTCATCAACTAACAATGCAACAAGACCTTTACAATTTTCTTGGAGCTGTACACCTATTGCTCCATCAGGAACAGACATGCCTTTTGTAACTTTCACAGAAGTTGGAATTTCCAAGCATGAGTGTATTGTTGTACCTGAAATCAGATTTGCACTGTTTCCAGTTGGACAAAGAACTTTAACTGCTGTTTTAGAGCCAAACAGACAAGTAATAGATTGTACAATTGAGCATATAAGGTATGTTTTACCTGACCCTGCACTACCAGATATAATCATTCTAAGTGGTGTACAAGGAATGCCTGTCTTATATTTAACAAGACAGTCCATTATTATACTAAGACTAGTCTTTGATCATTATTGAGAGAAAGGATGTCAATATCTAAACTGCTCTTTTCAATACTTTCTATCTTTGAAAGATTCTGTACAAACTGTTTCCCAAAATCACCAGGGTAGCTTCTTTTTGCAATATCCTATTTATACAATGGATCACCATCATTAAATTCAAACTCATTGGCATCTCCAGCAATGTCAAAATTTGGTCTCATGACTCTTATCCAATCTGGCTGATCAATTTCATCATCACTAACATTATCAATTTCATTATCTATTTCAATTATGTCCTGTTTGGACTTTACTCTTTCAATTTCTGCTTTAATAAAATTTGGACACTCTGGAGACTCAACAAATAATAAGAAGGCCTCTGTCCATGTGAGACTTTCTCTTTTGATATCTTCAATCTGCCTCCAGTTTGGCCGATGCAAAAGAAGTATTGTTCTACAATAATTGTCATTAAGAGGCCATGTTGCTTGATGGTTGTTGCCAGAAATTACAGGAACTTTGTCTTGATTGCAAACATACTGGTACCACTAGCAATTCATTTCTGCAGGACGGGATAAGTACCTATCTAATGATGTACTTTTTGTCAGAGTTGCTCCTGTTCTTTCAAGAACACGGGAACCTGTTAAACTTATGTTTTGAAAATGATGGCTACAATGAATCAAAGGACTGAAAGTCCTGAAAAGCGGATTTGTAGAACAGTTTTAAGCTATGATTTGGTGTAATGAAAATTATTATTATTATTTTTTTTTAATCACATGTAATACACGTATAATATATAAGTAATTAGTAGAGTAAGCAAGGGCAAAGGGAGTCGAAGTTGTTCTACCAAGTGTGCTGCGCAGCAACTGTTATTTTAATACTTATTAGAGTATTAATTTGATCCAACAATTTGATGTTGTTTTTTTTTTCTGCTAGTATTATATTTAGGACTGTAAACACGCATAGGACTAAAAAAAAAAAAAAAATGGATTTATAAGTGAAAGTTATTTGACAAATATATAGAACACTTTAGTTTTTGATTTGTTGATGAGTAAGACTTAAAAAAACTATACAAAATAGGATGATGATATATAATGATACTTCTGTAAAAACACAGTGTTAAGGTCTACAGCTGTCAATTAGTTTCAGCAATCATGAGCAAATTTGATCAGAGAGTACAATATATTGCTGCTTACACTTGTAAGCAATATGAAATTTTTGTGCCTTCTTGTTGAACTTCTTACCAGAGGACAAGACTTTCGACTCCCCCAAATTAAAACCAACTATTTACATTTTCAAACCCTCAACAAACTCCAAAATGACTTACTGAATTATAGCTGAAAAATCATTGGTAAAGAAGAAAGATAAAAGATTTAGAAAAAACATATCTGTATTGGTATTTGCTTGAAGTGCTACTCAGCCTCTTTGGGTATTATTAGATTTCATGCCACAGTTTTGGAAAGCTTTGAGGGAATGGTACTTAATCAATAACATGCGCCATCAACAAGGATTTATATATTCTAATCAGTATCAAGACATCATATCTGGTGTAATAAAAATAAACAGAGTGACCTATTGCTAAAGTAGCCTACAATTCCATTATCAAATGCACAAATTTGCATCATTTTACTGAATTTAACCATACACTTTATATGAAAAGAAATATATATCTGGTTGTATTTATTGGCCTTTTATGAAATAATTTGATTTGTGGCATAAAAAACTTAATAGCTTGCTATTTAGAGCATAAACAAACAATTCAATAGATATGGAGCCCTCAGATTATGTGGTTATGTGGTTTGTATTTGTAACGGGTAGAAAAAAATTCTGGAAGAAAAACAAAAAAGAAATACTGACGTCTTGTTTTCCAACACTGTTTTCATAGGCCCTATTACAAAGGACTCATAAAACATATGATTTATTGTGTGTTAAAGGTCTAAAAAAAAGAAAAATCCTCAAAATTTCTCCCAATTTAACTTTGTATGACATAAAATTCAAGGGTCAAATATAGGCCATGTTTGGACAAACCATAAGGTATTCTGAATACTGATTACATGTATCTGTAACAGTTCTGTTAAATAGCCCCGAAGGCTGGGATTGAACTCCATAGGCAAACGCTCTACCACATTGCTACAAAAGCTAGATCTATAGCAAGACAGGTAAATGTACCCTTAGGGTTTATTCTAACATTTTACTGAACACTCATGTTAACTCTTGGGCTGCTGAGGGTGACTCACTGACCTTTTGCGGACAGTGTAGATAAAGATCAGACTGCACAGAAGGTGCAATCTGATCTTTGATCCACACTGTCCATTAAAGAGATATTTATTGTCCTCAAAATTACCTTGAAAAAAATAGCAGCTTTTGGGATTTTACTATCGACTTGAAGTATCATTTGAGTTATTCAACAGGACAAGGGTTAATAACCCTGAAGGAAATAGGCAATTGAAAGCATCATGGGACGAGGACAAAATTCTGGTAGACAGTATTTTCCTGTTTGAACAGTGTTTTCAATCATATGAAGGAACTTCAGCTCATTCGTATCAGTTTCTGAATTGTTGTCTACAGATACAATTAAAGAGCCTAAACCTTATCATATGGGGAAGGAATGAATAATGAAATAGCATCCATTTAATTACCATTTTTGATTAAAAAAACAAAAAGTAATTTATGCATAGATGGTGGTCATAGACTAATCTGAAAATTCTTACAAAAATTAACTCCCTTCTAAATGTGGATCTGGGGTCCTGCATGGCTTACTAGTAAAGTTTAGGACTTGTTACCTGATGGCCATTATGTTTTTCTGTGGGAGTGTCCTTAGGCAAGACACTTCAGAGCCCTAGCCTAGTACTGCTGAAACCCAGACATACATAAATAAGCTAGTTGTAGCACTTATATGACTGAAATAATGTTGAAAGCGACATTAAACGCAATTCAATTAATCAAGTGTGGATCTAACATTGGCCTCCTGCAAGAGTAACCTTTATCCGACATTTCTGTCAGCCTCACAAAATGTAGCTCTAGAGTTTTTGAACACGTTGGTAGACAAACAGATTTTTTTTTTTCATTCTTACCAAAGTCTTTTTCCCCATTCCATAACATTACAAAGGATACAATGTGTTTTAACTAAGGTAAGTCTGGCTATATTATCCCATTTTGAAGGATGTTCAGAAAAACTTTTGAAACAACTTATCCAACTGGCTGAGCTTTAATTGGCTGTACTAAAAATCAAGGGTTTTCAGAAGGACTAGTGATGGTGTTTTTTGTCTGAGATTATGCTTTAAGTCATATTGAAAATATCAACAGCTCACCTTAGGGTTTGTAAACATGTGAGCTTAAATAAATACACTAAACATGATGATTACATTTTCCTTTACCATAGCATTTTAAGCATTTCTAAAATCATTATTAATCATCATTATGCAAGACTCTTTTGAAATATTGAAACTTCTGTACTCAGATATCAAGGTTTTGATTTTTAAAACAGCATTTTACAAACCTAGTCAGACTATAAACACAACACTTTCTAAACTTTCATGTAGTGGGTATAATCATATAGACTGCAAACAATTCAAACCGAAATAGTGTGCCTATAGGAGTGGGATTTTACTATGTTAGGTGGTCTGATCTTAATCTACTCTTGCCACAAAGGGAACAAACAGTCCTCATTCTAAAGTACATGTATAAAGCATGTATTGTTTTGAAACTAGTATGATTTAGTTTAAACCCTTACAAAACAATCCCGACTTTAAACGACCCTGAGGAAGAAGGCTTTTAAAAAGAATTTGGGAATATGAGAAAATGCTGGTAACCAGCAGTTTTCCTTTTCCTACAATGTCTTCAGACCTTCCAAAAATAATATTAAATTTTGATTCACATTGATTTTGTTATCAGCAAATGCTTTCCATTTGGACAAGTCTAAAATTTTGTTGTGTGGTAAAGAGTTAAAAAACAAACACTGGAGTCCTCCCAGTGAAATAGAAACAATGGCTTTTTGAATGTAATTTCTTACTGAAAGCACATTGTCCTTTCCATGACTCTAACACCTGGGAATTCCTTCAAGGGTTCTTCCTTATTACTGCACAACTTGCAACTATTAATTTAAAAATAAAATACAAAATCAACCTAGACACAACAATGTGATTGTTCAGATACAATGATTTCTTCTTTCTTTTAAAAAGAAAATTTTTGGTTTTATTCCTGATCTAAAAAAAAAAAAAATGTTATATAATAGTCTGAAAGGTGAAAACTAAATGGTATGTTTAGCATTTTCTAAGATTTAGGCCATGTGTAATTCATGGTTATTGAATATACCTTCCTTCTGTTGCATAAATGAAAATTCACATTGTATCATTATAAAGACACAAATCAAGAAATAATGATTTCACAAAAGAAAAGTAAGGTTAACTCATGCACTGGCACAAAACATGAAATTGATTGTAACTACCTTCAAGAATAATTTGATGATTGACTAATTTCTGATGGTTACATTAGTTTCAACACTGTTTCAGTCTTACAGTGACAACAACCCATATATTTGTGTATGGCTCGGGTTTTACTAGGGCTAGGCTGATTCTATGCAGTGTCTTGTCTATAGGCACTCCTACAAAATCCTGGCAACTGGGTGAGGATAAAATCTGGGATAACTCAACCGACACCTTCACCAATCAGCCACAGTCTCCCAGAATTTCAATAAATAAATGAACAGGATTATGTCATTTCACCGCTATATTGGTGCAAATATAAATAGAAAAAAATACAGGCTGCATATATTCAAGCTTAGACCTGCACAGTCTGAACTTAGAAAAATGTAGGTGTAAATAAGTACAATGTAAACAGTGGACTTAAGTCTCACATAATATTTAAAGTTACAGTTAACGTGTGGTGGGATTTTGACATTTTGTCAGTGATTATGTAAGTTTTATTCATTTAGATTCCTTTTTGAAGTTTTGAGCCACGTCTTTGTGAATTTGAGTCATATTACATAATTGAACCACTGCAGGGACATGTACAAGAAAAACATGATGTAGCATGATGAGATACTTGAAATTCAATATTAACACTGGTAAAACAGCTATTTATTACTTCCAATGCAGTTTTGAGTGAATCCGTTTTCATGGTCTGAAGAAAAGAATTAAAATCATCACTCATCACCTGGAAGAACATAGTCCAGATATTATTTGCTTTTTGATATCTGCAAGTCCCTGCCCTGGGTACAGCTGAAGTAGCCAGAATGGACCAAGATCACAATCAGTGTGACAAGTTGCCATGCAAAGTCAAATTTGACCTTTACATAACTAAAGGGGCCCTGTGTGGCTCAGTGGTTTGGTGTAGGACTCGTGATCTGGAGGGCCCGGGTTCAAGCCTCACTGGCTCCACTGGGTTTTTCACAGGAGTGTCCTTGGGCAAGACACTTCAGAGCCCCAGCCTAGTACTGGTTAAACCCAGGAAAACATGAATATGTGAGCTTTCGCCGTGATATGACTGAAATAATGTTGAAAGCGGCGTAAAACACCATTCAAACAAACAAACATAACTAAAACGAAACTTTCAAGTTGATAGTAAAAATCCTAATATTTCTATTTCAATTTTATTTTTTGGGGGGAAGAATACTTCCTTACCGGGCAGTATAGATCAAAGATCAGACTGCACGTTCGGTGCAATCAGATCTTAATCTACTTATCTGCAAAAGGTCCTTGAGTAGCACTTAGCAGCCTAAGGGTTAAAGGAATTGGTCCAACTATAAAACTTTTAAAAAAACTATAGGCATACTTTCATTCTGAGGTTTGAATTACTTTCTGTTTACATGAAGCACAGTTACCATCTCTAGTACGGGTTGAGCAGCAGTTCATCATAAATAGGCCTACATGTATGTACTTTATTAAATAAAGTACATATACTTCAATCTACAAGCATAAAAAATATATCAAAGAATTTAAATCTACATGTCCAAACCGTAAGACGTATAGATCTAAACTAAGATGTATTCCTGTGGACCCCTTAATCAAACATCTGTCTGAAAATTCTGCATTCTTAATTCTTTTGCACGAAAGGTAACAAAATTAAATTCAAGCATATTAGAAGGACTATGAATGGACTTTTACACCTTGAAGATAATTGAATATCTGAGGCTTAAAGTCCAGGATGTCCAGTTCACTGAGGAGGACACGATTTCATATCGAAAATCCTCAGTATAAATTCACGTCACGGGTTTGTACTTGATCGGGGCCGTTTGTGAACAAAGGATTTCTTTATGTCCCATCGATAACTGGAGAGATATTTTGGAAGCAGTCTTGCATAAATCAAACATCAAATGTATTTTCTTTAATAGACCACACGATTTTCATTTTTTTAAACGTTTCACAGAAATGTTACAAACAATTCGGAAATTCATCGATAGTGCAACTAACAAGGTGCCGAATCAACTTTATGGGTTCTGTGTATTCGTTATCGAAAGGGTTTTAAATCATTTACGGCCAAATTCTAGCAAGCTATCTGAACAGTTAAAGATATTTGATATAATACAGAGTTTAAAAATGTAATTTCATTAAGAAACCATTGCTTAATCTCCTTCATTATTTCTACAGCAGACGACACAAGTTGTGAATGAACATTTCTTGAATGAAATTGGGGCAGTCTTTGTAAACAATGTTCATACGCATAAGGCAATATTTAATGAAAAAAAAAAAAAAGAACAAACTTTGTTAAAGTATTTAGAGTATTTCAAACTGACAATTTTTGTAGCTTTGCAAATTTCGATAAAAAAAATCAAACATAATTTGTATGATTTGTTCAAAGTCAGAGCTGAATATTACTTGTAGTTCTGTGTTGTTCGTCCCTAGGCCAGCCATGCAAAACTGAAAGGGATCGCGCATGCGTCGTTACGCATGATGTATTTGGTTCCGGCCAAAACGATCTGACACAGTAAGCGGATTTGCTATATAGCAAATCCGCTAAAAAGGGGGAGACCAAGCAGTTCGTAGGATGTTTCAGAACTAGAAATATCACGTTTAACTGTGTTCATAAGGAGTTTGGTGCATACTGATTTTGCGTTTGAGGATAAATTTTCATTTGCAGAGTTAGCCATAACATTGAAGAGATCTACGATTTCTCCTGTTGACTGATTTCCTTTGCAGGCATACCCAGTCACGTATTTTTCAGTAGCTATGATGTCAGCTACTGATGCATTATCAGGAGAACTTTTTGATAAAATCAGTGAAATATCCCCATTAGCTCTCCATCCTTGGGTGTGTACTCTAGAATGTTGTACCATCAGTAGATGATCCCTTGCAAGTTCAAGTCTTAGAGACCTATTTTTGTCTCTAACAATACCAGGAGTATTCCCGATAGGTTTTCCAGGATTAGCTTCTGTTCCAAACTCCATACGACATTCTCTTCCTTTCCCCTTTTTGCTTTACAGACAATAATCAGAGCAGTGATGAATGTTAATCCTATTTGTTATTAGTAAATGATCTTTAAGGAGCGATTCTTGTGTACCACTTACATCCATCAATAATTTCAAAAGGGGATTTTTGTCTTCAGGTGGAAGGGGTGCTGTCCCCTCTGGTGGAGGCCAGAGGTTTTTATTGGGCAGTCCAGACATATTGCTGCCAGCTGGATGTGAAGCAGTTAGACTAAATTTGTCTTTAGCCCATTTTGAAAGTAATTCAGCTGTTTCATTTTCATCAAGTTGCTTCAATAATGCATCATTAAGAAGGTTATGGGGCTCCCTGTCCGATCGCCAACAAAGACCATGCCAGTGAATCATGCCCCTTGATTTTGCAAATTCATATCTGTACCAAAACGAATCCACACCAAATGCATGTGCCATGACAGTTTTGAAATATGACTGTGTTCTTAAATTGAAATAACTGCCAACAATATGTGCATTTTCCTGCAAAGTTGTGAATAAAGTATTGCGGTCCTCAAGGTTTAACTCCTTACCTGTTGTATTCTTTGTATAAATTTGTAGTAATCTCCTCAAAGGTTTGAAATGAAATTCAGCACAAGAGCCGGTTGTAAAAAAGGAAGGCAAACCTTTTCCCTGCTGTATCTGAAACTGGATAAGAGATCTCAGTTTCCTGCCTCTTTGGGACCAATACTGTGAAGTACCACGAAGACAAGCACCAAAATACAGAACTTTTTGGGCAATTGAGTTATCACCATTTTGGATTTTTAGTTTTAAATCTTCAAGTGTCATGTGTTCATCCCCAATTTGTTGTTTTAATATATATGTACTCTGTTCAAGGGTTCTTTTGCGAATAATGATGTTGTGCACAATGAATTTAAAGTATTTATGTTTTGAAAATCTACCATCTTTGAACCACATCAGATGTTCTGCCCAGTCAGACATAGAATTACATGTTTTTGGCCTGTTGACATGAAAGTCAGCATCACCATAAGGAAAAAGGCACGGAAAGCACATCGTAAAAAAATGCACTGTTGTGAATTCTGACATGGGTTTCTCATTTTTTGAAGGCCATGGAATAGTGACACATGAATTTTTACCTCATTCAACACTGTCTTCATTTACAATATTTCTTATTCTTTCTTGTACATTTTCATGAATAGCTATCGGTTTGTCCATTACAGTGGCAGTAGATGCAGTTTCACCATCTACATCCAAAATATTCTGCTGTGGAGCTGGACCTATATCATTAATTGAGCTAACATTTTCAGTTTCTAATGTGTCTGTTGGAATTTCCCCATCTTCAGGAAGCAAATCTAAACTCACCTGGCTTATTTCTATATCTTTGTAAGCAATATTATTTGCTTTTAGCCAAAGAAGTGCATTTTGGACTACATGTCGCCTAACTTTAAAATCTTGACATTTATCATTTGTATTTTTGCGTCTTACTTTAATCACTGAAATTTCAGAGTGCAGTTTAGGAAAAATTCTAGCAGGTTCATTCACTTCCTGTGGAAAGGTGATACAGTGTCCTTTGGCTGCAATACCACCATGTTTCAGCATGTGGATATGCATAAGAGGTGCAAGACGGCTTATCGGTTGTTGTTCAATCAAAGAAAGACCAAAAAGAGCACTTGGTATCTCACCAGGATCCATGTTATTTTCCTTAGAGTACATTTTGATAGGATTTTTATCAGAGAAACATCTATGACACAACTTTTCCTTTTTCATTTTCATCTGGAGATGATATTCATTGCAAGTATCACAAAGAGAGAAATTGTACGACATTTGTTCTAACTCAAAAGAACGTATGCTATCCATAGATATGTCAAAATGTTCATTGGCACTTTTGGGTGGTGCTTTTGGTAAGTTGTCAGCAATTAAATGTAGCTTCTTTTCAATAATTGATATTCTGTGTAGAATTTCTTTTTTTCTTAGTTTTTGCTGACTTTCTGTCTCATTTGCAACTGGAGGAAAATAGCCAATCCCAAGTTTTCTGCAAGTTTCATAAAGGTAATGGTCAGTATATATAACATTAGATTCTGAAATAAGTTTTTTATTTTGGTATTTTGTGTTCCTAGCCAAACAGGCATTTTACTTTCTATGTTGAGTTTTACCAGCAGCTTTATATTGGCAGTCTTTGTCCTGGACATTTTGTACCAGATTACCAGTGCAAAAGCCATCGTTTTTGGTGAGGATTATATTTTCTTTTAACTTACTTTTTTGTGAAGATATTTTCTCAGTATGAATTAATTTAGCTAGCTGAATAATAGTTGAAACTTTAGTATTTGCTGGATGATTTGTTTCTTCAACTTTGTATTCAAAACTTGGATAAGAAGACTGCCTCATGAGTTCAAAATGATTATTGAATAGACGAAGATTCAGTGAAACTTCACTCCCGCTGCCTGAGAAGTAGCGAGTTAGATGGTAACGAGCCTGTCTACTTAAGTTTTGAGCAAATATAAACCCTTTCAGCCATACATCAATGTCTATAGGAAGAACAGGCAAGCTACATGAATTTCACATGCTGTAGCCCAACCTTTCTGTTGCAACATGTGTATTTTATAATTGGAAAGAGTACAGTTTGCCAATGAATGAGAAGCAGAGGCAAAATATTCATATATGTGCCAATTATCCGCAATGTAATTGCAAATTTGTTCACGGTAGGAAGAACTATGCATACAATGTCCTTTCAATGCCATACTCAAACAGTGAAGAAAGCAATCACCATCTCCAGGTGCGTAAATACGACCAAATTTTCTGCCATTTATTTCCTCAATATTGTACGGTGAAGGTCCATGGCAATAATTCTCTGACCATTTTCTTTTTTTAGTTATTTTCGAGATACATGAGTAGCTGTGATCATGTAAAACTGTATTTGGGTTATGACCAATCCTTTTGGTTTTAGATTCACATGATCGCAATATTGTCAATTTGTCTTTTTGACCATCCATGTCTATGTGCCTTCTAAAGTAATTTACTTCTGAACCAGGACACAATGTTTATGCTATCAGATGTGCAAAATCTTTCAAACCGAGCATTGTATACGCCAATGACAGGGTTAATTAGTACAATATTAATCTTTTATTCAAATCAGTCTAGCTTTATAGAGAAACATAAGAGCACCACTTGCAGGTCCAAGGTTTGGCTGTGGCTGCTTAATGGTGAGCAAATATTTAAAAAAAAAAGATATAATCCTTGATAAAAGACATTGAGAGTTACCTGCCTTGGTGTTACAGTTTGCTCTTTTGATGGTGAACAAATACTCCAAATTTCAAGTAAATGGTTTTAAGAAATAAAACTGATAAATTTACAAAATGTCAAAATCTTTTGCACAATCAGAAGGTCAAAGGGCACAGACGCTGAGGCAGACAATGACAAGACTACGACAAGACTTCAATGTTTTCCCAAAAACACCTATGCTGAAAAAAATGCTGCTCTCTATTTCTTTTTGTTTTATTTTTATCATATTTTGCTAGTAAATGACATGGGGGTTATTTAAAAAAAAAAACAGAATATTTATTTGGTGACAGTAAAACAATTTTTTAGTAATTTATCACCACCTCAGTACCCCATGACCTGGGATCCTATATATGTGTATATACGATCCCTGCCCATGACCATGGTTTGGCCTTAGACTGAGTGATAGCAGAAATGGTGACAGCTCTACAAAAGCATGGTTTTCTATCAAATGCTGAACCTAAACATGATCCTAGATATTTATAACAAGAAATAGATCTAGATCTAGTTGAAGACTAAATAAAGGGAAGTTGACATTTTTCTTCTATTTTTTCCGCAAGCAAAAATGGGTTTTTCAAGCACAGAATGAGGGATATTGTTGCGTGTGGCTTGGAGATTTGATTACTGCATTAGCATATATGTTACAATTAGATATACTTTACTGTATTTTTTGGCATGAAAATAGTTTACAATTCAACAAACAAACTTTATATAATGTAGTTCAATACCAAAAGTGCGTAAAGTGACTTTTCTCAGCCCAAATGATTTAAAAATCAGCCAGAACTTCAGTGTGACGGCCGCATTTGACAGTTGGAATGGCAGACGATGTAAACAAACATCACGTGATACATCATGTGATTTTACGGCTTCCAATTTCAACAGCTGATGTTATTTTGCTATATTTATTGTCTATGATAGGGCTCAGAGAATCATACTCTATAATAAAATAAAATTTGCTACGGAAATTCGTGGAAAGGAATCCCCCTTCACAAACACCGAAATAAAATTTCACTCTTCGAACGCAATGACGTAATCAAATTGACATCGGAAAATTCGAGCAACGAAAATTAGGCAAGGTCTGTTCTTTTCTTAAGCATCAAGAATGAATATAATGTGTGAAGTACCTGAAGATCTTGCCAAACCATTCAGAGGTCCAACAACAAGGTATGTGGTGAAATGTCAACTCTATTAATGTATGGAAAGCTCTGGGAAATCCCTTATCCACCGGTATGTTTACACTCTCGTCACTCGGCATTTCCGTAACCTGAACCGGTTAGATTTGATTTGCTCTCCGGAATCTTTCGAGTACCTATTCTGTTAATTGACTTTACAGAAAACTTCAGTTGTACAAAAAAAAAAGGGTACACTGTGTAAACTACATTAAAATCGGCAAAAGAAATTTCTTTATCCATTGTTAATGACAAATGACTGTTGTGACGCAATTGATTTGGGGACAGATATTCGAAGTATGCAAGAGATCCCACCTCCAATATGTGTAAACCAAATCGCCGATATTTCCCGAGTGATGTTTACTGTCCCCCCACCTTTTCGACACGAATTTGCACGAGGACTCTGCCACTGTAACCGCACCTAGAAAGCCGAAGAATTCCCTGTACGTTTTTGTAACTTCTCGGACCCATTTTTTTCCCTAGCATAGTGCGATTTTGTTGACTGGTACACATACGTGTTGCCTATAGACGGGCTCCAAGGCCGCTTGGCGGCCTTTCCGCCCGTATAAGGGAAAACTGGGCGTTTTCTACCAAGGAAAAAAAAAAGTACGCGGACATTACTTATCGCTTTAAAAGGAAGAGTTGTAATAATAACTGGGAGAAAGGATAAACGGAAGCTTGTCATAACAAGAGGGCCATTGGCCCTAAAGAGCTCACCTAAGTAAAGTCATCTAGGATTGATAAAGCTGAACAGATCCTGGTTGTGACAAGTTGGCTTCTTTACAAAAGAAGCCAGGAGAGGTCAGCATCAATGTTTTCAAATAGTTCATTGGCTTTTAATTTCAATATATTTTGGAACATGTAAACAAACAAATAAAAAAGCCGCCACATAGAAACCTCATATGCCTTACATGACGGTCATTTGACCTTCTTGTCGCGTTTTCAAGTCGCATAATATTGTCCAGCGGTCTTATTTCTCTTTTTTAACGAAATTCTCTTTATTTTTTTCTTCTGCTTAGATTTATTTGCTTAATGAAAAATTACAATTATTTGAGCGGTCATTTGCAGCCATGGCAAATTAATATAACAAATATTTTCTGAAATTCGTCATATAAAAATAAACCACTTCTATTTCCTGTTTTGTTTTTTTGATTTCCTTTATTTACAAAACCATGACGAAACAGACTGTGTATCAGAACAATTTCGCAAGAAAAATGGATTTAGACAGCAAATTCTGTGGCAGTCTGCCTTTTAAACACACCACTGTTGGAGAGGTCTGATGACCTCTCCAATGATGTAAAATATGCGAGCGTTAGTGACCTACTTTTTGTCCGAGATATCACCAAGACAAACATTCTGACCATACTTTATGAGTATCAGACTGAAAATGCGGCCTTTGGACTGCACGAAAGGTTTTTCTTTCCAAAGATTTGTTCCAGTGACCTACTTTTTGACCCGACATGACCCAATTTCAAACTTGTCTGAGATATCGCCTAGACAAACATTCTAAGCAAGTTTTATGAGCATTAGACTGAAAATATGGCCTCTACAGTGCACACAAGATTTTTCTAAGATTTTTCGTAGTAACCTTCTTTTTGACTCAACATGATCAAATTTCGGACTTGTTTTTTCTAAGATTTGACCTAGAGACCTATTTTTTGACTATATGTGACAATATTTCAATCATGTCCGAGATATCACGAAGACAATTTCAGGTAATTGTTGACGCCCGGACGACGCACGACGGCCACAGAATAATCACAAAAGCTCACCTTGAGCTCTTCGTGCGCAGGGGAGCTAAAATCACTTCCCTTTGACCCTGATGAAATAGAGGCCCTTGAGGGCCCGAGTGGTACTAGAGGGCTTGAATCGCTTTACTGCTGGCAGTGATGTTGCTCATTTTCTAGCATACATCGTGAATACTTGAAGCAAAAAAGAAATAGACAAACAAACACACAAAAATAATGGAAAGTGGGGGAGGTGTTACAACAGGGTTCGTAACCAGTCAGACAGCATGACAAGTGGGCATGTTGAATTGAACAAATAGCTACTGGTACTTTTCCCTTACTAACTGTCAGGATTTTATTATTATTTTTTTTTTTCATAATCAATACGGTTTAAGCTTTTGATGATATAAATCCAACCAGAAATGTTGAATTATCGCGTAAACAAGAAAAGTAAATTTTCAACATTTAATGGTTACCTTTTTATTTTTGTGGCTCTGTTTTTTCACAAAATGTTTTCCGTATGTCATTAACCCTTTACCAGATGACAAAATCTTAGACTAGACCAAATTGAAAGCATTGGAAAACAACAAATCCAATGTAACCCAAAAACTGATATTTGTCCTTGAAAGAGTAGAAAACATTGTGGAAAAAGGAGAAAATGCTGGTAACCAGCATTTTCTCCTTTTTCCACAATGTTTTCAAAAGGTTTCTTTCTCAAGGTCGTGAAAACCAGGGATTGTTTGGTAAGGGGTTAAAACACTGGTTACTAGGTAAGGATTACATAATCCTAATATAACATGATGGTTTTTCAGAACTGGAAAAAGAACATGTATAACGATCTTTTAAGAGGTTTTATCTATTTTATTCATATTAAAATTATCAAATTATTTACAGTCGTCATGAACACACACAAAAAAAAAAACATGTCATTTATTATTTACATTTGCTCCTTTTTAAAATGTAACAACACAAAATGAAAAAAAAAAAAAATAAGAATACATAGCTACTGCACTAGGTAACCATCAAATTTAAGTAAAAAGGGGCACAAGTTTGCACATGTAGCCATCACATAACCATATAATTTGGCCTGCAGCATGCAAAAAGGTGCATTCGGACATTTGCGTACAATGTCGTCCCGAATCACACTGCACAGTCCCCGCAGGCTAATCCGAGACAGCAATTTACGTCAACATTAGATTTTGTCCCACAATATACTTGCGTGAAACAGAAAATCACACTCGATCGGAAAGTGTCGTCTCAGATCAGCCTGCGCCGACTGTGTAGGCTGATCCGAGACAAAACTTTACGCAGATGTCCGAATGCCCCTTTTCGCATGTTGCAGGCCATTATATGCCTACTCAGCCCATTAATCCTTTACCACACAAGACCGAATTTTAACGCCCCTAAGAAAGAAAGCTTGAAAACAATGTGGAGAAAGGAGAAATGCTGGTAACCAGTATTTTCTCCTTTTCTCCACAATGTTTACTACCCTTCTCAGAGCAAATTTTAATTTTTGAGTCACCTTTATTTTGTCATCTGAAGATGGTTTCATTTGGTTGTGTCAAAAATTTTGTCGTTTGGTTAAGAGTTAAGGTAAAAAAGAGCAGTTTCTTGTTTCGAGCAAATGCTACTTTTCTCAGATTCTTTCCGTATCATTGAAAACCAAACTTTCTAATTCTTAGTAACGTTTGTCTTCACATTGTTCCTCGAATTTTTAGATCTTTACAGATCAGAATTACTGAAATGGAACTTTTTTTCTGTTTTTGCCCCATTTAGTAATACAATGTAATTCCCATGCTCAAGAATTTTCTAAATTTCAAAGGACCACAATTTCTGATTGACTAAACCCAACAGTGTAGCCAAAATTGGTTAAACTTAATACAACAATCCTGTTCTAAGGACCCTAGGGAATAAAGCTTTTGAAAACATTGGGGGAAAAGGAGAAAATGCCGTTAACCAGCGTTTTCTCCTTTCCCCACACCTATTTCTATCCTATGCGATACAATTTCCATCGTTTCAGCCTCATTTAATTTATCGCCAGCAGATGCTTTCAATTTGGACCACTCTAAATATCTATTGTTTGGTAAAAAAGTTAAGCCAATTAGAAATTATTTGAGTTTGAGAGTACTACAAATGCTATTTAAAATGGCAAGCGAATACAGGCCCAGGGCCCCGTTTAATTAAGGTAGTTACGAACAAAATTTGCGTAAGTTTTACGTAACTATAATATAGTGGCATTAATCTGCTACGAGATATGAGATAACTATCATGATTATTTTAGAAAACTATTGCGATAAATCAAAGTTTCCTGGAAATTTTATCTTTTCTAGATAAAATTTCAAGGAAAATTTGATATGTCGCAATAGTTTTCTAAAATAATCATGATAGTTATCACGTATCTCGTGGCAGATTAATGCTACTATATTACAGTTACGTAAAACTCAAGCAAATTTTCTTCGCAACTACCTTAGTAAAACGGGGCCCAGATCTGTTAACACTGTCATATAATGTACAATGCAATACAAACCAACCCAGTTTAGTTATCAACTATTCTAAATATTTCCAAATTATAAGATCATACATCTGATTAAATGAGACACTTGATCTTGGCCAATCAGGTGACTTATTATAAATGTAAAAATTAAAAAAAAAAAAATTGGAAATCTGGTCTTGTTTTAACTCTTTACCTGCTAAGTAAGTAAAATGAAATTTTCAAGCTGATTGTAAAAACCCTCATATGTTTCAATTTCAAAGGTGTTTTTTTTTTAAATATCTCCTTATCAGACTGTGAAGATCCAAGATCAGACAGCAGATCCTAAGCAGTATGATCTTCATCTACACCCCTTAAGGTCCTTGAATTGCACTTAATAGCGTAAAAAACTGGAGAAATTTCTGGCCAAAATCAGTCCTTTAAAAACAGGGATATCTGTTCCTCTTGTTTTTAAGGTTTTTTTCTTTTACATCTGAAAATTTTCCTATTCTTTAGTAAGCTATCACCTACAGATTTATCCTCTTGCTTGCAGATCACTTTTGAAAACATCATGGCAAAGGAGCAAATGCAACTAACAAGCAATTTCTCTTTACACCATTATATTATCAAATGTATTAATCAAACATCTACACTGTTTTGCTTTTGTTTGGTGTCAGTGGTTGTGAGGTAGAGCTTCGGCCTCGTAACCATAAGGTCCTGAGTTTTATACTCAGGAGCAGGTGTCAACTTCAGGATTTTTCATTGGCCCACACATTTGGTGCAAGTACTGGTGTAGTTTCCAGGAAGCAGAATCGAGAGAAATAAGTTGTAAGAACTTGTTTCTCAATCGATGTAAAACAAATACGTTTAAACTAATCATACACTCTTAATTTTTCTTGAAACAGTAAATAAACTTAAATCTTACCCATTATGGCACAAGTACCACTTCTAAAGCCCCAAAGTTGATAGCCTTTGAAAGTATTGGGGAAATGAAGCTATTTCTTTCAGATAACACTGCATCCTTACCAAAATGACTGATTTATTCCCTATCCTTTCTTTTTGTCCCTTGTGAATTTCTATTTGCAAATATTTTCCAATTGCTCTAAAACCTGTGTGTACAGTAATGGGTTCAATGAAGAAAAAGTAGATGAATCAACAAAAAATTCAAAGCAAAATATTATGCCACATCTTTGGAAAGAAAAAAAAAATACTTGGCTACATTATCTGTAGAATGTACTGAGATAATTCATTTTGTATTGAATGCCTTAAGAAAATTTCAAGAGCAGTTTTCAATGAAATAAGGACCACTGCATCTACGAAATCTGGGTTTGTATTCACCGACCACTCTTAATTTCATTGCCTAATTCTAGATTCAAGAGGTAACACAACTCCTGATTGGCAAAACCATTTGGTTATGCCGATCACAAGTTGCAGTACTTTTAAATTTATCAAATTCTTGAAAATAAGACTAAGGATATTATTAAGGATGGTTGGTGAATTATACAGACCCTGGTGTTTTTCATACCTAGTTACCTACACATCAATAATATTCTGTACAAACCATCAGCTGTTTTTTCGTATTTATATAAAACAATCACTCTGATACAGATGGTTACAAAGAAGCTTGCAATAACCTGTATAAAATCCCAGAAGTTCTAAAATACAAACAGGCAAGAACTAAAATTCAATGTAGCTGCCCTATGTTTGTATCCTAAAAAAAGAAACTTATGAAAACAGTGTCACAGAACATCATTTTCTGATTGCAAGTTGAACAATTAGAACTGCCTTTTATACTTTTTTTTTTCCTTGTACTGCAGTTCCAGCAATAACTTTGAACAACATAATTACACAGCAACAGCTATATTTGAATCACTGTACTCTTTCTTCACTAAGCAATCCCATGATTTAACACCTTGATAAAGAAAGCTTTTAAAAACATTGTGGGAAAAAGAGAAAATGCTAGTAACCAGCAATATCACTTTTTCCCAATCATAATATTTTCTACCCTTTCATAGACAAAATACTTTTTCAGCAGCGTTGTTGTCTGCAAATACTTTCAAATTGGTCAAAAATGAAATTTTGTCATTTAGTAAAGATGTTAGAAAGAAAATCACTGTAATAAAGCCCCTCTCCTTCCATTTTTTCCCTGTCAGAAAGTCTACATGAAGGCTGGCAGTATGTGTGTGTGTATTTATACAAGATGTAACATCTTCGATCCTTGGTAGAATACACAGATCTCAATTGTCCGCATTTGCCATATATTCATCTAAGTCAGCATTTAAATGGTACTTTGTTTTGCTCATATATTCCTCTAACTGATTGTCCAATTGTTCTCTGGTTAAATTTTTATTTGCACCTCTCCCTGCACCCCCTCGTCCTCCGCGACCTCTTGGGCTCCCACGACCTCTTTGACCCCCTCGCTGACCTCTAAAATTTCCTGGGCTTCCTCTTCCTCTACCACCTCCTCTTCCACTAAAAAATTAGAAATAAATCTTTAACTATTTTTCTAGGTAAATTTAGCCTTTACTACACAATGCCCAGTTGAAAGGAAAAGATTAAGAAAACACTGGTTACCAGCATTTCTCAGTTTCCTACCATGTTTTCAGGGCTTACAAGGACAGATCCCATTCTTTACAGCACATTCAACCCTACATCAAACAATCCTGAATTTTAATGCCCTTGTAGAAATTAGCTTATCAAAACATTGTGGGAAAAGAGGAAAATGCTGGTAACCAGCATTTTCTCCTTTTCACATGTTTTCTATCCTTTCAGAGGTAAATACCATTGTGCCATTGTTGTTTTAGTTGTCTGTAAGTGCTCTATGTTTAAAATTTTGAGGTTGTTGATGAGTTGACATACAAACTGCAAAATGCTTCATTACAGACCTGTCTAAATTTAAATCACCTGGTAAAGAGTTGGAATCTTAACAATTTCCAGCGCAAGTTTTGGACTCTTCAAATCTGAAAGCAGCTGTGAACAGCAAATTTGAAATTGTTACCAATGAACAGAAGTACTCTGACAGAATAGAAAACATAGCAGGAAAAGGAGAAAATACACATTACCAGCATTTTCTCCTTTCCCAAAGATGTTTACACTAGCATTCTTCCTCAAGAGTCAAAAAAACACGATATGTGGTAAAGGGTTACAAAAGGTCAAAATCTCAGTCAAAAGTGCATATTGGAAAAAAAAAAGTGTACAGAACAAGGTCAGGAACTATAAACCCTTAACTCTTTTCCAGACAACAAAATTTTAGGCTTGTTCTTTTTTTAACCCTTTATCAAATGACCAAAAACTGGACCCTCTCAAATTGAAAGCATTTGCAGCTAACAGTTCATGTCTAGCTTATATGATGATTGCTGTCTATGAAGGAGAAAAAAACATTGTGGGAAAAGGAGAAAATGCTGGTTTCCAGCATTTTCTTCTTTTCCCCACAATGCTTTCAAAAGGCCTCTTTATGAGGGTCATTAAAAGTCAGGATTGTGTTGTAAAGGGTTAAAGCGACAAATTTTACACTTTCTAAATAACACGATTTCTATTCAAGGGTAGAAAATATTGTGAAAAAAGAATGGAAAAAATGCTTGTACATGTAAAAAGGATTTTTTCCTTTTTTCCACAATGTTTTCTTATACTTTCTTTTTCAGGGTCATTCAAACTAAGGATTGTTCGGTAAGGGTTTGAAGATGAAGATATATCATTTAACCCTTCTCCAAACAATCCCCAAGTTTTAACGCCCCCGAGGCAGAAGACTTTTGAAAACATGTTAAATGCAGAAAATGCTGCTTTTCCCACGTTTTCTACCCTTTTGAAAACAAATTCTGTCATTTGACCCCCGTTAAATTTCTTGTCTGCAAATGCTTTCAATTTGGACAAGTTTAAAAGTTTGACGTTTGGTAAAGAGTTAGGTCTGGGGTAAAAAACCAACATGCTTTTTAAACAGAGTACTAAGTATCTTACAGTGTAGATCCAAGATCAAACTGTACACTCTAGACAATTTGTCTGATCTTGATAGTCCACTAAATGACCTTAGGTTGCAATGAGCATGCAAAAGGAAAATAAATGATCTAATTAAGATCTTTATTACATTTAATCTGCTTTTCCGGGGAAATAATGTGGTTTTACTGCATCATCAAGGACACATCCTACAGTTAAAGTTGGTAAAAAGTTCCAGACGTTGCAGTTCATACAAAAACATTAAAAGAATATTAATGGAAACAATCCCCTAACTCTTAGTGCTGTTTCACTGTTTTACTCTGGCATTACTCAATATACATGTATGGCTTTTGATTGATTGAATGTTGTTTTACCCTGCTTTCAATATTATTATTGTTATATATAGCAAAAACAGCTAAAATTTCCATGAAATTCCTGGGTTTCATCAGTACTAGGCTAGGGCTCTGATGTGTCTTGCCCAAGGACACTCCCACGAAAAACCCAGTAGATCCAGTAAGGCTTGAACCTGGGACATGAGTCCTACTCTTTACCACTGAGCCACGCAGGACCCCTGTATGGCTTTTGAAAAGACTGCCTAAACAGAAGCAATAATTGATTAAATACAATTGTTTCTTTTCTCACAGTGTTTTGAACACTGTTGTGGGAACCATCTTTATTTCTTTCAAATGTTTGAAAAAAGCAACATGGCTCATCAGACTTAGTTTCACTTTTGTGTAGGTGCAAAATAGCATATAAAATGACAGGATGTCCCTTAACTATACAATCCTGTCTTTCAATTTGTCTTGAGGAAAAGTATCTTCAGCAAACATTTTAGAAAAAGGAGATGATGATGTGCATGTTCCCAAAGTGGTCTTTTAATACTTTACAACACAATCTAGATTTAACAACCTTGAAAAAGAAGGCTTCTGAAAACATGATGGGAAAAGGAGGAAATGCTGATAACCAGCATTTTCTCCTTTTCCCACAATGTTTTCTACTCTTTAAAAGACAAATCCAATCATTTAAGACACATTTAATTTTCTTTGGCTAATTCTGTCTTCTTTAAACAGCAGACCACTTTCAAGCACATTGAGGCAAAGGAAAAATTATTCATAACAAGCAACTTCTTCTTTTGCAACAATTTTTTCATGTATATTTATGTATCCAATCCTGCAGATCCTTTCTTGCTAAGGCAATATTTATGCCATTTATTTCAAGAAGTAAAGTGCTGCATACATGTACAAATAGAAAGCCCTAAACAAAGCCTTCTTTGTCACAAAATATAGGAAAGAAAAGCAAAGTACATTTACCAGTAATTTAGTAAAACTGTAGCATACCGAGTTATGCCTTTACAAATAATGTGTATTAAAATTAGACTCCACATAAAGTGCAGACTGTCCTGCAGGCTGATGAGATCCATTCTATTCAATTATTACACTAGTTACTCTACATGTTGAGAAAAGCTCTTTCCACTATTTAACCTACCTACCGTAGTCTAAATCTGGCTGTTTTACCAAGATCAAAACAAGTCTACTATTATACATCTTCTACAAGTAAATGTATTTTTTCAGCAAAAGCTGCCTATAGCGCACAATAAATGTCCAAATATGAAAAAAATCACAGTAGCGGCTCATTATTGAGACTACCTACAGCAATGAACTACCTCTCTACAGCAGAATCTAGTGTTTTTAATGACCCTGAACAGGGCTGTAGGTAAAGGAGAAAACACTGGTAATTTTCAACCCTTACAAAGATACAGAAGATATTTGTTTTTTACTGTGAAAGATCAGAATTTATTTCATCTCGTGAACATCATCAGTAATATTTTCACGAGTGGCGCGGCCACGAGTGAAAATATTACCGATGATGTTCACGAGATGAAATAAATTTCCATCTTTCATCTTAAAAAAACATATTCTATTTATTTCATGCTTTTAACCCTTTTAGATGTTGCTAAAATGATAATATCTCTCTTTGATAGGGTAGAAAACATTATGGGAAAAGGAGAAAATGCTGGTTACCAGCATTTTCTCCTTTTTCCACAATGCTTCAAAAGGCTTCTTTCAGTTCACAGGGTCGTTCAAAGTTGGAATCGTGTGGTAAAGGATTAAGCCACTGTGTTTGGTCATCTACAAACATGTTTTCAAATTACACCAGTCTCAAAGACTATCATAATTATGGTATAGAGACAAAAATGCCTATTTTTCATTTTTTTTAATAAAAAAGCTAGCCTTCTATGATACCTTTACAAGCCTATTTTGAACTTCAACTCTTTACCAAATGACACAAAAACTGAAGGAATATGGAGATGACGAAATAAGTAAAGCTCACATTATGATATCCCTCTTTGATAGGGTACAAAATATTAAGGGAAAAGGAGAAAATGCTGGTTACCAGAATTTTCTTCTTATTCCACAATATTTTCCAAAGACATTCTTTTTCAGAGTTGCTAAACCTGGGGATTAAGGGGTGAAGGATGAAAAATTGTTTAAATGTTTATTTCTCCAACCTAAACTTGCCTACACTTTAATGTATTCATTTTTCATATTAGAACAGGGAATAAGATCAGAGAGTATGTTCTGCATCTAAATGGTGCACAAACAGGAAACAGACAAGGATAATTATAGCCTCCAAAAATTAAGCTCTCGAAAGTTAATCCTTGAACAAAGTTGGGAGAAAAACATGCAGCATCAAAACGGTACACATATACAGGAAAATGACAAGGATGATAAACTACTGCTTTCAAAAATTCAGCTCTCAAAGTTGATGCTGGAATGATTTCAAAGAAAATACTCGGCACCAAAATGGTGCACATACACAACATGGACAAGCATGATAAATTATGGCTTCCAAAAAATTAAGCTCTCCAATAAAGGTAATGCTGGAATGGGGTCAGAGAAAACATAAGGCATGAAAATGGTGCACATACAGGAAATTATACAAAGATCACAACTATAGGCTTCGGAAAGTTAAGCTCTCAAATAAAGTCAGCCCTAAAACATCTTGGGATTCAAAAACCATCTGTCTTACAAGTGATACAACTTGCAGGCATATTTTTTCTCCTGCTACAGAGGAAATGCTACTTTTTCCAGAATGTTTCGAAAACTGTCTACAGCTTGGTGCATCAAAAGTTCCTGTAGTAATCAAAGTTACTATTATTTGAGTTTTTCTTCAGAGTGTTTCAGACTTTTTTGCTGATGATTGATTGGCAAACTACAGGGACTTCTTACAAAGGGAACCACTTGTTTGACCTGTTGCACTGTCAAATGAGCCCACAGCCAACTTTCTTACACATGTTGTTGGAAGGTTCAAACCATTTTTAGCTGCCATGTTTTCGTTCTCCCACTTTAATAAAACTGATTTATCTTTCACAGCATTAAAATTTACTGTCTGATTAAATCATGGATTTCAATCAATCCATTTTCTCATTTTCTTAAACCTTTACAGACCTTTAACGACCCTAAAGAATACGGCTTTTGCAAAAATTGTGGGAAAAGGAGAAAATGCTGGTTACCAGCATTTTCTCCTTTTTCCACAGTGTTTGCTATCCATCTAAAGACAACAACATCATTTAGGCCACATTAAATTTGTTGTCTGCAAAAGCTTTCAAAATCGACAACTTTAAAGTGTTCTGGTTTGATAGTGAGTTAAACTTTGAGTGATTCACTGGCAGATTTTAACTGGCCTCACAGCGAGTACCTGTTCTTGTTGAGGTGAATCAGGCGCCAGGGAAATGTTCATTAACAATGACTTGAACAGGTTCATTAAATGGTGTCCTCGCTCCCAGTGTACCCAAAATTTTTGAAATAGTTCACTTTAACATGATCATTCACTAAAGAAGCTGACATGTGCAACTTTCATTACAATGACTATTCTAAACATTGCTTAATTCTTAATAAATTTTCTGGCATCAGACTTTTTACTTTGATGAATGAGCAAGTCTGACCTCTATTCTGACATGTCCATGGACATTCTTGGGTTTTTTTCAAAGGTCTGATCTCCATTTCAGTAGGTCTCTGACCTCAGACCAGTGTTATTTTTCAGCCCCAACTAAGCAGAAGGTCCGTGTTGTCCCCAAAGAAACTCCAATATAACAAGCTCTGCCAGTGGAGATTTGACCCAGAATTCCTTTTACAAATCTGATGCCTCTTAGCCACATGGACCTCTCAATAATTTTGAAAGAATCACAAATGGTAATAAGTTCTCAAAAGCAAGCAATGATAAAATACGCTTTGGGTAAAAACTAATAAAAAATGAACTGTAACAAAACAAAATAATACAAAGCATGTCCACATAAAACTGCACACGTATACAGATCCATGCGCTTACAAGTATTGGTTTCCAGGACGACCAAACCCACCACGACCTCGTGGATTGAAATCATCCTGCTCTCTCCATCTAGAAATACCAATCAAACAATCAAATAATGTGTTTCCTCTTTCACGTTTAACCCTTTACCGCACAATGCAGACTTGTAACGCCCCCAAAATAGAAGCCTCTTGCAAAGATTGTGAGAAAAGGAGAAAATGCTGGTAACCAGCATTTTCTCCTCATCCCACAATGTTTTCTCCCGTGTCAAAGAATAATTCCACTATTTGAGCCACAACAAAATTGTTGTCTGCAAATGCTTTAACTCTTTACCAAATGACAAAATTTTAGACTAGTCCAAATTGAAAGCATTTGCAGACGACAAATCAACGTGACCCAAAAATTGAAATTGTTTTGGGAAGGATAGAAAACATTGTGGGAAAAGGAGAAAATGCTGGTTACCAGCATTTTCTCCATTTCCCACAATGTTTTCAAAAGGCTTCTTTCTCAGAGTCATGAAAACCCGGGATTGTTTGGTAAAGAGTTATATTTGAACAAGGCTAAAATTTTGTCGTCGGGTAAAGGGTTAAATAAACTATTTACCTCACAATGACCCTAGGGAAGAAGGCTAATGAAAACATAGTGGGAAAAGAAGAAAATGCTGGTAACCAGCGTTTTCTCCTTTTCCACAATGTTTTCTAGAGTATCAGAGACAGATATTATAATGTTGTTTGGTAAAGAGTTAATCCTTACCAAACAATCACAAATTTTAACCCTTCACCAGACGTCACGATTCTAGACTAGTCCAAATCAAAAGCATTTGCAGACAGCAAATTCGAAGTAGCTCTGAAGGTAATTTTTATCTTTAGAAATGTAAAAAAGATCGAGAAAAAATGAGAAAACGCTGGTGCATGGTAGCCAGCATATTGTCCTTTTCCCTCAATGCTTTCCAAAGTTTTCATTCTCAGGGCTGTTAAAACATGAGACTGTGAGGTAGACTTTGATAGTTACCTGCCCTTGTTCTATAGTTTCCCCTTTTGATAGTAAACAACTTGTCCAAGTTTGAGGTAAATATCTTCAGTAATAACAGGGATATTACAAAATGTCAAAGTTTTTGCACCACAACAATGCTGACAACGACGCCTTGACGTTTTCTTCTTCTAGGAATACTAAAGTATAGATTAACGATCAGACTGCCTTTTTTGTGGCCTACTCCTGACCTAGAATGTCTGAAAATAGTTAATGGTATGACCAGCACCATTCACAATAGAATTAAAAGGATCAAAAGACAGTCTGCAAAATAACGGAGAAAGCAGGAACATCAAATAAGTTACAAATTTCATCTTTGTACCCTCTGCATTATGTGAACCCTACAAAACACACCATCTATAGCGTTCCCATGACTTCTTAAGGTTCACAAACCCTTTCCAACCAATATTTGAGCCGCGCTCTGTAAAAAGGGGGCTTAATGCATCTGCAAAACTATCAACCCAGGTCAGCCTGCGCAGTCTGTGCAGGCTGACCTGGGCTGAAAACTTTTCGCTATTGGTCGATTTTCTGCATGTCAAAGGATCAGTCTACCTCATGATTGAGTTGGTTGTTAAAAAAAGTGGCTATAATGGATCCATAAGTATGTGATGGCTTGCTTGATATCATGCATCACGGAGATGCATTAAGCCCCCTTTTGCCAGAGCATGGCTCATTTCTATGATTGAGCCACGCTCTGGCAAAATGATGTTCAGCCCATCTTCGTAATGCATTATACCAAGCAAGTAGTCACATAATTACGGATCCACTTCGTCCTACTACCGGCTGAATACTATGATACAGTCCTAAGACATGCAGAAAATTTACCAAAAGCAAAACCTTTCCATACAGTTCAGTCTGTGCAGGCTGACCTGGGTTGATAAATTTTGCAGAAGTATAAAACCCCCTTTCCAAGGAGCATGGCTCTAATGTTTTTTTTTTTACCTTGGCAGTCCAAACATTAAAAACTTATGACTAAGAAGAGGAGCAATGTTACAACACAGAAATACACACCACGCATTCATCACAATATTTCCGACACTAATCTTTTAAAATATATGTGCAATGCTCTGTGAAAAGGGAGCTTAATGTATCTGCAAAACGTATCGACCCATGTCAGCCTACGCCGACAGCGCAGGCTGACCTGGGTCAAGAGGTTTTGCTATTGGTCAGTTTCCTGCATATCCAAGGACCATCATACCTCATGATTCAGTCGGTGCTTTGACGAAATGGATTTTATGGATCCATCATTACTTGATGACTTGCTTGTTATAATGCATCACAGAGATGCATAAAGCCCCCTTTTGCCGCAGCATAGCCCATATCGGAAAGGAAAACGGAATAAAACTCACCTTTGACCACCTCGGCCAGCTCCTCTGTTTCCTCGACCTCCACGACCCCCTCTTCCTCCTACAAAACATAATCAATTTGAATAATAACAGGGCTTGAAATTTTTTTCAAGATCCACTTGTCCTGCAGGACAAGTGGAGTTAAAAAATATACTCGTCCTTCAAAGCTTTTTTTCTCATCCTGCAGGAAACACATAACAAGAGGGCCATGATGGCCCTGTATCGCTCCACTGGCTATTAAGTAAAATTCTGACCAGTCGTTTCAGAGAAGAAGAATTTTTAAGAATTTCTAAATTTCCATATAGTGCAAGTAGCCCCCATTCACCAGAGCCACATTTTTTGACGGATCAAAATTTTACGAACAATTTTTGAAAAAGGTCACCCAAGCAACAATCCTGTGAAATTATTTCAAAATCTGACCTGCTGTTTCAGAGGAGAAGATTTTTAAAGAATTCCTTCATTTCTGTATAGTGCAAGAAGCCCCCATTCACCAGAGCCACGTTTTTTGACGGATCAAAATTTTACGAACAGTTTTTGAAAAGGGTCACCCAAGGAACAATCCTGTGAAATTATTTCGAAATCTGACCAGCGGTTTCAGAGAAGAAGAATTTTGAAGAATTCCTTCATTTCTATATGGTGCAAGAAGCCCCCATTCACCAGAGCCACATTTTTTTACGGATCAAAATTTTACCAACAATTTTAAAAAGGGTCACCCAAGGAGCATATCTGTGAAATTATTTCAAAATCTGACCCGTGGTTTCAGAGGAGAAGATTTTTAAAGAATTCCCTAAAAAATTCCATTTGGTTGCAATGGCAACCAGAGTTTTTGATGGAATCAAATTCTGTGAACAGTTTTTAAAGAGGACCTTCCAAGGAACATTCCAGCCAAGTTTGGTCCAAATCCGCCCAGTGGTTTAGGAGGAGTTGATGTTTAAAGAATTGTTGACGACACACGACGCACGACGGACACCAGGTGATCCTAAAAGCTCCCCTTGAGCACGTTGTGCTCAAGTGAGCTAAAAAGTTAACATACGGATGGACGCACAACGGACAACGGGCCATAACATAAGCCTGCTGGCCTTCGGCCAGTGGAGCTAAAAAACTTGTCTAGCACCAATCATGTATCACTGCAGCTTGATAATCAAGGGAGGTAAATAGTAACGAACTTTATCTTTCATAAAAAGAGTTATTTCCCTTGATTAATGTTTAAATTGAAGTGACAATATTTTGAAGCCCATGTTAAACTTGCGATCCCTGGAATGAAGGCAATTTTGACCCCAAACCTACAATATGAAACTAGAATGTGTGGTTATAAACAAAAAGATTTTTTAATCTTGCCCAATAAAAAGTCATGTAAAACAAGTTTGCTGAATAAAAGGCCCTGTAAAATATGTGATCCATGACACAGGTTTATCAAGTTTTCACTATAAAAGCCAATGTAAAACTTGTGACCCCTGGTGTGGAGTCAAACTTGACCCCCAAAGTTAAAATTTGGGCCCTCTTGGTAGAGGCCCATTATATAAAGTTACATGCAAAATTTGGTAGCCCTAGGCCTAAATATGGCTATGTACAAGTAGATTATTAAAGTTTCCTTATATAAGACCATGTAGAACTTGTGACCCCCTGGGGTGGGGCTACATTTGACCCCCTGGGCTATAATTTGGGCACCCTTGATAGAGACCCCCTAGATAAAGCTAAATGCAAAATTTGATAGCCCTAGCCCTTATAGCTAGATGCGAAAGATTTTCCTATATAAGCCCGCCCATGTAAAACATGTTACCCCCCGGAGCGAAGTCAAATTTGACCCTCGGCTATAATTTGGACACCCTTGGTACAGGTCCACTAGATAAAGCTACATGCCAAATTTGGTCGCCCTAGGCCCCATGGCTAGGTCAAAGAAGAATTTTAAAGTTCTCCCTATATAAGCCCATGTAAAACTTGTTATATAAGCCCATGTAAAACTTGTTACCCCCGGGCAGGGCCTAATTTGACCCCAGGGCTATAATTTGAACAATCTTGGCAGAGGTCCACTAGATAAAGCTACATGCCAAATTTGGTAGCTCTAGGCCCTATGGCTAGGTAGAAGAGGAATTTTAAAGTTCTCCCTAAATAAGCCCATGTATAACTTGTAACCCCCGGGGCGGGGCCAATTTTGACCCCAGGGCTATAAATTGAAGAAACTTGGTAGAGGTCCACTAGATAAAGCTACATGCCAAATTTGGTAGCCCTTGGCCTTACGGTTTCAGACAAGAAGATTTTCAAAGATTTTCAAAATTTTTCAGTTTTGTTGCCATGGCAACCAGAGTTTTTGAAGGAATTAAATTCTTTCAAGAAACTCTGAAGAGGACCATGGCAGGATCATTTCTGTGAAGTTTCATCAAAATTGGATGGGTAGTTTCAGAGAAGAAGACGTTTTAAAAAAAAGTTAACGGACGGACGGACGACGGACAACAGGCCATGACATAAGCCCGCTGGCCTTCGGCCAGTGGAGCTAAAAATCAATAATTGAAACATTTAATTTTTTACTGTAACTTTCTTCTGATGTCTATCATTTTTTAACAAACTTTGCTTGGGTTGATATTAATCGTAATTTTTCATCATGCATATGGCTCCAAATAAACAAGATGATGTAGAATAGCAACGGCAATTCATACTACATCGATCAATATCTTCTGTATGTTTGACTGCTTTGAATTAAGTGTTTATCAATACCCAGCTGATCAAATTAATAATGAAGAATTCGAATCCCATTTGTAAGTTTATTGCAGGACAAGAATGTCAATAATGTCAATTTTTCCGTCACAGTAGACTCAGACTTGTCTTCAATCACTTCAGTTGTCTTTTATGTCATTTGCAAAGTTGCTCATTATTTCTTACATGTCCTACAGAATAACCATTTGCAAATTTCTGCTCGTCCCAAACACGGCCTCTCTAATCATGAAGATTGTACGAAGGGATTTTCAAGGCCTGAGTAAGTGTGACAAGCAAACAGATTTTGCTCAACATTACTTTTTAAAAGAATCCAAACAATTTGATACTCTTTATGCCCCTTTATAAAAGTTAAAGGCCCAGTAGAGGCCCAAAGTATACAATGCGGTTGTTAAAATGTATTCAAATGTAAACTGAATTATTTAAAAGTATGGAAATTCGTGTGAAGATGACAGTCAGTTATTGTACAGTGTATATGTGTTAGTTGCTGGCAGAAAAATGAATTTAAAAAACAGGAGAAAAATAAACAAAAGAATGAGCCACTCAGCAAACTTTAACCTAGTTTTAAAACTTATTCTTCTCCAAGCAACGAACAGTTGGAATGATCATACAAAACCAGATTGTCACAAAAATTCCCATGAATGGTGTGATCCAAATGCATTTTTACACCCGCTTTGTGTACTTTTGGTCACAAATGGGCCTTTAACATTGAAAGAAATTCTTTTTACTTATTTAGTACTCCACGCCTTCAGGCCTGATAATGAGTTTTTGCAGCTGGCAACAATATCTTTATTGTCAAATAGCCTATTTGGTAAAAAACAGCCACATCTTATACAGTAACCTAGACTGATCCTTTCTTTTGTAAGCCTTTACCAGACGACAAAATTTTAGCCTTGTCCAATCTGAAAGCATTCGCAGACGACAATTTCAATGTGGCTTAAATGGTGCAATCCTTCTTTGACTGGGTAGAAAACATTGTGGGCAAAGGAGAAAATGCTGGTTACAGGCATTTTCTCCTTTTCACACCATGTTTTCAAAGGGCTTCTTTTCCAGTGTCGTTACAAGTCGGCACTGTGCGGTAAAGCATCAAGACACTCACACAACGACTTTTTAAAATATCGTAAGTGATAATGGTAGCCAGGATTTTCTTCATTCCCCATATAATGTTCTACAATTGCAAAAATTCGACCTTTTGAGATCCAATTCATTTGCTGTCTGCTAATGTCCTCCAGATGGACAAGTCTGAAATTATGACACCTGGAGGTGTTTAGCTGCAATTACCATGTACAAGTAATTGATTTTACCACTTACCACACAATCCCAAGTTTTGACGACCCTGAGAAAGAATGCTTTTGAGAACTTTGTGGAGAAAAGGAGAAAATGCTGCTAACCAGCATTTTCTCCTTTTCCCACAAAGTTTTCTATAAATCCCAAAACAAATTTGAATTAATGAGTCACATTTTCTTTTTTCATCTGCAAATGCTTCCAGTTTGGACTGGTCTAAAATTCTATCGCTTGGCAAAGAGTTAACCTTTTATCACACAATCCCAAGTTTTAACGACCCTGAGGAAAAAGCCTTTGGAAAACATTGTGGGAGGAGAAGAAAATTCTGGTAACCACAATGTTTTTCTACCTTTTCAGAGACACATTTCATACCTTGAGCAATTAATGATCTGTGGACTGCAAACCCTTTCAAATTGGGCCAGTTACAAATTTTGTCGTTTAATAAAGTGTAAAGAAACTGATTCTTAAAGTATCCATTCACAATACCTCTGTTAAATCCGTTCATAACACGGCCTCCCCTGCCTCGTCTCTGTTGCATTCCACCTCTGTTGGTGTTGTTTAAAGATAATCTAGCTTTCACATTGGATGGTCCCAATCTCTGCTTCAGGGATTTATTCTGCTGCAAACAGAGAAAATTCATTTATAGTTGGCAGGACATATGGTTTCTTTTATATTGTAGCTCAAGATAAGACTGCATGAAATGTTAACTGCACAGTATTCCCACTAGCTTTTTATTTCAACGGTACACTTACCCCCTGAGCTGTAAACCTGGGGGGATAAGATTTCATAAGGGTATGACAATAATAGTTCCCAACCAGAGGTAAAGCAATCTATACTGATAATTTGCAACCAAAAAATCTGTTTTGATATTTGTGTAAATTTACTGCTTAAAGTCATTAAAAAGCTGAAAAGATGGTCTGAAGTGACTCTGATTGGACAATGTCAAAGAGACACTTTATTGTGTCATGGGTTTTGGCGTTTTTGCGCTGATCAATTTTTCTTGTCTGTTAATTTCTGGATAGTTATATACCATATTTCTGCATGATTTGACAAAAAACTTGTCAATAGGGGTAACAAGTAACTTCAAAACCTGTCATTTTACACAAGATAAGCCGATAATGGTCTTTTTTGTCCATGTATTTCCTTACGTGACGGCTCGCATGTAACAAAAATTTGTTATGTGAATTTCCATTCTATAACGTGATTTACGCAATAATTTGCGCACGTGGGAACACTGCTGCAGCCGAGTCTCCAACCTCCACTGTCAGTTTTTTCCAGAACATTTATTTAATTAATCCTAATCCTATATTTTTCAAAATACAGTTCACAATCAACATAATATATGGACAAGGCTCTTTTATCTTCTGTATTAGATTTAATGTATTTACTAAACAGTCCAGTTTAAATGAAGCTTGGGAAAGAAGGTTTTTGAAAACATTGTGGTAAAAGCCCATAATGTAAATGTTCTGTAAAAGGTGTGACCCCGGGGCAGGCCAATGTTGATCCACTTCATCCGACAGCTTAACTTTGAATAAACTTGTAGTGACTAAAGAGGGAAAGCTTCCTGCCAAATTTGGTAGCAGTGTGATTTATGGTTAGGAACAAGAAAATTTTGTTCTTTCTTTTTTTACTTTTTACTTCTTACTACAGAAGCATTCATGACTATAAAACTTGTGACCCCTCGATGGGGTCAATTTTCACCCAATGGCTATAATTTGATTTATTCTGGTAGCAGTCTATTAGATAGCAACACATAAAAAATATTAGTTGTAGTCACAGTTAAGGAACAAAATTTTTTCAAATATCTTCATTTATCCAATGTAACCCAATGTAAAAGGTGTGACCCCCTCCCTCCCCAGAACAGGGCAAATTTTGACCCCATGGCTTTAATTTGGTCAAACTTGGCAGAGGTACTAACTGAAGCTACTTGCAAAATTTAGCAGCCCTATGCCTTATGGTCAGGAGCCAGAAATGGTTTTAGTTTTCAGTTTACATGCCATTGTGAAACTTGTGACCCCTGGGACTGGGCCAATTTGGATCCCAGGCCTATAATTGAGACAGTATTATTAGTAGAGGTCCACTAGATAAAGCTACATGTAAAATCTAGTAGCCATAGGCAAAATGGCTAGGACCAAGATGATTTATAAAATTTTCACTATAATAAGCCCATGTAAAACTTATGACCCCATGGAGGAGCCAATTTTGACCTAAGTGCCATTGTTTGTGCGGTGTAAGTCCATCAAATGAAGCTAAATTTGGTAGCTCTAGGCGTTACAATTTCGAACAAGAAAATCTTTAAAGATTTTCAGTATTTTTCACTACAGTTGTCCCAGCAACGCGAGTTTTTATCTGAATCAAATTCTTCGAAGAAATTCTGAAGGGGGGCTATGGCAGGATCATTTCAGAGAAATTTATTCAACATTAGATGGTAGTTTCAGAGAAGATGTTTGAAAAAAAACTTTAACACATTCTCTGACAGACACAAATCATACACAGGGCCATAACATATGCTGGCTGGCCTAAAGTTAGTGGAGCTTAAATACCAGATCTCAAGTGAATAAGATAATAAAATCTTAACTCTTTACCACACAGCAAAATTTTAGACCTATCCAAATTGAAAACATTTGCAGATGACAATTTCATAGAGGGTCAAATGACACAATTTTTATTTGATAGGGTAGAAAACTTTGTGGGAAAAAGAGAAAATGCTGGTTACCAGCATTTTCTCTTTTTTCCACAATGTTTTCAAAAGACATCTTCCTCAGGGTCGTTAAAAGTTGTCATTGTGTGGTAAACTGTTAAATGCATGTACACCTACTTTATTCTGCTGTGGCATTGCTGCTTGTCTGTTCCCAAGTGCTGCCTGTACTGCTGGTCTGTTTGCCATCTGTTGAGCAAGTCTCCGATTCTGCTGTGATGCCTGGGTCTGCGACGCCATTTGAACTCTGACCTCCTGGGCTGTGGGTGGTGGCGGCCTCATTTTCTGTATTTGTGTGAATCTTCGCAGAAAAGGGACATATGGCATGTTATAGGCTCAACATAACAGGGGCAAATGGTATACATTTCAAATACAGATTCAAACATGGCTGCTCTCACCTTGCCTTCAGGAGTTGCTGCCCCTGGATCAACCAGCAATGGTTCTAGCACTCCATCAAACTCTTCAGCAAGGTCTTTTATACTGTACATTTTTGTATATACTCTTTGTCAAGTCATGAATTAGGAGCAATCACTAAAAATCTTTTTTTTTCTTTTTTAATCAGAGCATGCAGAAAGTGTTAGTATGAACTCTTTGAGTGGAATATTAATGAGATGAAGATTGTGTCTCAATGGTTCAGTTTAGAATTTTTAGCCTTAACCATAAGTAAGTTTTCACAACCAATGGAAAGTTTATGAAAGCATACTGACAATGCTGTTTGTAACAAGCAGTCTTCTTTTCCCTCAATGTTTGACATGCAATTCAATTAGAGAACTGTTTTTCCCCCCTACAGATAGTTCCCACTTATGTCAACAAAGTTTTATCTTCAGCAAACTTAAATTCAACATGCCTTGTAAAAGATAAAACCTGCTTATTTGTGACAGTTCATTTGGTAAATTTGACAAAAAGAGTCAGTTTTGTTCATGTACATACGAGTTTTGATGTAGTCACAATAACGTAACAATGATATCATTGCATCAGAGCAAACATCATATTCATTCACCTACTTTGTTCCCTTTTACAGGTTATAGCAGTTTTCAACGATTGTTTAAATACTCTTTCAATATTTCTGTGGCAATTACTTTAGCTACAGTTAATTTATACAATTTTACACTTTATCCTGGGCTAATTCAAACCAGTAGTGTAACAGTCACACTTAGATTGCAATGGCAAATCTTAACCTTTTCACAACTTTAGTTGCTATTCCAGCTAGAGTAGATCAGACTGCACAAAACATCCAGTCTGATATTTCATCTACCCTACAAACTTTGCTGAGACATTCATGGTAAGAGAAGTAACCTTGAAATCGCATGATTTACATCTTTTTTCTAGAACTGAAATATGCTGCTTCTTGCTACAGTATTTTCCTTATCCTGAGCACTAAGCATGGAACTCATTTCTTAAGACTGGTCACTGTGTTGGAAATTGTGTAAGTCAGTTTGGGTGATAAAGATAGTTTTGACAGCATGTAGTTAGATTTATAATACTGATCAATGTCAAATCACATCAGCCACAGGAAACAGTCATCATGTGTATGGCAGGGTGTGGATTGCCATGGGGGGAGAGAGGGACAGATGTTGTGTCAATATGTCTGAGAGGAAAAAGATAAAAAAATGACTTTTGAACAGAAAGTTAGCCAAGCACCATGCCTGCAACTCTTACCACCTCACATCACCCAGGGGGTCAAAGTTCGGCAGGTCACAGGGAGTCATGGCTGGCCAAATTAGAAATGTTCTGGTTAATTAGTACATTTATTGCTTTAGCCTTCAGTGTCATTTAGTTTGTAAATTGTGGCTCTGTGTACAGGATGTGGTTGGGTTGGAAGAAAAGAATGCTAAGACGGCTATGAAATAAGCACTTTGTGATGAATGACATGTGCCATATGAAAACAAAAACGAAACAAGGCATGCTTATATCTGCTAAACAATCAGTGTCAAACAGAGAACAGACGAGACATAAAGTTAATTAGATTGCTCCTATTATATTTACTGTTGTTAACCATTAACAGTAACATCTCATACAAACCATACTTTTCTTTTAGACATTGAGTCGAGGCATATCCACCTTCATTATGCCTTTGTTTACATTACTTTCATTAAGTATGGGAAGAACACACCAAACAAATAGAATGATGCTGTTCTTGCCATGGGTTTGGCTTATGCCAATTCATACTTTGTACAGTTATTTCCACAAGCTCTGCTGAGCCTGATTATTAAGACCTGCACTTTGGCTGACCATCCATTTACATCCCCAGTGGCCGCATAGCATGAGCTTCCATAATGAAATGACTCGGGTTTTCTTCAAACCAGTGATCACTTTTGTAACCACAAAAAAACAGAGCGCTTTCTGCAGTCACCTGTCCAACGGATCTGTAGTGCATTACAAATGCAATAACATTCTGATAACATGTCCTTTTTCATTCAAGAACAAGTTTCTCATTCACTACATATTCTGAACTAACCCTCTAAAAAGCTAATTTGATACCACTTTTTTTGTTGACAAATTTTATCAGCTTTATTTGACACCAACCACCAGATTATATTCTGGGATTTTTCAGTGGCCAAATCTAACAACCTTACGGGGCAATCCAGCCCTCCCCAAGGAGAGCAACACATCCAACACTTGACAAGCCCATTGCTCACCTTTCACTCAATGTCACTTTAGTTGTACTTTTAAGCACAATCTTTGCTGGTACTGTGGTAGACATCTGCAAAATAAAACCAAAATACACAATTAAACGCCATCTGTTTTAGGCTTCTCTGTATTACCTGTAGTACAGGTAATTACTGTTGCTGAATATTGATTTTATTTTCCTTAATACTTGCATTTGTTTGTTAAACAGAGGCTGTGCGTGCTTTTCAATTCATTTTGGCACTGTTTGGACTTCATAGTATAACTTTATTTTCTAAATTTACCTACAATGCAACTATACAATGGAGTGACAACAGAGTTCACCGGCCAAGCTACCGGGTTTAGATATCAGATTTGCTACAAAAAACTGAATGGGACCCCTTTGGATGTTACATGCAAAAGAAAAATAAAATGTCTGATAGATAAATGTTGAACGGTAAATAAGCATGTATATGTCCAAATATTTGGATTAGGCTGCAATAGGGACTTATTCTTGGGGTACACACACAGAGAGTAGAACCAGGTAATATCGGACACTTTCGGCATCTACGGGTTGTTACATGTTCATTGGCTCGCCAAGGTTGTTTATTCTGCGGTCACCAACTGGGCAAACCTCTGTAGGGCTTAATTGGCACTATATTGTTCCAATAAGTTAGGTTTATCATCGCAAAATAAACTTTTGTTCATACTGTGTAGGTAGTTTTGGATCGGACACATGGCATCTTGTATCGGACATCCGGTTCGGGGAACATCGGACGACAAATTGGATGGGAAAATTGTTGAATTCAGGAGTCTATTGAGACTGAGTAGCTCTAGATAGCAATGGCTTCTTTCCCCCTCAATATTTTAGCGATCTTCCTGTATCAGTTTTTTGTCCATCAATTCCCCTCTCGGTCTATTTGTGTAGTAGCCGGGAAGCAGACTCAATGGAGAGTTCAGTTCATGTTGTAGGAGCTGGTTCCTCATTGATGTAAAATAAACATGTTTACACTGTTTCCCCAAAAACGATATCTTAGTTCATAGCTTCACTGCAACATTTATTCATTAAATCAAAGAGCTCCAACACAGTAATAAATTGCGTTGCACATCAGTGAGCACCGTGTCCGATACAAGACTTGTTCCTCCTTGCTTATTTTTCACATGTAGGGTTTTATGGGACACGCAATTGTTTTCGATTTTTTGGAATAAAATGCTTTATCACAATAAAACGGAATCAGAGACCAAAAATGTAAATCTGTGAGTACTTTAAACCCACTTTGTACATGCAAATAGTTTTAATAACATAGTAAATACCTTTACCAGGTTGTTTAACTTGCATTAGAAGGTCTCCGCTTTTGATACTTTCCTATGGAGAAAAACGAAAAACCTGCATATTAAAAAAAAAATTGATGCCTAATCCAATCGAATTAACTCTTACATCGCAATGATAACTTCATCATGACATATGCTTTGTTTTTGTAAAGGATTTATGTGAAGGCTTGATCGATTTTTCCAGTCTTTGTCTCTTTTCTGTAGTTTGTATTTAACGACAAACGAAGTGTCCGAAGTTACCCGGGTGTCCGATATTATCCGGACCTACTCTAAATGCCAATCAACTGAATAGGGATAAAATTATGAGGGTATTGTCAATATTCAAAGGTATCGATAATTTTCTTTAGAAAGTTTTTATAGAACTAAAAACCCAGAAAAGAACTAATTTCCATGGCAAAAACTAATTTTTGTAAAGATCTCTAACTCCCATCATCAATTCACCCATTTAAACGTTGAGACAGGTCATATAAAACGGGTCAATGTGTTTAATCATACAACACAGTCATTGAATAATTGCTTTACGAATATTACGGTTGATTTTTACATGCCTTTCACTGGATGATTTCAGATTTTGACCATACACAGTTACTGTTATTTCGTACTTGACTCTGTGAAGAAACCGGAAATGACGCGTTGACGTTAGATTTTCACAAGCTGTGAAAAATACGGAAGTTTCTTGTTCTTGCTACACAAACACCAAGGCAAAAGGACTAGTTTCTAGCATGTGTTTACGCTAATGAGTTTGCAATTTATCAAATTTACAATAATTTTGTGAAATGACAAACAAAATTTCATTAATTCCTCTGCGTTGTATTATGTCAATCCCGTTTTGTCCACGGTTGTCAGAAACGTGGCTGCCGGAAACGTGGTGTAATTGCAAGGTTCCCTCCAAGGCTTGTCACGGATACCCAGAGGTACTGTTAAGAGACTTAACTAAACTTGGTAAACGGAGGAAAAACAAAGAAAATCTCATGGCACACCACATTTTGGACAAACAGGGCTGCCGTGGCAGCTGGGAACATGGTGTAAACGTAGGGTCAGATGTTGTTCAGCGTAATCAACAGGGAATTTTCAAAAGCCTTCTTCTTCAGAGTGGACAAATGCCGGAAATTTTAATAAAAACTTAAAGCCCTCTCCTGTAGAGCAGCCAACATGTCTTTAAAAGCCACATGTAAATTTGCTAAAATGACATTTTGTTCTAAATCCAATCTTTATGATGCAGCCAACCTGCTTTAACTCTACCACACAATCAAGTTCTAGACTGATCCATTTTGAAAGTACCTTGCAGACGACAAAATAAAATGTTACTCAAAACTTCAAAGTTGTCTTTTAAAGGGTAGAGGACACTGTGGAAAAAGGAGAAAATGTTGGTTACCAGCGTTTTCTCCTTTTCCCACGATGTTTTCAAAAACTGTTTTCCTAGGGGTCGAGCCCCGCCCAGGTGGCTCAGTGGTGAGCGTGTCGGATTCATGACCTGGTGGTTGTGAGTTCGATACCCGGTTGAGGCGAACTTTCTTTGTGGCGTATTTTCCCCTCTCACCTCTGCTGAAGCATGTGAGAAAAGTAGTCGGTGGCTTTGGAAAGAAAGTTGTGTTAGTACTGGTGTGAGAAAGCCAGGAAACACATGTGTGTCACCGACCGCCATGATATGACCTTAGCTGTTAAAGTGGCGTTAAACCCCAATACAACCAACCAACCTAGGGGTCATTGAAAGTCTGGATTGTGTGGAAAAGGTTAAAGTCTTTACCAAACGACAAAACTTTAGACCTGTCCAAACTGAAAGCATTTCCAGATGACAAAATAAATGTTACTCAAAACTTGAGAGTTGTCTTTTAACCCTTTACCAAACAATCCAAGGTTTTCACGACTCCATGAGAGAAGACTTTTGAAAATATTGTGGGAAAAAGAGAAAATGCTGGTAACCAGCATTTTCTCCTTTTACCACAATGTTTTCTACCCTATCAGAGAGCTTAAGCTAATTTGTACCAGTTTTGAATTCGTCATCTGCAGATGTTTTGAATACAAGAGTCTAAAATTTGTTGTTTGGAAAAGGGTTAAAGGATAGAACATATTGTGGAAAAAAGACCAAATGTTGGTTACTAGCATTTTCTCCTCATTCCCCGCAATATTTTCAAAGGTCTTTTTCCTCAGTCTGAGTGTCATTAAAAGTCAGGGTTATTTGGTAAAGCATTAAGCAGTCAAATATTTCTCATAGATGGCTGCTTCATTACATGGTTTGACCGTACTGGCCTAATGAATAGTATGGGATTTATTTCTACCTATAGAGTGTTCGTTTCATTTATTCACAGCTCTCTGTGGGAGTAAATATCTAGTACACAAATTTTTTGTACTATCACCTATTAACCCTTTACGACACAATCCAGACTTTTAACGACCCTGAGAAAGAAGCCTTTGGAAAAGATTGTGGGAAAAGGAGAAAATGCTGGTAACCAGCATTTTCTCCTTTTCCCACAATCTTTTCTACCCTCCCAAGACAAATTTCCATTTTTCAGTCACATTTATTTTGTCCTCTGCAAATGCTTTCAATTTGGACAAGTCTAAAATTTTGTTGTTTGGTAAAGATTTAACTTTTTACTAGATAAAAAATTTTTTCAATTCGTCCAATTTTGGAGTGTATTCAGGTGATAATTCAAATGTTGCTAAAATAATTAGATTTGTCTTGGAAAGGGTGGAAAATACTGTGGGGAAAAAAGAGAGGAAATACGGGTTACCCATCCAGCTCTAACCCTTTCTCAACGGACAAATTTTAGCCACTTCCAAATTCAAAACATCTATAAACGAGTAATTCAAAATTGGTACAATTGAGTGTGAGGTTCCTTGATAGGGTAGAAGCGCCGTGCAAAATGGAGCAAATGCTCATTACCAGCATTTTTTCTATTTTGCCAAATGTTTTAAAAAGCCTTCCTGCGCAGAATCATTAAAGCTAAGTCATGAAAACTCGGGTAAATGTAATAAAGATTGGGTATAAAAAAAAAAAGGCAAGCTAATTAAACCATATTCTATTAATCATTGAAAACATGATTACAATATCATACAAGTGCCAAATACTTAAATGGGAATACACATTTGTTAAAAAAAAAAAGGAAAACATCTGATTATCATTAAAAAAAAAATCATTGTTTTGATCCCGTAAAAATACAAGTACCACAAATATATACAAAGGTTGTAAAAAGTATTGACATCATAACATTTCGAAGTTGCTTGATAAAATATAGAAATAAATTATACCAACAGTCTGTTTTAAAACTTTGGAAAATGAGTTTAATACTTTACCACACAATCCCGACTTTTAACGACCCTGAGAAAGAAGCCTTTTGAAAACATTGTGGAAAAAGGAGAAAATGCTGGTAACCAGCATTTTCTCCTTTTCCCTCAATCTTTTCTACCCGTCCCTACAGGACTATCAATTTTTTAGTCGCACTCATTTTGTCTTCTGCAAATGCTTTCAATTTGGACCAGTCTATAATTTTGTTGTTTGGTAAAGAGTTAAAGTGTTGTGTCAACAATATGGATTTTGTATAAAAACACAAAAGGAAAAACTTAACCCTTCTCCTGCTAAATAAGTGAAATGAAACTTTCAAACCAATAGTAAAAACCCAAATTTCCCTATTTCAAAGGTATTTTGGGGAAAAGATATCTCCTTATAGGACAATTTATATCCCAGATCAGACTGCACGTTGTGTGCAGTCTGATCTTGATCTACACTGTCCGCAAAAGGTAAGTGAGTCATGCTTAGCAGGTTAAGGATTAATAGAAATTAGAGATCAAATTGTTCTTATACCTTCCTTTGGTCTGTACCTTCTGCAGATAATTATTTTGTTTTCCAACAGCCTATTGTAGTAAAGCATTGAGGTAAAAGGAGGAATTAATTATACAATTTCTCCTTTGCCATAATGTTATACAACAGAATTTATGCATTAATTTTTTCACATGTATTTGCACATTATATTATAACTTTTTCAAGATTAACATCTTACAAGGACATTTTCAAAGTTATGGTATTCGCTGTTCCAGGAATGTTTTGTGTTAAACTTGGTCCATATAATTTTCAAACTTCGGGCAGACACTAACCAAAATGACACCTTTTACCTCACTGATTTCTAAGCTAGATACTAATTGCTTACTGAAAAATCATCCTAATAATCCTTCACTAAAAATCCCCTGTTATAACCCTTAACCTGCTAAATAAATGAAATGAAACTTTCAAGCCAATGTTAAAAGACTCAAATTCAGTTTTTTAAAAGGTATTTTTTTTTTTTTTTTTTTAAATATCTCCTTGTCAGCAGTGTAGATCAAAGATCAGACTGCATGTTCTGTGCAGTCTGATCTTATTCTACACTGTCCGCAAAAGGTCCTTGAGTCGCTCATAGCAGCCTAAAGGTTAAAGACTGAAGAAAAAGGATTTTGGAAACATTTTGGAGAGATTTCCCAAAATGTTTTCTATACCCTTTCACATACAAATTCCATCATTTGATCCACAATTGAATTGCTGCATGCAAATGCTTTCAATATGGGCAGCTCTAAAATTTTGTTATCTTGCAACAAACTTAAACTATGATTCAAGCTATAAATACCATCTGGTCTTGATTTATTCTGAATTACTCTCTGTATAAAAAAAAGAAAAACAACTCTTTTTCCATTGTAGATCAATTACATGCATTTGAAAATAAAACAAAAAGCCAACTGTAGGATCATTTGATAAAAAATATGTTTAAAACAATTATTTTCTTCTATACAAGTGTTAAAAGTCATCCACATATAGGCAAATCTACATCATAAATGTTTTTGCATATAAATATAGATCTAAAGTGTTGACGAAATTTTGTTGTGGAATATTCAGGTGATAGCTGCTATTTCATTAAACATGCATATTTGCAAAACAAGATTAACCCCTTACTACACAATCCTGACTGATAAACCATCCTGAGAAAGAAAGGTTTTGAAAACATTGTGGAAAAACCAGCATTTTCTCCTTTTCCCACAATGTATTCCATCCTTCCTCCAAAAGTAATGTCTATTTTTAATGTTTTCCACCTTTCTTCAAAAAATAGTTTCTAATTTTCATTTAGTCACATAAAATTTTAGTCATATCTAATTTGATGTCACACTCTGCAAATGATAAACTGGTACCCTATGTATCTCCCGTAACTGTCTGATAGACAACAGGCAACACCTGATTAATCAAGGTCAGCTATTGGTCCTCATATGTACCAAATCAGCCAATCATACAGCCGGTAACAGAATGCCTTAATTTCTGTTTTAAAATAACCCAGCAATATTTTATCTTAGGCTAAGACTGTCATGTTAGACAAAGATTTTTTCTGACCATGATCAGTTTATCAAACTTGCTACAGAATTAAATCTTTATAGGTAAGGTCTACCTTTATGCTTAAATACAATTACAATTTGAATTTCCAAGTCTCGCATTGTCTCATGAAATATCGAACCGTGCAGACCATACATCTAAGCATTGGGTGTTACCTGTCATTGATAAGAAGATTGATAAAAGGCTGCCAGTTTATGCAAATGCTATCAATTTGGATTGGTCGGAAATTTTGTCTTAGTAAAAAGTTAAAAGTGTTGACCAAGTTTTGTTGTGTAGTGTATCAGTGACTGTTGCTGTTCAATATTAATAAGTGTGTTTGGCCACAAAGAGTGATTCTCCCCCTGCTGCGGTAGCCATGTCCCCCTTGTACTGTCCCATACTGGCAAGTCCATTCGCCTGAAAAATAAATAAGCCCATGTTAGATAAAAGCAAATACATAAGACATAATACATGAACATTAACAGATACATAGGAGGCAAGCTCACACAAAGAAACAAACAAACTCTCAGGTAACAGATTGATTGATTGATTGATTGTATGGTGTTTTGACGCCTTTTTCAACATTATTTCAGTAACATCGCAGTGGCCAGTGTACCTATCCATGCTTTCCTGGATTTTCTTTTACCGTTCACTGCACAATATTCTTTCCAAGCCATTGGCTACTTTTTTACACAACCATAGTTGAAACAATGGTCAGTGGTGAGACAGGAATAATACCTGTCACAATGACTATCATCAATCCTCAGAAAGAAATTGGCCAAACTGGGGATTGAACCAGCGACCTGTTCTAAAGTCCTGTACGCTACCGACGGAGCAACCGGGGCTCGGCCTCAGGAAACAGAATGCCATGCCTAATCCATTTTTCTACCACAGACCTAAAGTCACAGATGAACAAACTAACCTTTGCTCTGACCATGAACTGCAATGGGTTTAACACTAAACAAACAAACAAAAAAAAACAACAAACAAACTGCCAAGATAACAGATACCATGCCTAATCGATTTTTCCAGTACAGACCCATAGTAACCGATGCACGAACTAACCTTTGCTCTGACCATGAACTGCAAAGGGTTTAACTCTAAACAAACAAACAAACAAACAAACTGCCAGGATTACAGATACTATGCCTTATCCATTTGGCCCCTGAGGACCCAAAGTCACTGATAAATAACCTTACCTTTGCTCGGACCATGAACTGCTTTTGTGCTGCTTCCCTGTTAGCATTTTGACCTTGCCAGGCTTTCAGTACACTAGCCTGTAATGCTCGCCCAAATGAAAAGGTCAGAGCCCATGGTTTGGGTCCTGGGCACTGGTTTATAGCGTTCAGATTTAAAGTGGCATCTTCTTCTGACTGTCCCCCGGAAAGGAAAACAATTCCTGAAATAGAAGATTTCATTCAAATCAAAGCATTGCTGTTTCCAGGCAACTTCTATTGTTTTGCAGCACACCACTTTTGAAAACATTGCGGCAAAAGAAGAAATTTCTTGGAATAAATTTTTCATTCTTTTCACTCTTTACCGAACGATAAAATTTTGGACTAGACCAAAGTGAAGGCATATGCAGGTGACAAAATAATTGTAGATGAACTGATGATTTCTGTCTTTGATAGGGTAGAAAACATGGTGGCTAAAGGAGAAAATGCTGGTTACCAGCATATTCTCCTTTTCCCACTATGTTTTCAAATTGGGGTTTTTGATAAAGAGGTAATGTGATCTTATAAAAATGTGATTTTATACAAATGTATTCATGTATTGATCATCATTTCACATCGATTTTTCATATTTTACACATTTTTTTTCATTACACAAAATTAATTGCCTGACTATTTAACTCTGTAACACTAGACAAAATTAAGCCCTCTTTTCACTGAGCATGGCTTGTGAAAACATCAGCTCTGATTGTTTCCGAAAGAATTGTTTTTTTTTTTGTCCTATTCTAGTGAATTGTTCTATTTGAAATATAGATCTGGCAAATAGAACAGCCACTTTTATTTCTAAAAAGTCTGTTTTCTCCAATATCTCTTATTAATTGGCTAAGCCAATCACAGAATTAGTTTGAACTTTTTACCAAACAACAAAATTTTAGACTTGTTGAAATTGAAAGCATTCACAGACGACAAAATAAATGTGACTCAAAAATTGAAATTTATTGGAAGAGAAGAAAACAACATGGGAAAAGGAGAAAATGCTGGTTACCAGCATTTTCTCCTTTTCCCAAAGTGTTTTCAAAAAGGCTTCTTTCTGTAGGATTGTTAAAACATGGAATTGTTTAGTAAAGGATTAATTGTTGTTGTTGGCTATACTTCAAAAAGGCTGATCTATAAACAGCCACCATAAACAGATGCTGATACTCATCTATAAACAGCCACTTTCATTGCTGAAAAGTTTATCTTTTTTTCAATATCTCTAATAGCAGATCTGACATTTCGATGGCTCTTAAAAAAAACATAATCTATAAAATTGTTATTAAGCTCGCAAGACTCGTTTAATAAAATATTATCTTTCAAATAACTGAATATCCATGCAATAACACCTATGCGATACTTTTTTTGACATACCACAGATATTTATAGAACATGAATTGGTATACCACAGATATTTATAGAACATAAATGAATTGTCTGCGGGTAAGCATCACGTTTTGTGGTGTAGTCAACATCATTCACAAAGTTATTTTTCACAGCTAATCCATATCCAACTAAATTGAAAAGATCTATTTAGCTTGAAAATAGCCCACATATTTTTCACATTTTTTTCACGATCAAGACTTTGAACAATAAATACAATATGTGTATAGTGTTGTCGTATATCGAAAATATCTAACTAGGTTGGAGAATCAATAATTGTCTCGCCAAGGCGCAACAATTATCAATTCTCCCAACCTTGTTAGATATTTTTGATATTGGACAACACTATACTCATATTCTCTATTTATAATCTAAGTGCCAACTTATGTCAAATCCTATATATTGATATATTGACCATACCTGGAACAGCAGCTGGTACCCCACGACTCAATGCAGTTACTGTTGCCTTTGCGTTCTGTTCATGTGTATACTTCTTGGTACAACTTTGACCAGCAGTAACCATGTTAGGCTTGAGCAGGGTACCTTCCAGGAAAACATGGTGGTCACTCAGGGCTTTGTAGGTGTAGGCAAGAACCTGTAAAAGATAGAGAGTCAAGAGTCTCATTGTTTTAGATGAACAGGTGCTGAAGTACAACTGTATATATATAGCTGTAGATGAAAAATATTTTAGCAATTACAACCTAATTTGAGACCTCTCATAAACTATAATATACATGTATGTATATACTTAAATGTTTTCGACGGTATGAAAACATTGTGGTAAAAGGAGCAAATAGTGGATAGGTAAGCCTTTTTTCCCCAAAGCCCTTAAAAGACAGGACTGTTTCGTAAAAGGGTAAATTCATACAGTAATTTCCTAAGCCTCCAGCACAAAGACTTATTCAATACCAACCCAGACCCATATTCACCAACTTAAAAACATTCTTCATCTAATTCTTCAAAATTTTCTGACTTTGAGAGCAACAAAACTTCTGATTGGCTAAAACATATGGTCTGGACAATCAGAAGTTGCATTACATTCTGAATCTTGATTACCTGTAAGACTAAGATTTAAATTTAGAATGGTTAGTGAACACAGGTGTAATTTGAAACCAACTAAATCCTTACCAAACAATAGATTCTTCAATTTGTCTAAATTGAAAGGATATGCAAACATCAAATAAACATTCCTAAAATGATGGAATTTGCCTTTAGTAGTGTAGTAAACATTGTGGAAAATGAAGAAAATACTTTATAACAGTTCTGTGATCCTAGACACACAGAATTGAGGAAGAAATCTCACCTGTTCTGTGACCTTCTGGGCTGTCTCAAGGTCATGATCACCATCACAGAGGACTTCAGGTTCCACAATGGGCACCAAACCATTCTAGAAAATAAGGTAAATCATCTTTGCTAGCCAAGGTGACGATCACTACGTAGATACGTAGTGATCGTCACCTTGGCTAGAGAAGATGAAGGTAAATCAACTCTATATTCATTGTTTTTATATATACCAGTATTTATCTTTTATATGAGTGCTGCTCTGGTAAAAAGGGATTCAGTTCTTTACCACATGATAAAATTTTAGAGCAGTCAAAATTTAAAAGCATTTGCAGAAGACAAATCAAATGTGACTCAAAAAGTAAAATTTCTTTTTGGAAGTGCAGAAAACATTGTGTAAAAAGGAGAAAATGCAGAAAATTTCTAAGTAGCAAAACTTTTTGACTTATGTCAGCCTGTGCAGTCTGCATAGGCACTCATCACAACTCGGCCGATTCTGTACCTACATCTAACCTCGTCTGTATAACGGTCATTTCCATTTGAACTGCCAATCACATGATCTTATACATGGTGGCGCCACTGTCAGTCGTACAGCAACGACATAAACAACCTCAATGAAGTTATTCACATCTGTCTATCTGTCGGTGAAAACGTCAATTGCAACTGATAAACCACATTAAAAAATGAATGTACAAACTGTTTGTCAACTGAAATATAGTTAGAAAGATTTCGATAGAAAATTGAGACTCAAATTTTCTTTTTGACGAGGAGCCTTACATTTTCAGAGCGGTAAACCGGTGTATTTCCGGCGATGAAATGTACCGTGTAGGTGCATATCAAGCCACCAGATACAGCCGAGGGACTTGATGGCTCCCATCACCCGAGGTATGCCGAATGGTGGACATGGGTCAGTACTTTTTGCAGATACATCAAACCTCCTTTTCACAAAGCATGGCTCATACCTCTGTATCTATGTAAAAAGATTTTTCAATACCACTTGGCTGCTTCTTTCCAAAATAAATGACGTCAAAATATAAAGTCCTCAACACAGACAAATGTGCATTCTCTGCCTTAAAACTGCTGTGCCCCTGTACCACATTTGGTACTATACAAGACTCGAGAATGGGGTAGCTGGTTTGAATCCCAAGCTCTGCCAATTTCTTTCAAGGGGATTCTTCAAATATTGTTAAAATGATGATTTCTGTCTTTGAAAAGGCAACAAGCATTTTCCCTTTTTCCCACAATGTTACAACAGGCTACTTCCTCTGGATCATTAAAACATTTGACTGTTTGGCAAGGAGTTAATCAAATGCCAGATTAGTTCAGTGCTTAAACTCAGCTTTCCAGTTGTATAACTCTCTACCAAACAGCAAAATATAGACTGATTAATTTTAAAAGCATTAGCAGACTACTAATTAAATGTGGCTTAAATTGTTGGATGTATATTTTATAGGGAAGAAAACATTGCGGGAAAAGGAGAAAATGCCGGTTACCAGTTTTCAAAGGCCTTCTTCTTCACTGTTGTTCAAATTTTTGATTGTGCCTCTTTTAGACTGGTCAAGTTGGAAAACATTTGCAGACGACAAATTAAATGTGGCTAAAATGGTGGGATGTCTCTTTGAAGGGGTAGAAAACCTTGTGGAAAAAGGAGAAAATGCTGGTTACCAGCATTTTCTCCTTTTCCCACAATGTTTTCGAAAGCCTTTTTCGTCAGGGTCATTTAAATTCGTGATCATGTGGAAAAGGGTAAATACCAAACTGTAGCTTACCTGCTGACAAATGCTAGCATATCGGGCTAAGACGTTTCCGTTTTCAAACATCGCTTGATGGGTGGGTGTGTACTGCCCAATCTTCAACACACACCTCCATTTTGCAAACTGGGCTCCGTCTTTTTTGTACTGAGCGCATCTCTCTGCTAAACCATCCAAACCTACATGTACAATTTGAAAAAGATTGAAAATATGAGGTGATGAATAAAATGCCAGCTTTTCCTTCAAATCATTTAACCCTTCACCACACAATCCTGAATTTTAACGGCCCTGAGAAAGATGTCCGTGTTTATATGAGGTTACATAGCCTATTAAACTAATACCAATGAATTAACTGATGGTTTGAAAGGTATAATTGTTTTACACTATTCAATTATAAATCATTTTTGAAATTTGGTGAGACTTTAAAACTCTAAATAGCGCCATTTACATTGGGATTTATTTTTCCAAAGGGTAGAAAAAATAGAGGTTATGTTGGTAACTAGCTAATTACCAGCACTCTCTCCTTTTCCCAAGATGTTTCCAAGAGCTTTTTTCTCAGAGTCGTTAAACCTCAGATTGTTTGTTCAACTGCCATAACACAAGACCCTGAGTCTTAACAACCCTGATTGAAAGGGTTTTTGAAAACAGTGTGGAAAAAAGGAGAAAATGCTGGTACCCACACTGTTTTCTATCCTTTCTTGTACAAAAACTTTCAATTGAGTATCATTTGATTTGTCATCTGCATATGCCTTCAATTTGGACCAGTCTAAAATTTGCTGTATGCTACAGAGATAAGAGGGTTTGATGGTAAATTTTAAGTCTACGAACCTTGAGTTGTCGACTCCCCGTCTGTTCCCGCAAGTGGTACAACTCCTTTGTCTACTTTAATACCTGGTATGATGTTTTTGTCCTTAAGAACCTGCAATGGATAATCATATTAAATGTGAGGTTTGGAAATATTTCTTAAACTCTTAACCAAATTACATATGTAGACTTTTCCAAATTTCACAAAATCCAGAGTTTTTCACTCTAACACCTGTCTCTGTTTACTGATTTCATTTTGACACTTATGGGTTAAAATGTTTATTGACTTATTGATCAGACATCTAACTGACAGACAATCACAAAGTAACCCTTTACCACACAATTCGACTTCAAATGACCCTTTTGAAAACATTGTGGGAAAAGGAGAAAATGCTGGTAACCAGCATTTTATCCTTTTTCCACAATGTTTTCCACCCTATCAAAGACAAACTCCATCATTTGAACCACATTTAAAATGTCGTCTGCAAATGCTTTCAATTTGGACAGGCCTATACTTTGCTTGTGTAGTAAATGGTAAAGAAAGGCCATCAGTACTTACAGATTATAATTATAACCTTAAATTTGGTTATATTTGACAAAGCATATACATGTTATATTACAGGCAACTGTTGCCAGGTAAAGTAAATGAACACTTACATACATATTTAATAATTTACTAAATGAACAAACTTTTTTTGGGTGTGTAACTGTCATTTCTCATTTCACACACTGTCATTTCTCATTTCTATTTCAATATTCACTCATATATTGCCCCTCACCATATTTGGTATCTAGCCTGTCAATGTACATTGATAACACAAGGCCAGTACGTCTTAATGGTGACTTGAAAATATTCAAACAAATGTTGACAAATCCTTTCGACTATTCCAGTACTCAAGTACTCGATCTAAAAGAGACTGAGTACTGAGTACTCTATTGGTACTTTCTGCTACTAATCAATCCTTTCTCTAAATTAATGTAAAAAAAATGAAAATACTGATCACTACATTTTCAGCACACTAATAGTATGTTGTATCAAGCCAAAATAAAAAAAAAATTTATTGTCGAATCTATTTTTTTATCAGAAAACTTCACGACAACTGCTTTATCCTTTAAGCCATGGTGAATCAAAAAGCTGACTTAGAGCAAGTAAGTCTATGGGGATACAGAATTTGATGAAATATTTATTGCCACTAACTATAATAGATTCATCAATGCATCCTTCACTTCAAGTACTGATACCCTATTCTTTCAGCTATGGGTATGTTTTTTACAGTGGGTGCCAATGTACAATTCTGATAAATAACCTTCTAGGATCATGGATTTTACCCAGGACCTCTAGGTCCAATGGCAAATGCTCGACCACATCATTACAAAGCAAGGCAGTATACTGTATTTGTGGATATAATATACGGGTGTCAAAGAGTTTGCAAATTACAGATTACGAACATTTTGCGTAAGGATATGTTTGCAAATTCAAGACAATCGTTTTTTGTTGGTATACTTGTGGTAAAATACGCAAACAGAACAGTTTGCATATCTTTCAAATTGATGAAATCGCAAGAATTTCCATCCCCTTATGCAAACACAAGCTATAGGTATGTTTATATGTATCCTGAGGGATAGACCAGTATAAAACCAGACAAATTTACCAACTTCCTACATACTTTTACAAATGGTGTCCCATCCTCTGTTTTCTGATACAAGGTTTCATGGAAGAGGATTACACCACTGATATTTTCAGCAACACATTTATCAGATGTAAACAGAAGCTCTCTGTAACGACGACGGTTTTCTTCCGAATTCTCAAGCCCAATGCTGGCAAACCTTTTACCAATGGTTCCTGAAATAAGAGGTTGATTTTAAGGTTTTCAGACCAAAAGCAGAAATTTCATTACTATTCTTTTTAAAGATCTTCAAATATGGACATAAAAACTTTGCTAACAATGTCAGTCTTAAATGTGTTTAGTTAAGAGCTAACTCTTTACCACACCACAAAAATGTAGACTCATCCAAACTGAAAACACTTGACAACATTTAAAATGTGGTACAAATGATGGAATTTGTCTTTGATAGGTTAGAAAACAATTGTGGAAAGAGGAGAAAATGCTGGTTACCAGCATTTTCTCCTTTTCCCACAATGTGTTCAAAAGGAGAAAATGCTGGTTAAAATGCTGGTTACCAGCATTTTCTCCTTTTCCCACAATGTTTTCAAAAGGCTTCTTCCTCAGAGCTGTCAAAACTCGAGATTGTGTGGTCAAGAGATTGGAATGTTGCAACCCTTTGCTCTATTTTTTCAAAAATCTTGACTGCAGGGGTGCATGTCTATTAAGCTGTATTGGTACACTAATGAATCAAACATTGAACGTTTTACTGAATGCTGGAAATAAGACTGTAGAGAAAAAAACTTCTGGTCCACAATTAAATCAAATTACCACACAGCCCCGAGTTTTAAAAAGCTTGAGGAAGAAGGCTTTTGACAACATTGTTGGAAAAGGAGAAAATGCTGGTTACCAGCACTTTCTGTTTTCCCACAATATTTTCAAAAGCCTTATTCTTAGAGGGTCAGCAAACCCCAAGATTATGTGGTAAAGGGTTAACTTACCATCTCCAATGTCCTTTTTTCTACTTTGAATAAACCTGAAATGTCTATTTTATTTCCTTAGTTGAGAGAGGGTCAAACATAATACCTGTGGATTCATCGGCAGCCAGTATACCTTTGCCCTTGGCAACAATGGCGTTGGCAATGCCACGGAGCTCATTCTCTTGCTCTGGGGTCAGATAAGTAGGAAATGATGGCATCTTTCTTTATTTCTGTAAAAAAAATTGAAAGAAAAAAATCTGAGGAATGCTGTTTAGACAAGATTTCACCCAGTGACCTACTGTTTGACCTGTCTTGATCCATTTCAATATCATCAAGACAAACATTCTGACCAAGTTTTGTAAGTATCTGGCTGAAAATATGGCTTCTACAGAGCACACAAGGTTTTTCTAAATTTTGTTCATGTGACGTTTTTTTTTTCTTTTAATTGTCTGACCCAATTTGAAACTCATGCTAGATATTATCAAGACAAACACTCTGACTAACTTACATGATTATCAGATTGAGAATGAAGAAACTAGTGTAGCCGAGTGCTCTTTTTATCAATTTAGTGATGTGATACCATTTATTCCTTTCTTGCAATTAAAATCCTTTTTATTAGTTTAGACTCTTTCGAACCTCGCATCATATTTACGTGCCTCCTGTGCAGTACAAGTTTGTAGGATGAGCAAGACAGTCGTCTTTGTCTGAAAAGAAGAAAATTATCTTTTGTCGTTTGCTGAAGTTTAAATAATGGTTCATAGGTGTAGGTGAAAACTTCCAAACACTAGGTTTTAGTTGCAATATGCTGACTTTCTGCATTTATTTTGTTTTCAGCCTTTGTTATTGTTGGAATTGTATTCAGTTTTCGCGTGACATTTGAAATGGCGGCATATATTACTAACTAAAGTTTTGTCATGGTTTCACCAACGTGTTTGCAAGTTTCTTAATTTATTGCACTTTTATTACACCTTAACAACATTTAACAGACAACTCACGGTGTGTGTGGCGAGATTGACAGGCCTTGTTTTGTGTGAGCTATAACAATTCCACAAATTGGTGAGTTGAAACGTGTATTTTTGTACAATATGTTTTATGTGTACATTGCTTGTAAGATTGTCATTACATGCATTTCAACCAGTACTTTCACACTAAGCTAGAACTGGAGGTCATAGTTGTCATAGCCTGTGTAAATTTGTGAAAGTCATTTGCATCCTTATTTCATTTAGACTTATTCATGTAGAAGTATTTGTATTTTGTATTTATATTTGTATCTGTAAGTTCTATTTCAGGAGCACAGTTTTTATGGTTTTTAAACTTGTACTTAAAATGTGTTTTGTATCGTATTGCAGATACATGTGCTGTAGTAGATCCTGAAGAAGTAAAAGGATATTTATAAACTTTCGTTCTTGTCCTACTTTCATCTCGTGCAAACAATTGTGACCTTTTAGTAGTTTAGTAAGCTTTATAGGCAGAGCAGGCAACACTAGAATGCACACAAGGTTTTTCTAAGACTTTTCCAAGTGACCTATTTTTTGAACAGATATGAACTAATTTCAGACTTGTTTGAATGTCATCAAAAGAAACATTCTGACTAAGTTTCATGAGTATTGGACTCAAAATGTAACATTTAGAGTGCACACTAAGTTTTTCTAAGATTTGTCCCAAGACCAACTTTTTTACCTGATAAGACCCAATTTCAAACTTGTCCAAAATATTACGAAGACATTATAAACATTCTGACCAAGTTTCATGAGTATTTGACTGAAAATGTGGCCTCTAGAGTGGACAAAAGGTAATTTTTGAGAACTGCACGATGGACAACGAGGGACACAGCATGATCACAAAAGTTCACCTTGAGCACTTTGTACTCAGGTGAGCTAAAAAAGTACTCGGATTGAGTCTGAAATTTTGGGGGTCATTTGGGGTTGGTTAAATTTACCATGCCATTTATCTAAATTCAGTTTTACATTCTAAGTCTAGCCATCTGATTGGCTGAAATTTTTCTCCCTTTTCCACAATGTTTTCAAAAACTTTCTTCTTCAGGGTTGTTGCAAGCCTGGAATTGTGCAGTAAAGTGTTAACCCATTACCAAAATGGAGTGATCCCGATGGAGTTTTAACAATCCTTTAGGAAATATTGTGGGAAGTGAGCTTTAGAAAATATTGTGGGAAAAGGTGAAAATGCTGGTAACCAGCATTTTCTCCTTTTCCCACAATGTTTTCTACCCTTCCCAATCTAAATTCAAATTTTTGCCTCACATTTAATGTGTTGTCCTGCATAGGCTTTCAATTTGGACCATCCCCAATTTTTTTTTTTTGTATGTGAAAGACTTAAGGGTTAAATACATGTATACCTGAAAGCGTTAATCATTATCTTGCTAATTAACTAAAATGAAATTTTTAATTCGATCATTAAAACCCAAATATTGCTATTTCAAAGCCATGTTTTGGAGAGTAATATCTCCTTTTCGGACAGTGTAGATCCAAGATCAGACTGCACGCTCTGTGCAGTCTGATCTTGATCCATACTGTCCTCAAAAGGTCAGAGTCCTTAAAAGCCACAGGGTTAAGGGTAAAATATACCTGAAATATTGTAGAGAGCTGTGTAAATCACAGTTCAAACCAACAAAAAAAGTACTGACAGAGCAATCGGCAATAAGACATGGCAAATAGTAGAGACAAATACTTGACCTTCAGTCAGTTATTTGCACTTTTGACTGATAAAACTATCAGGACACTCAAACATCATCATTTATCAAATACTGACTTCTATTCTGCTGAACTAACACATTTACCAGTCATATACCAACTCCGCAAGTCTTTACCAGACGACAAACTTTGAGACTTGACCAAATTCAAAGCTCTTGCAGATGACGTATGAAATAGCAAAACCAATGTAAGTTGTCCAAGAATGTGTAATAAACATTGTGGGAAAACAGGAGAAAATCCTGGTTACCAGCATTTTCTCCTTTTCCCCACAATGTTTTCAAAAGCCTTTCTTCCTAAGGCCGTAAAGAACTCCGGATTCTGTTGCAAAGGATAAAATCTTTACCACACAAATCCCATCTTTTAACAACCCTTATGTGATTTAGGTTTAACTATATACCACAAAATCCAAGTTTTAACAATCCATATGTAATTTAGGTTCAACTCTATACTACACAATCCAAGGTTTTAACTACACTTATGTAATTTAAATCTTTACCATACAATCAAAGTTTTGACAACCCTTATGTAATTTAGGTTTAACTCTATACATGTACCTCACAATCCAAAGTTTTAACTACCCTTATGTAATGTAGGTCTAACCCATACCACACAATGACAACCGTTATGTAATTTAGGTTTAACTCTTTACCACACGATCCCGACTTTTAATGACCCTGAGAAAAAAGCCTTTTAAAACATTGTGGGAAAAGGAGAAAATGCTGGTAACCAGCATTTTCTCCTTTTCCCACAATGTTTTCTACCCTTCCCAAATCAAATATCAATTTTTCAGTCACATTTATTTTGTCGTCTGCAAATGCTTCCAATTTGGACCAGTCTAAAATTTTGTTGTTTGGTAAAGAGTTAACCTTTTACTACACAAATCCCCAGATTTGACAACCTTAATGTAATTTAGGCTTAACTCTTTACCACACAGATCCCAAGTTTTAACAACCCTTATGTAATTTAGTTTTTACCCTTTACCACACAAATCCCAGTTTTAAAAACCCTTATGTGTAATTGAACCCCTTCCCAAACAATCCCTGGTTTTCACGACCCTGAAAAAGAAACCTTTTGAAAACACTGTGGGAAAAGGAGAAAACGCTGGTCACCAACATTTTTCTCCTTTTCCCACAATGTTTTCTACCCTTCCAGAACAAATTTCAACTCTTGAGTCACATTAATTTTGTTGTCTGCAAATGCTTTCAATTTGGACCAGTCTAAAATTTTATTGTTTGGTAAAGAGTTAAGTTTAACTATTTACATGTACCACACAATCCCAAGTTTTAACAACCCTTATGTAATTTAGGTTTAACCCATTACTGAACAATCCCTGGTTTTTACGACCCTGAGATAGAAGCCTTTTGAAAACATTGTGGGAAAAGGAGAAAATGCTAGTAACCAGCATTTTCTCCTTTTCCCACGTTTTCTACCCTGCTGGAAACATATTTCAATTTTTGAGTTATGTTTATTTTGTCATCTGCAAGCGCTTTCAACTTGGATCAGTCTAAAATTTTGTCGTTTAGTAAAGAGTTAACCCTTTACCACAAGCATTTACCACACAATTCCCAGTTTCAACAACCTTTATGTAATTTAAGTTTAACCATTTGCCACACAATCCCCATCTTTAACAACCTTTGTGCAATTTAGGTCTAACCGTTTACCACAAGCATTTACCACACAATTCCCAGATTTAACAACCCTTATGTAATTTAGGTTTAATCACTCGCCACATAATCCCAGTTTTAATAACCTTATGTAATTCAGGTTTGCCCCTTTACCACACAATTCCCAGCACTGACAACACTGAAAAAGCAGGTTTTTAAAAAAATGTGTTTTCTACCCTTTCTGATACAAATCCCATCATTTGAGAATCATTTTGTTTGTAGTCCACAAATGCTTTGAATTTGGACCAGTCTAAAAGTTTGTCCTTTTGTAAAGTTGTTAAAGGAATCTGCAGCAGACAATATTTTGAAAACATCCTTTTGAATGCAGATACTGGTAATCGACAATAATTGACCCTTTACCCTACAATCCTTTATTTCAACAACCCTGATGAAGACAGTTTTTGCACACATGTACATACTGTATTATAAGGCCCCAATACACAATCAATTTTTTCAATTAACTGATGTCAACTAATTGATATCAACTGCCAGTAATTAACCAAAAAAATCATTGTGGATTGGGGATATTGATAGAGAATTTAAATTGAAACAATTTCAGTTAAGCAAATATTTACGGATCAAAGTTCCTTTGATATTTATTGACAGCTTGTCATTTAAAGTGATTGTGTTTCATTTCAAGGATTTTGATCAGAATGAAAACTGAAGCTTAAAAAGTTGAAGAAAAAAAAACACTGATCATGCATGAGGAATGTCAATTAATTGAATCAATAAATTAATATCAAAACAAAAGAATCGATAGACTTTTATTAGTGTATGGGTATATGAAGGGGAAAATGGTTGAAACCAACACAATTTTTTTCTACCCTTTCAAAAACTAGTCTTAACATTTCGGTCATATTCCATTTATTTTGTTTCAATGTACAGCAGACATAAACGATAAACTATGCTCCTAATGTCTACCAATAGTACTACACTAAATATCATAGCAGCAAGTGACCTATCCATACACAGGCAATTTGAAGCTCAGAAAATAATGTCCGACATCAAATTCGTAGAAAACGAGGGATAAGGAGAAAATCCTGGTTACCAGCATTTTCTCCTTTTCCTGCAGTGTTTTCAAAATCCTTCTTTGTCAGGGTCGGTCAAACTCAGGATTGTGTTGGAAAGCGTTAAACCTAAATTCATGTTGATAGCCGTAAGTTACCAGAATTCTGTCAATGTCTCATGCTGTAAAATTTATTTTGTGAGAAAATAAATCTTAATAAGGACTTACCGTACTGTAATTCTGAATTTTGACAATTCCCTAAGGCAATTGTATAAAATTTGTTCTGCTACTCAGTTTAATACAACAGATAAAACTATCCCCCAAAATGTACACCCGGATGCAAAATAAAGATATTCAGGCTTGGGTAACCATGGAAAAAGAACAGACAAACATTATTTTGATCAGTAAATGTTGTACTAATAACTGACATTTCTTTAACCTAATAGTAGAGTATTAAACCCTATACCACAACAATCCCGAGTTTTAATGACCCTGAAGAAGCCTTTTGAAAACATTGTGGGAAAAGAAAAAAAATGCTGGTAACCATTAACCATTTTCTCCTTTTCCCCACAATGTTTTCTACCTTACCAGAAACAAATTCCATTATTCAAGCCACATTTAAATTGTCGTTTGCAGATGCTTTGAATTGGAGAACCTACATTTCTGTTGCTCGATAAAGACTTAAAGGGCCAATAAACCAAGTGTACATGTTACTGTATAAACTATACTATTAAGATTAGGGTATCCTAATGGGGATTTCTGTAACATCGCCTTTCATCACAGAAAAAAGTACAGATTCGGCTAAGACTCAGGCAATCCGTAATCGATCGGCCTATAGATGCTGGGTCCCCGCATTGATTATGGATTACCAGAGTCTTAGCCAAATCCATACGATGTTACATGAATCCCATTAGGGTGCCCTATCCTTAAGACCCCAATAAAAGCAGTTTCAATATTGCAATTATCAAGAACGTCAACAATGTGGACAGTGTAGATCAAAGATCAGAATGCATGATTTCTGCTATCTGGTCTTAATTTACACTGGCAGCAAATGCAACTATTGCACTGTAGTGGAAGTCACTTTAAGGCATAAGCATGCATGAAAGTGACACTCAAAATATGTTTGAGACATGTGCTTGCTTAGTCGATATACATTTAACTCTTTACCAAACAATCACTGGTTTTAACGACCCTGCAGAAGAAGCTTTTTGAAAACATAGTGGGAAAAGGAGAAAATGCTCGTAACCAGCATTTTCTCCTTTTCATACATTGTTTTCTTACCTTTCGCAAACAAATTCAGTCACTTGGGACATATCTAATTTGTCGTCTGTAAATGCTTTGAATTTGGACTGGTCTAATAATTTGTTGTGTGGTAAAGAGGTAAACAAGGTGATTGTGATTCTATCCTTTCTCTGAGAAGTTGAGAACTATTTTCTTGGTTCTGTGGAAAAGTAGCAAGTGCCTTGGGCTGAATATTGTGTGCAGTAATTATACTGGTAAAATAAACTCTGGGAAAGCATAGATAGGTGCACTGGCTGCCAAGATGAAAGTGAAACAATATTGAAAAAAATATTAGACACAAAACAAAAAAACAGAATATGTTATGCTACAGGCTAAAAACCCTAGGTACCTACAAAAATTTTTGTTTTATATAGATCTGGGTAAAGTTTCAGGATGTGCAAAAGTTTACGTCAAATTTTGATATTTTTACCTATCAAAACGGATATAATTTTAAAATGTGTCTTTATATAGAATGTCTTATTGAATATGAAATACTTCTACACCAAAAAAAGTTTGACTTGCGTAAATACCGTTTCATAACCTTGTTCCCATCAAGTAAATTCTAAGTAAGAGGGCCATGATGGCCCTATATTGCTCACTTGAGAGTACAGTGTACTTTTAAGAACATAATAATTAATGAAGTGTGGTCAATGTTCCTCTGAAATGACCTTATGACTTTAAGTTCTACAATAACCTGACCAATTTTAAAAATTTTTATGATTACAAAATCAAGACGCACATTCTGTCAGACTGAGTCTGATGAGAATCAGAGTAAAAAATGTGGCCTTGGTGTGAATTGTGTTCTGGTGACCCACTGTTTGACCTAATTTATCTTAATTTGGAACTTGTTTGAGAAACTATCAACATAATCATTTTGGTCAACTTTCATAAGCAATGGACTAAAAATGTGGCCTCAAGAGGGTACATGAGATTTGTCCTAGTGACCTAATTTTTGACTTGATGTAATCAAGTTAGGAAATCCTTTTTGATATCACCAATACAGACATTCTGAACACCTTTCAAGAGCACTCACTAAAAATATGGCCTCTAGAGTGTACACAAGGTTTTTTTTAAGATTTGTTCCAGAGACTTGAGTTTTAACCCACTGCTACCAATTTTGAAAGTTTTAAAAACACAACAGACAAGCAGAAGTAGTAGTGTTGGTAGAATGTGGCAAAAGTAGTAGTTGTTGCCTTCTTAGGTTAGTTAAAACATATGAGCCATGCTCTGGCAAAAGGGGGCTTAATGCATCTCTGTGATGCATGATACCAAGCAAGTCATTACAGTATTATACATCCCCCAATCCGTTTTGTGTAACAATCTACTGAATCATGAGGTACACTGGTCCTTTGACATACAGAAAATTGACCAATAGCGAAAAGTTTTGGCCCAGGTCAGCCTGCGCGAACTGCGCAGGCTGACCTGGGTCGAAACTTTTTGCAAATGCATTAAGCCCCTTTTTCACAGAGCACGGCTCATATTTATTTTACATCAACTGAGAAACAAGTTCTTACAACTTATACTAATCTCTCTCGATTCTAATTCCTGGGAACTAAACCAGTACTCGCGTCAAATGTGTGGGCCAATGAACAATGCCAAAGTTGACATCCGCTCCCAGGTATGGAACTCGAGACCTCATGGTTACGAGGCTGGTGCTGTACCCCACAACCACGAACACCACACTTAGAAGCAGAAGTATCATAAGTGGTAGTAAAAGAAGGAGCATTAGTATACTAGAAGTATTTAATACCTGCAAATATCACCTTAATTAACCCAGTCACCTAAAGCTACACTTGTGAAAACACGGTAATGTCTTGAAGCCTCAATACTAGCAAAGTCCAATGATAACAAGACATACTGGTTGTCCTTAATCTGGTCCAGCTGTTTTGATAATAATATTGTCTAGCTTTAACCCCTTACCAAACAATCTGGACTTTAAACAACCAGAAGACAGAAAGCCTTTGAAAACATTGTGGGAAAAGGAGAAAATGCTGGTTATAAATTTTTGAGTCATATTTATTTTGTTCTCTGCAAATGCTTTCGATTTGGACTAGTCTAAAATTTTGTCGTTTGGTAAAGAGTTAAGTTAACTCTTTATCACAGAGTCCTGAGTTTTGATGACCCTGTGAAAGAGGCCTTTTGAAACAATTTGGGAAAAGGAGAAAATGCTGGTAAACAGCATTTTCTCCTTTTTCCACAGTATTTTTTAACCTTTCTCAAACAAATGTAATTTTTTCAGTTAGGTCTATTTTGTTGTCTGCAAAATTGTTTTCAATTTGGAGCCTTTATCAAATGACAAAATTTTGCACTTGTCCATCTCCAAAGCATTTGCAGACAACAAAAGGAACCTAGCTCAAACCATGGGAGCTGTCTTCAAAACAGGAGAAAATATTGTGAGAAAATGCTGATTACCAGCTTTTTCTCCTTTTCCCACAATCCTTTTCAAAAACATTCAAATTCTAGGTTGTTAAAACTCAAGATTACTTGGTCAAGGGTTAAGTCTACCAAAGGAAAAAATTTGAGACTTCTCCAGATTGACAGAATTTTTCAGAGGATAAATTCAGTGTTCCTCAAATGACGAGACTGAAAGGGTAGAAAGCATTGTGGGAAAAGGAGAAAATACTGGTTACTAGCATACAGTCTTTTCCCTCCGAGTGTACTAAGTTTAGAAAACAAAGGATTACTTGGTTGGGTTAAACCTTTTCAAAACTGTCCCAAATCTTAAAGATCCTAACAAGAAAGGCTTTTCGTAACAATGTGCAAAAAAGAGAAAAAGCTGACAACACTGGTTCACTAAGCTACTTACGACTGAACTATCTATACAACTAAAGGATTCGTAAGTGGCTGTGTTCAATGTGCTACAAGTATTGTTTATCTCAAACCAGATGCTGTTTTTCCGTGTCTTTTTAACCCTTAGGGTGCCTTTTCTAACAAAAGTTACTTTTGCATCCAGTGTAGATCAGAATGTGCAGTCTGATCTTTGAGCTAAACCAGCCGCTTTGTTGACACTTTCTGGACAAAAGTATCCTGAAAATTGCCGTTACATTTGCATCTTATTTCTGACTGAAAATGATCTTTTGGTTGTCTTCTGTGCTCTGCGGTTTCACCTTTCACTAAACAATTCTTTTAAGGCAATGCTTTTCTATCTGTCCATAAAATTCAAATTTGTGCAACATTTATTTTGTGGTCTACAAATGTTTTCAGTCACTTCACCCTTACAATTATAAAAATAACTATAATTAAAGTGGATTATTCCAATTAAAAAACAAGAGGGCCATGATGGCCCTGGATCGCTCACCTGAGTCAATAGGCAAAGTTTCACTCCACGTGCAAAATTCAATTTCTGACCAATTGCCAGGTCAATTGAGCTTAAAATGTGGCATCTAGAGCATCCACAAGAAATTTCTGTAAGTTGACCTAGTGACCTACTTTATCACCATATGTGACCAAATTTAGAACTCATCAAAATATTTATCAAGACAAACATTCTGAACAGTTTTCAAGTTAATTGAGAAATAAATTTGGCCTCTAAAGTGCCCTAAAGGTATTTCTTTAATTTGACCTAGTGACCTAGTTTATGATCCCAGGTGACCCAATTTCAAACTCATCCAATATTTCATAAAGACAAACATTCTGACCAATTTTCAAGTCAATTGAGCAAGAAATGTGGCCTCTAGAGTGCCCTTAAGGTATTTCTTTAATTTGACCTAGTGACCTAAATTATGACCCCAGGTGACCCAATTTTGAACTCATCTTAGATTTCATCAAGAGAAACATTTTAGCCAATTTTCAAATCAATTGAGCAAGAAATGTGGCCTCAAGAGTGCCCTAAAGGTATTTCTTTAATTTGACCTAGTGACCTAGTTAATGAGTCCAGTTGACCCAAATTAAGATCCATGTGAGATTTAATCAAGACAAACATTCTGACCAATTTTCAAGTCGATTGAGCAAAAAATGTGACCTCTAGAGTGCCCTAGAGGTATTTCTTTAATTTGACCTAGTGACCTAGATTATGACCCCAGGTGACCCAATTTTGAACTCATCTTAGATTTCAGCAAGAGAAACATTTTAACCAATTTTCAAATCAATTGAACAATAAATGTGGTCAACCCGAGTTGACCCAAATTCAGACTCATGTGAGATTTTATCAAGACAAATATTCTGACCAATTTTCAAGTCAATTGAGCCAAAAATGTGGCCTCCTGAGTGCCCTAAAGATATTTCTTTAATTTGACGTAGTGACATAGTTTATGACCCGAGTTGACCCAAACTCAGATTCATGTGAGATTTTATCAAGACAAACATTCCGACCATTTTTCAAGTGGATTGAGCAAAAAATGTGGCCTCTATAGTGCTCTACAGGTAATTCTTTAATTTGACCTAGTGATCTAGTTTATGACCCAGGTCACCCAAATCCAAACTCATTCGAGATTTTATCAAGACAAACATTCTGACAAATTTTCAAGTCAATTGGGCAAGAAATGTGGCCTCTAGAGTGCCCTTAAGGTATTTCTTCAATTTGACCTAGTGACCTAAATTATGACCCCAGGTGACCCAATTATGAACTCATCTTAGATTTCATCAAGAGAAACATTTTAACCAATTTTCAAATCAATTGAACAATAAATGTGGCCTCTAGAGTGCCCTAGAGGTATTTCTTCAATTTGACCTAGTGACCTAGTTTATGATCCCAGTTGACCCAATTCAGATTCATGTGAGATTTTATCAAGACAAACATTCTGATCAATTTTCAAGTCAATTGGGCAAAGAATGTGGCTTCTAGAGTGCCCTATAGGTATTTCTTTAATTTGACCTAGTGACCTAGTTTATGATCCCAGGTGACCCAATTTTGAACTTATCCGAGATTTCATCAAGTCAAACATTCTGACCAAATTTCAGGTCATTTGAACAATAAATGTAGTGTCTAGAGTGCCCACAAGGTATTTCTTTTATTTGACCTAGTGACCTAGTTTATGACCCAATTTTGAACTCACTGAACATGTTGTGCTCAGGTGGGCTAACAAACTTAGAACAGGTTCACTACATACCAAATATCAAAGCTCCAAGCCTTCCAGTTTCACAGAAGAAGAATTTTAAAATTTTCCCTTTTTTGTTCCTATGTTCAAACTTGTGACCCCCAGGGTGGGGCCACTTTTTTTACCCCAGGGGCATCATATGAACAAACTTGGTAGAGGTCCACTAGGAGATGCTACATACCAAATATCAAAGCTCTATTCCTACCAGTTTCAGAGAAGAAGAATTTTAAAGTTTTCCTTCTTTGTTCCTATGTTTAAACTTGTGACCCCCGGGGCGGGGCCAGTTTTGACCCCAGGGGCATCGTATGAACAAACTTGGTAGAGGCCCACTAGAAGATGCCACATACCAAATATCAAAGCTCTGAGCCTTCAAGTTTCAAAGAAGAAGAATTTTAAAGTTTTCCCTTTTTTGTTCCTATGTTCGAACTTGTGACCCCCGGGGCGGGGCCAGTTTTGACCCCAGGGGCATCATATGAACAAACTTGGTAGAGGTCAACTAGCAGATGTTACATACCAAATATCAAAGCTCTATGCCTTCCAGTTTCAGAGAAGAAAAATTTTAAAGTTTTCCTTCTTTGTTTGTATGTCCGAACTTGTGGCCCCCGGGGCGGGGCCAGTTTTGACCCCAGGGGCATCATATGAACACACTTGGTAGAGGTCCACTAGGAGATGCTACATACCAAATGTCAAAGCTCTATGTCTTCCAGTTTCAGAGAAGAAGAATTTTAAAGTTTTCCTTCTTTGTTCCTATGTTCGAACTTGTGACCCCCGGGGCGGGGCCAGTTTTGACCCCAGGGGCATCATATGAACAAACTTGGTAGAGGTCCACTAGAAGATGCTACATACCAAATATCAAAGCTGTACGCCTTCTAGTTTCAGAGAAGATTTTCGAAGATTTTGCTATTTTTTTCCTTTTGGTTGCCATGGCAACCAGAGTTATGGATGGAATTCAATCTCTTGAACAACTTTGGTAAAGCTTCACCCAAGGAACATCCCTGCCAAGTTTCATCAAGATTGGCCCAGTGGTTTAGGAGGAGAAGATGTTTAAAGAAATTGTGGACGACGGACGACGCACGACAGACAACGCACGACCGACGACGGACATTAGGCGATCACAAAAGCTTACCTTGAGCACTTCGTGCTCAGGTGAGCTAAAAAACAAAAGGACCAAAAAATTGGTTTTTTGAGGATATTAGAGGCTGAGAAGAGTTACTCAGTATCAAAAAAGTCAGTATGGAGCCCAAGTAGGAGAGCAAACTGTGTGCACATTGTGGTCTTCATCTAAATGACCTTAGCTGTTGCTCAAATCAGCCATGTTGTGTCTATTTATTTTTTGTTTATTTCAACCATTACCAAACACGCTTGACTCTTAACAACCCTTAGAAAGAAGCTTTTTGAAAACACTGTGGGAAAAGGAAAAAATGCTGGTTTCCCACAATGTTTTCTACACTATCAAAGAAAAGCATTATCTTTTTAGCCATATTTAAATTGTTATCTGCAAAATGCTTTCAATTTGGACAAGTGTAAAATTTTATTGTTTGCTAAAGAGTTAAGAGTTCCTTGTCACAGTGATTGTATGTAAACATGTTTATATTCTTAACCTCATTTCATTCACCGATTTTACCCCCTGCAAACTTTTTTTGTCTTAAAGCAGGTCCTTTTTGAAAACAATGTGGCAAAGGCAGAAATGTTTAGTGTCTGTGGCTGTGAGGTAGAGCTTCAGCCTCATAACCATAAGGTCCCAAGTTCGAGCACGTGTCAACTTTGGGATTTTTCATTGGCCCACCTATTCAGCATGAGTACTGGCGTAGTTCCTAGGAAGCATAATTGAGAGAGAAAGAAAGAATTTTGGACTCATCCGTAATGACAGCACTTATGAACCACAAATCTAATGTGGCTAACACGATAGGAAGTGTCCTAGAATGGTTAGAAAACACTGTGAGAAAACTCTCCTTTTTCCACAAGGTTTTCAAAAGCCTTCTTTCTCCACGTCATGAAAACATGGGATTATTTGGAAAAGGGTTAACTCTTTACCAAACAACAAAATTTTAGATTAGTCCAAAATGGAAGCATTTGCAGGTGACAAATGTGACTCAAAAAGTGACATTTGCTTTGGTAAAGGCAGAAAACATAGTGGAACAAGGAGAAAATGCTGGTTACCAGCATTTTCTCCTTTTCCCACAATGTTTTCAAAAGGATTCTTCCCCAGGGTCGTTAAAAGTAGGGATTGTGTGGTAAATGTTAAATGCTTTGTTTGTCACAGATCTATGCAAGATAAAGATGATGGGCTCCAAGGATGAAACAGCTTGAGAAATAAATATACTTTTTCGGATAAAATTAAAGGGTTTTACAAGTAATTTTACAAGAAATGCATGCATACCTTCCAATAAACTGATAGGCACATTTACCCTTTATCATACATTTCCGACTTTTATTGACCCTGAGAGAGAAGTCTTTTGAAAACACTTTGGGAAAAGGAGAAAATGCTGGTAACCAGCATTTTCTTCTTCTCCCACAATGTTTTCTACTCATTCAGAAATCAACTCTATCATTGGAACTACATTTAATTTGTCGTCTGCAAATGCTTTTGATTTGGACCAATCTAAAATTATGTTGTTTGGTAATGAGTTAACCCCAATTTTCAAAGACCCTGAGGCAGAAGGCTTCTGTAAGCATTGTTAGAAAAAGAGAAAGTGCTGGTAACCAGTTAAACACACAATAGCATGCAAGATTTCAGCCCAGACTGCAAGAGGTTGAGGTGTAACCCTTTACCAAACAATTCCATGTTATGAAAAAGAAGTCTTTTGAAAACATTGTGGGAAAAGGAGACAATGCTGGATTCCAGCATTTTTATCCCAGCCATGTTTACTACACTGACCTTTCTTGCGAGTCATACTCAATTCATTATCTGAAGATGATTTCGATTTGGAAAAGTCTTCAAATTTGTCGTCTGGTAAAGAGTTAACTAAGAGGTTAACCCTTTACCACACAATCCCGACCTTTCATGACCCTGAGAAAGAAGCCCTATGAAAACATTGTGGGAAAAGGAGAAAACGCTGGTCCAGCATTTTCTCCATTTCCCCAGGGATCCTATATATGTGTATATACGATCCCTGAATTCCCACAATGTTTTCTTCCCTTTCCAAAACGAATTTCTATTTTTGATTGGCATACATGTATATTTTGTTGTCTGCAAATGCTTTCAATTTGGACAAGTCTAAAGTTTTGTTGTTTGGTAAAGAGTTAAGGGCTAACCCTTTTTGAGTTTGATTATTGAAAACATTCGAGCAGACCGAGGGTCATGCGCAGATTAAGCATAGATTAAGATCAGAATCCAAAATCGTAGTTTGATCTTTGACAGCTACTTGCAGGTCTTCTCGTAAACACACACTTGAAATTTAATACAGCTTTTTTTTATTGACAGGCTGTACAAATTAACCTACTCCCGATTCGGGGTCTAGCTCCGATGTTATTTTTGTGATTGTTTCTCCGCTAGAGGACCAGTAACAAAAATAGCATCGGAGCAGACCTTCAGACTGAAGGTAAAATTAACCTTACTTAATTTAGCCGTCCATACGGTCCGAGTCCAAGATAAGAGGTTAGGATTTAGAACGATTCTTTCGGTATCAGTAATTCGCAACCAAAAAATAAGAAAATCGATCTTTCACGCAGGTTACATTTCCCAAAAAAAATCATCGTAAGAAATTTAATCAATGCAAAAACAGAACTTACTTGGTTCGTCTACTCTTTGTTTTTCGTTCTGCACAGTCTGATGTAATCCGGCCTTGTGCGCTAAACGACTCGGATTATATTACGTGTCTGTGTACACTTTTCTTCAATTTGATTGGCCGATATGTCACACACCCCCTTTTTCAACGATACGGTAAACACCGTGTTTATCCGAGTGTTACGAGATGTAGACAAACCCTTTACCTAACAATACCTTGTTTTATCCCTTAAGATGCTAAGCGCGACTTACTGACCTTGTGCGGACAGTGTAGCTCAAGATCAGACTGCACAGAACGTGCAGTCTGATTTTGGATCTACACTATCCGATAAGAAGATGTTTATCTCCAAAAAAAAGTTTTAAATAACAGTATTCGGGTTTCTACTAAGGGCTTAAAAGTTTTAATTGATTTATTTAATAGCATAAGGGTTTACCACCACTGTTTGGAAAGGATTTTAACTCTTTATCAAACGCTCCCGGGATTGAACGACCTTGTGGAAGAAGCCTTGTGAAAATATTGTAGAAAAAGGAGATCAGCATTTTCTCCTTTTACCACAATGCTTTGCACGCTGACATTGAAGACAAATGCCATCGATTCACATTTACTTTGTCTGCAGATGCTTTTCAACTGGATACGTCTAAAACTATATAGTTCAGTACAGGGTTAAGAAAAATATAGTGGAAAAGACGACAATTCGGCTTACTTGCATTTTCTCCTCCTCCCACAACGTTTGCTAAAAAATATTCGTTCACAGACAAACCTTATCTGCAAACATCATTTTATTTGACGTCAACAAATGTTTTGAGTTTGGACAAGTCTACAGTTTATCTTCGATCACTTGTTTAACCTTTTACCACGCGACAAAATTTTAGACAAGTTCAGAGTGAAAGCATTTACAGGTGAAAGAATTTTTTTTCAATGATGATTAGATGATGAGCTTTGTCTATGAGAGGATAGAAAGCAAGAGAGCTGGTTACCAGCATTTTCTCTTTTTCTTACAATGTTTTCCAAAGCTATATACCAAAGGGTCGTTAAAATTCGGAATTGTGTGGTAAACGGTTAGGCTAAACAAGAGTTAAGGAGTTATCTTTGAACTAAAATATTACACCCTTAAAGGCCCACTAGCCACCAAAAGTAAACAATGTGGGGGTCAAATTGAAGGCAAATTTAATTCATACTATTTAAGAGTATCCATGGATATAATACTTGTCCGGACAATTCGTGACAATGATGATGTCTGTCAAAGTTTCAGCCGCTGATAGAAAAATTGATTGTTAATCTACACTTAAACTTGCCAACTTTGACCCTTATCTTGCTAGATAACTAAAATGAAATTTTCAGTTCGATAGTAAAAGTCCAAATATTGCTATTTCAAAGTTATGTTCTGGGGAGTAATATCTCCTCATCGGACAGTGTAGATCCAAGATCAGACTGCACGCTCTGTGCAGTCTGATCTTGATCTACACTGTCCGCAAAAGGTCAGTGAGTCGCGATTAGCAGCCTAAGGGTTAATATGATATTCTAGTTTTAATTGTTTACTTTTTGCCGTTTGTGGGTCTTTAAAATCAGGGTCCCTGACCCCCTGTTTCTTTGAATTTAGATCCCCAAATCTTACAAGGGGCCTAAAAAATTTATAAGAGTGCCTTCTTTTTTTGGAAACCCCCCCCCCCCCCACACACACACACATTAGAAAAATCCCGAAAATTCTACGCGGATTCGTAGTAATTCCAACCAAGAGTAAAACCCAAATTTAAGAGCACTTTCCACCTCGAAAATCTAACCGCACCGGAAAGAGAAGACCCAAGATCTGACTTCATTTTCTGTGCACACTGATCTAGATCTACACTTTTTGCAAAAAGCGGCACAGAGCTTAGATGAGATGCCTAGGCTTTCAGGTATTCAAGCCTAGGACATTTAACTGAGACTGGGTCCAGACGGTAAAAATCTTTTATTATATTCTTATCAGTGAATTACTGGGATTTCACAGTGAATAACACCACTAGTGATATAAATATGGTATCATCACTTGTGACGATATAGTTTTAGAATGTTTGCTGGAACTACTTTTTTCCTATATTGCTCATATTGTGCCATTCTTGATAATTATTAGAATAAAACAGGGTGAATTAGGAATATAATAAATAGGATAATCAACTGGTTGTGTGTGGTATTAAAAATATCTCACTCGAATGGGGTTTGATTCGGACTCGTTTTTCAACCGCATTATACCCCATTCTAGTGACAGATTTTTAATATCACACACAACCAGCTGATTATCATCTATTTATTCACGCCCTATCGCGGTCTCTACAAATCTATGCCAAAACTGTTCGTCGGTTCTGTTAGTATCACGTCGTTTTGACAAGGTAAAGTCCGAATAGAATTTATACATATTATAAGGGAAACTGAATGAACTATTTGGAGCCCAGGCTATCTTTACATTGTAATGAGCGTTAGGGAAAAATGCTTTTACATTGGCATCTACTCACTAAAAACCAAATAGTATTATTCTGCAGTTGTGGCACACAGAAACCACACGTATCTTGGACAAACAAAAGCGAAACCATAGAAGTTCTAAAGGATATTAATTACATTGGAATTGTTTTAAATTTTACCGGACAAATCTTTTTTTCACATTCAGTACGTTAGCGGTAAAGCCCTTGCTGTATGATTGTATAAAGCTTACTTTTTAACCAAGTTTTAATGCATCTCTTTGATGCATTTGTCAGTTCCATTCTATCATGTGCCAGCGAAATTTGGGGATTTACCAAAAATAAAGAGGTGGAAAGAACTCACTTTGCAAGAGACTGTTAAAAGTAAAAAATTCTACGGGCTCATCAGCAGTTTACGGAGAGTTGAGTAGCTATCTGTTTTATGCACATGTGTTAACCCTTTCCCAGACAATCCCTGAAAAAGAAGCCTTTTGAAAACATCGCGAGAAAAGGAGAAAATGCTGGTAAACAGCATTTTCTCCTTTTCCCACAATGTTTTCTACCCTACCAGAACAAATTTCAATTTTTGAGTCACGTTAATTTTGTCGTCTGCAAATGCTTTCAATTTGGACCAGTCTAAAATTTTGTCATTTGGTAAAGAGTTAAGATACAGATCAGTATCATCAAATATTGGATGAGAGTCATTAATTCAGACAACATTATTGTTCAATATTTCTAACGCAACAGCTGCAGAAAATGGGTTTTGTTAAGTAGTAGTCAAATGAAAATGAGCCATGCTCTTGCAAAAAGGGGGCTTAATGCATCTCCGTGGTGCATGATACCAAGCACGTCATCGCATGATCATGGAGCCATAAAATGCATTTTGTCCAACAACCGACAGAATCTTGAGGTAAAATGGTCCTAAGGGTTGGCCAATAGCGAAAAGTATCGGCCCAGGTCAGCCTGCGCGGACTGCGCAGGCTGACCTGGGTCGATAATCTTTGCAGATGCATTAAGCCCCCTTTCTATAGAGCACAGCTCGGATTACGGTTTTAACTATGTATGGTATAATCCAGATGGTATAGATCCAAATGTTTTTTTCCACTGTTTGCACAAACAGTAAAAATATATAGAATCTGACATGAGTTGGTATTTGAGGTAAAACTTTGTTATAATGAGTCTTCAAAAAATGTTATTAAGCGAGCCTGATAACATTTTTAGCGGATTTGCTAGATAGCAAATCCGCTTACTGTGATCGTTTTGGCCGGAACCAAATACATCATGCGTAACGACGCATGCGCGCTCACTTTCAGTTATGCATGCCTGGTGTAGGGACGAACAACGCAGATCTACAAATGATATTCAGCTCTGACTTTGAACAAATCATACAAATTATGTTGATTTCTTTATGGAAATTTCGTCAAAACTACAAAAACTGTCAGTTTGAAATACTCTAATTACTTAAACAAAGTTTTTTTTTTTTTTTTTCATTAAATATTGCCATTAATGCGTATGAACATTGTTTACGCAGACCAGGGATCTGATATACATGTGTATATAAGATTCCTGCGCAGACTGCCCCCATTTTCATGCAAGAAATGTTCATTCACAACTATTGTCGTCCGCTGTCGAAATAAACAAGGAGATTAAGCAATAATTTCTTAGTGAAATACATTTTCAAACTCTGTATTATATCAAATATCTTCAGATAGCTAGCTAGAATTTGGCCGTAAATGATTTAAAACCCTTTCGATCACGAATACGCAGAACCCATAAAGTCGATTCGGCACCTTGTTAGTTAGGCCCTACCGACCTTCGTATAGCACCATCGATGAATTTCCGCATTGTTTGAAACATTTCTATGAAACGTTTAAAAAAAATGAAGATCGTGTAGTCTATTAGAATATATATATTTGACGTTTGATTTATGCAAGACTGCTTCCAAAATTTCTCTCCAGTTATCGACGGGACATAAAGAAATCCTGCGTTTACATACGGCCCCGATCAAGTACGAACTCGTGACGTGAATTTATACTGAGGATTTTCGAGGGGAAATCGTGTCCTTCTCAGTGAACTGCACATCCACTAACTTAACCTAACATCCTGGACTTCAAGCCTCAGATACTCAACTATCTTCAAGGTGTAAAAGTCCATTCATAGTCCTTCTAATATGCTTGAATTTTATTTTGTTACCTTTCATGCAAAAGAATTAAGAATGCAGAATTTTCAGACAGATGTTTGATAAAGGGTCCACAGGAATAATCTTAGTCTAGATCTGTACGTCTTACTGTTTGGACATGTAGAATTAAATTCTTTGATATATTTTTTATGCTTGGAGATTGAATCATATGTACTTTATTTAATAAAGTCCATATTTATGATGAACTGCTGCTCAGCCCATACTAGAGCCGGTAACTGTGCTTCGTGTAAACAGCAAGTAATTCAAACCTCAGAATGAAAGTATGCCTATAGTTTTTAAAGTTTTATAGAGGGACCAATTCCTTTAACCCTTAGGCTGATAAGTGCTACCCAAGGACCTTTTGCAGACAGTGTAGATCAAGTTCAGATTGCACTGAAGGCGCAGTCTGATCTTTGATCTATACTACCCAGTAAGGAGGTATTTTTCCTCCAAAAATAACTTTGAAATAGAAATATTTGGATTTGTGCTATCAACTTGAAAATTTCATTTTAGTTATGTATAGGTCATTTTTTACTTTGCAAAGCAACTTGTCACACTGAGTTCGATCTTGGTCAATTCTGGCTGCTTCAGCTGTACCCAGGGCAGGGACTTGCAGGTATCAAAAAGCAAATAATATCTGGAATATGTTCTTCCAGGTGATGATTTTAATTCTATTCTTCAGAACATGAAAATGGATTCACTCAAAACTGCATTGGAAGTAATGAATAGCTGTTTTACCAGTGTTAATATTGAATTTCAAGTATCTTACCATGCTACATCATGTTTTCTTATTTTTTGCACATGTCCCTGCAGTGGTTCAATTATGTAATATGACTCAGATTCACAAAGACATGACTCAAAACTTCAAAAAGAAATCTACATCTGTATTTTTTTTTGAAACTGTGAATGATAATCTAAGTTCAGACTGTGCAGAATACGAGGTCTAAGCTTGAACCTATACAGCCTATGTTTTTTTTTTTTATATTTGCACCAATATAGCGGTGAAATGACATAATCCAGTTCATTTATTTAGTGAGGTTCTGTGAGACTGTGGCTGATTGGTGAAGGTGTCGGTTGAGTTATCCCGGATTTTTTATCCTCACCTAGTTGGCAGGATTTTGTAGGAGTGCCTACAGACAAGACACTGCGTAGAATCAGCCTAGCCCTAGTATAACCCAAGCCGTACACAAATAAATGGGTTGTTGTCACTCTAAGACTGAAACAGTGTTGAAACTAAAATAACCACCAGAAATCAGTCAAACATCAAAGTATTCTTGAAGGTAGTTACAATCAATTTCATGTTTTGTGTCAGTGCATGAGTTAACCTTACTTGTCTTTTGTGAAATCATCATTTCTTGACTTGTGTCTTTATTATGATACAAGGTGAATTTTCATTTATCTTCCAAATGGAAGGTATATTCAATACTCATGAACTACACATGGCCTAAAGCTTAGAAAATACTAAACATACCATTTAGTTTTCACTTTTCAAACTATTTCATAACATTTTTTTAGGTCAGGAATAAAACCAAGAATTTTCTTTTTAAAAGAAAGAAGAAATCATTGTGTCTGAATAATCAAATTGTTGCGTCTAGTTTGATTTTGTATTTCATTTTGAAATTAATAGTTTCAAGTTGTGTAGTAATAAGGAAGAACCCTTGAAGGTATTCCTAGGTGTTAGAGTCATGGAAAGGACTTTGTGCTTTCAGTAAGAAATTACATAAAAAAAGCCATTGTTTCTATTTCCCTGAGAGGACTCCAGTGTTTTTTTTTTTTTTAACTCTTTACCACACAACTAAATTTGAGACTTGTCCAAGTGGAAAGCATTTGCTGATAACAGAATCAATGTGACTCAAAATATGAATTTTAATTTTGGAAAGTCTGGAGACACTGTGGGAAAAGGAAAAATGCTGATTACCAGCATTTTCTCATATTCCCAAATTTTTTTTAAAAGCCTTCTTCCCCAGGGTCGTTCAAAGTTGGGATTGTTTTGTAAGGGTTTAACCTAAATCATACTAGTTTCAAAACAATACATGCTTTATACTTCAGAATGAGGACAGTTTTTTTCTTTTGTAGCAAGAGTAGATTAAGATCAGACCACCTAACACAGTAAAGTCCCACTCCTACAGGCACACTATTTTAGATTTGAATTGTTTGCAGTCTATGTGATTATACCCACTATATGACAGTTTAGAAAGTGTTGTGTTTATAGTCTGACTAGGATTGTAAAATGCTGTTTTAAAAATCAAAACCTTGATATCTGAGTACAGAAGTTTCAATATTTCAAAAGAGTCTTGCATAATGATGATTAATAATGATTTTAGAAATGCTTAAAATGCTATGGTACAGGAAAATATAGTCATCATGTTTAGTGTATTTATTTAAGCTCACATGTTTACAAACCCTAGGGTGAGCTGTTGATATTTTCAGTCTGACTTAAAGCATAATCTTAGACAAAAACCACCATCACTAGTCCTTCTGAAAACCCAAGTTGATTTTTAGTACAACCAAATAAAGCTCAGCCAATTGGATAAGTTGTTTCAAAAGTTTTTCTGAACATCCTTCAAAATGGGATAATATAGCCACACTTACCTTAGTTAAAACACATTGTATCCTTTATGGTGTTATAGAATGGGGACAAAATGACTTTGGTATGAATGAAAAAAAAGATCTGTTTGTCTACCAGTGTTTTCAAAAACTTAAGAGCTACATTTTGTGAGCCTGACGGAAATATCAGATAAAGGTTAACCTTGCGGGAGGCCAATGTCAGATCCACATTTGATTAATTGAATGGCATTTAATGTCGCTTTCAACATTATTTCAGTCATATAACTGCTACAACTAGCTTATTTATGTATGTCTGGGTTTCAGCAGTACTAGGCTAGGGCTCTGAAGTGTCTTGCCTAAGGACACTCCCACAGAAAAACATATGGCTATCAGGTAACAAGTCCTAAACTTTACTAGTAAGCCATGCAGGTCCCCAGATCCACATTTAGAGGGGAGTTAACTTTTGTAAGATTGTTCAGATTAGTCTATGTCCACCATCTATGCATAAATTACTTTTTGTTTTTTAATCAAAAATGGTAATTAAATGGATGCTATTTCATTATTCATTCCTTCCCCATATGACAAATGAGCTGAAGTTCACTCTTATGAATGAAAACACTGTTGGAACAGGAGAAAATACTGTCTACCAGAAGTTCGTCCTTGTCCCATGATGTTTTTAATTGTCTATTTCCTTCAGGGTTATAAACCCTTGTCCTGCTGAATAACTCAAATGATACCTTCAAGTCGATAGTAAAATTCCAAAGGTTGCTATTTAAGGTAATTTTGAGGACGATAAATATCTCCTTATCGGACAGTGTAGATCAAAGATCAGACTGCACGTTCTGTGCAGTCTGATCTTGATCTACACTGTCTGCAAAAGGTCAGTGAGTCACGTTTAGCAGTCTAAGGGTTAACATGACTGTTCAGTAAAGTGTTAAACCCCAATCAAAATTTTCTCCAGATCCAGTTGTCAGATGCCAAGGAAACCTGACATGGATCCATATGTTGTATACTGGTCTATCCCACAGATTGATATAAATGTATAGCTTGTGTTTGTATAAGGGTACACACTTACCTGTCTTGCTATAGAGCTAGCTTTTGTAGCAATGTTGTAGAGCGTTTGCCTACGGAGTTTGCACCTGAAGGTTCTAGGTTCAATCCCAGCCTCTGGGGCTATTTAACAGAACTGTTACATATACATGTGATCAGTATTCAAAATACTGTATGGTTTGTCCAAACATGGCCTATATTTGACCCTTGAATTTTGTGTCATACAAAGTTAAATTGGGAGAATTTTTGAGGATTTTTCTTTTCACACAATAAATCCTATGTTTTATGAGTCCTGTGTAATAGGGCTTATGAAAACAGGGTTTGAAAACAAGACATCAGTATTTCTTTTCTTTTTTTCTTCCAGAATTTTTTCTACCCTTTACAAATACAAACCACATAATCTGAGGGCTCCATATCTATTGAATTGTTTGTTTATCCTCTAAACAGCAAGATATTTATTTATTTTTTTTTTTTGCCACAAATCAAATTATTCCGTAAAAGGCCAATAAATACTACCAGGTATATATTTCTTTTCAATAAAGTGTATGGTTAAATTCAGTAAAATGATGCAATTTTGGGTGTTTGATAATGGAATTGTAGGCTACTTTAGCAATAGGTCACTCTGTTTATTTTTATTACACCAGATATGACGTCTTGATACTGATTTGAATATATAAATCCTTGTTGATGGTGCATGTTATTGATTAAGTACCATTCCCTCAAAGCTTTCCAACACTGTGGCATGAAGGAAATATCAATTCAGATTTTTTTTTAAAATCTTATCTTTCTTCTATATTTATGATTTTCCAGCTATAATTCAGTAAGCCATTTTTGAGTTTGTTGAGGGTATGAAAATCTGAATAGTTGGTTTTAATTTGGGGGAGTCAAAAATCTTGTCCGCTGGTAAGAAGTTCAAGAAGAAGGCACAAAAATTTCATATTGCATACATGTGTAAGTAGCAATATATTGTACTCTTTGATCAAATTTGCTCATGATTGCTGAAACTGATTGACAACTGTAGACCTTAACAACGTGTTTTTACAGAAATATCATTGTATATCATCATCCTATTTTGTATAGTTTTTTAAGTCGTACTCATCAACGAATCAACAACTGAAGTATTCTATATATTTGTCAAATAACTTTCACTTATAAATCTATCTTGGTTTTTTTTTTTTTTTCCCAGTCCTATGCGTGTTTACAGTCCTAAATATAATACTAGCAGAAAATTATAATATATAGAAAATTATTATATATAAAAAATACAAATTATACATGTATTACATGTGATAAAAAAAAAATTTCCGTTACATCAAATCATAGCTTAAAACTGTTCAACAAATCCGCTTTTCAGGACTTTCAGTCCTTTGATTTTGTTTGTGGACGGGTTTAATAAAATTTTACCTCAAAAGCCAACGGATGTCAGATTCTTTTTATCACATAACTGTTGCTTAAGAATTATAGTTCGTGAAGTGTTAAAACTTACAGACCTGCATGTGCATGTGAATTGAAATTTACATGGAGCCTTTTTGTTTCTTTGACAGGTTTGTATATGACAGACAAAGAAGTAAGTCAAAGAAACTTGCATATGACAGATTTGTTTTACATGTAAAAATACTAAAATTTACAGCTTTCTCACGACTGTCATTTTCAAGTCAGCTTTACACAGGAATCTTGGTCGGCAATTTTTTAGAAATGAGGCGTATAATTACAGTGCGTTGACCAAAAAATCAAATCAAGGTTTTTTTTTTCGCCTGAAAAAATCTCAGGGTATTGGACTGTATGGATTCAGGATCAGACTGTACGTTCTGTGCAGTCTGATCTTGATTTATACTGGCCGCAATAGCCATTGAGCTCGCGCTTAACCTTGTGGTAAAAGGAGAAAATGCTAGTTATCAGTATTTTCTCCTTTTCCTACAAGGTTTGCAAAAGACTATTTCCTCGGGGTCGTTAACTCGGGAAGTGTGGTAGAGGTTTAACTCTTTACCACGCAATCCCTAGTTTTAACACCCCTGTATAAGAAGCCTTTTGAAAACATTGTTGGAAAAGGAGAAAATGCTGGTAACCAGCATTTTCTCCTTTTCCCACAATGTTTTCTTCCCCATCCAAAACAAAAATCATTATTTCAGTTACATTTAATTTGTCGTCTGCAAATCCTTTCAATTTGAACCAGTCTAATTTTTTGTCGTTTGGTAAAGAGTTAAGAAATGTACGTTGTACATGTCTTATTAGATAAAATGTTCTGTTCTGTTCTGTTCTGTTCTAATTAAAGGATAGAAAATCTGTGCTGCCAATGAAATGGATCATTTCAACCTTTGTTTTTTACCCAGCATAGGTTATTTAATCCGTTTTTAAATTTCAAAACCTTTCCATTTGTTGGCCATTTAACGGACTTAAAGGCCAAGTAGCAGCCAAAAGTTAACAGTGCAGATGTCATATTTGGATTTAAATACATGTAAAAACATTTAAAATTAAGACTGGCCCAAATTTTGGCGTTTGGTAGAGTTAAAGGCCCATTAGCGATCAAAAATAAACAGTATAGGTGTCAAAGAACATTTAAATTTAGCCTAATTCACACGATTTCAAAGCATGGAAATTGTGAATATGACAACTTGTTATTGCTCACTTGGTCCAAGTGTTAGATGTCGACAGAAAATTGAATTATAAAACCAGATAAAAAGTAAACAAAAGACAAGGTGAACTGCCAACTTTTTACCCAGTTTTATAATTCATTTTTCTGCTGGGGACTAACACGTGGACCGACCATATACAATAACGTACTTTCATCTTCACAATTTTCAATACTTCATGATTTGAATTTAAATGCACTTTAAAGGTGGGTATTTAGATTTTTCACATCTCACCAAATTAAAAATATATATATATATCACTGAAATTTATGTGAAAAAACAATACAAATCATCAATAATTAAGAATCATAAAATTACAAAAAAAAAAAATTATTTGATGGTGTTCCCTTAAAAGGCTACGTAGCCTCTTAAGGTTATTTTTAGATTTCGCGCCAGAAAACAAAAAAGCATTGTGGGAATGTCAAGTGACTGGCACGTGACTAATGACGCTTAAATTCCATAACATAACAAACATGAAATTATTTTCCATAATGTCTTCTTCGAACGCTATATTTGAAGCTTCGTCTGTGTATTTCCGGTATGTAAATGAGGGAGTTGCTCATTTAAAAATAGACCGTGTTTCCCGTCGGTGTCGACTTGGGCCGTAGTAAATCTCTAATTTCTCTTGTTGTCGGATGAGTTTCGGCTACTGGGGTTTTATGGATGAAAATTAAAAGGCTTTGGGAGTATAAGGATGATTTTTTTGGATTTTTGTAAAATTTTCGTCCAAAATCTGAAGGGCCACCTTTAACACCCGCATTGTTGACTTTTGATCGCTAAAGGGCCTTCAACTCTTTACCAGACAACAAATTTTGGGCCAGTCCTAACTGAAAGCCTTGCAGACGACAAAACAAGTGTTGCTTAAGACTTGAGTTTTGTATTCCGAAGGGTCAAAAACTTTGTCGTTAAAAGGAGAAAATTCTGGAAAACAAAATTTTCTAATTTTTGCACAACAAGGCTTTTTCCTCGGGATCCTTTGATTTCAGCATTGTGCGGAAAAGGTTAACTCTTTACGAGGACGGTAGATCTAATAGGTCCTTTAGGTCAGATTGCATATTCTTTGCAGTCTGATCTTGATCTACGCAGTTATCAAAAGTCCCTATTTTAGCCTGAAATGCTGAGAGGGCTAAAGCAATAATTATTTTCGACAAGGAATACATGTATAAGATCCAATAAATACAGGACATTTGGTTTCTTTTTTTTTTTCTGGTGAAAGGGCGAAATTCATTTCATCGGTGAAAATATTACCGATGATGTTCACTCGATGAAATCGGTTTCGTTCTTTCACAGACAAAAATGTATATTCTATTTATTTCATGCTTCTAGCCCCTTTTTTGTTGGGACTTTCGTCAAAATTCATTACAATTGCTTTCGTTAATTCCCCGTGGCGTACCCCCTCCACATAACGACGCATGACAATATTACGTAAAGCGCGAGAAATGTATGGTAGATGCGAATAACTTACGTCATATTTCCGTCTAGTTGGATGGCAGACGCTGTTTACCGAGGTAACTTGTGTGCGGGAACTATTGTTTCCACCTTCAGTTTAAGAGTTTGAAATATAAAATCGGTATTTTTCACTGGTCGTAACCATGAAATATATATATAAAAGAAATAACTTATTATTTCTCGATAAACTACCGAAAAGCATGAAATAAATTTATACGTTTATTTCTCTACCAAATTATAGAATATTGGAGTTGGAGTTGGCAAAGCATTTCAAGACGGCAATAAAAATGTAGCTTCGGGGAAATGTTTTTAAAGGTAGGAAACATTGTGGCAAAAATGGAAAATGCTACCCATCGGCATTTTCTCCTTTGCCCACAATGTTTTCAACAGAATTCTTATCAAGGCTAATTAAAAACAATGAATTATTTGGTAAAACATTATTTGTGTTTTAGCCATAGTATTTCATAAGACAAGAAACACCGTAGAACAAAGATCAAACTACAACTGAATGTGCAGTGTTATTTTGACCTTTTCAGTCCGCGAATATCACCTCTTTTCTGGGCTCATTTTTTCAATGGTTCAGTAGACCCGTAAATATTCGATAGACCAAAGGCGGTCTAAAACAATAGTGTAATCTATTTTTTTTTTTTACCCTTAGGCTAAATACTGAACACGACTGAACATTGTTTTGCAGATTGCGTAGACCCCAGAACGTGCAGTCTGATCTTGAAGCTACACTGTCCGATACTATGAAGATATTTTTAACCCAGGCGAAGATCCCTACCAAAAATAAAAAAAACTCTATGAAATCGTCATAACTGGGTTTTGACCGCCAGCTGATTTTTTTTAACATAGACACAGATAGCTGTCTAAAAGCCTTTGTCAAAAATTACATATCTGAAAACAACCCCTTAGAAAGAAGCCTTTTGAAAATAGTGTTGGAAAAGCAGAAAACGCTGTTACTCAGCATTTTCTGCTTTTCCACACTGTTTTCTACTATATTCTACCATATTTCAATTTAGCTTTTCGTACTGTCACACAAAGAACAAAAATCGATAATTAATCGAAAAGAGTGATCCGTGACTACGAGTCATATGCCAACTTTTTACAAGTTGCAAATTGCCCTTTAGCTATATACATGTACAAGGAAATATGAAAAAAACTTCCGTGAAGTTTTCTTAGTAAGAAAAAAGGGAAACTTATTGAGTTAGAGCGTGAAGTTACAATACTAATGAATAATTGAAACGGAGGACTACTAAACGGATTAATGAGTCGTCTCCGGGTATTTATTTTATTTTTTTAATTATCATTATCGTAATAATTATCATTATTGTTGTTATTATAATCATTTTTATTATTATTATTATTATCATTATTATTATTACTCTTAAGACTAGCTTTTAAATCCATTATCTCCAGATCTTTACGTACTATTCTTTATTTTGCGCTTACATAGGCATTTAAAACAAGACCTTACATTGGTTGAATGTTTATTTTTGTATCACACCCATTTCGGTGTCAAATGATAGTTCAGACTCTCTTGCAGACTGCGTAGATTAAGATCAGACAGCAGTTACTGCACTTAATGTGATGTCGGATCTAGGCTCTACCCTGTCCAAGATTTTGGGGAATTCTGATGGGGGGGGGGGGGGAACCATTGAAATTAGTGTATCTGCCGCGGTTCGTTTTCACTGACGGAAAACTCCTTTTTATTTCATCCTTTTCAGTAGTTTATCGAGAAATAATGGTGGAATATGGTTTGATATTTCATGGTTATGACCAGTGAAAAATCTTGATTTCATATTTTCTAACTCTTCAGTTCCCGTGCACTCGTTACCTAGGTAAACAGTACGTGCCATTATACAAGACGGAAATATGACGTAATTTATGCGCATCTACCCTACATATCTCGCACTTCATGTAATATTGTAATGCTTTGCTTTGTGAAAAGGGAGCTTAATGCATCTGCGAAAAGTATCGACCCCGGTCAGACTGCGCAGTCCGCGCAGGCTGGCCTGGACTGAAACGGTTTGCATTCATAAAATGTGATGACTTGCTTGGTATCATGCGCCACAGAGATGCATTAAGCCCCCTTTTGCCAGAATGTTGTTGAAGTTTTTTTTTTTTACATTATCTAGGGATCGAGTTTACATTTTTCATTTCTTTTTTTTACAGGTATCTGTAAGCTGCACCAGTTAAAAAAAGGATATGGAGTAACGGGTTAATCGGTATTGCACAAATATTTTTGAACAAGGAAGGAAAATGAAGCGTTATAAAATAACTTTACCACAAAACAGACATTATACAAGAAACAAACCTTTACCATCATGGCGTTTGATATTTGTGATTTTCACAGCCGGGTACATCTTGCTCGTGTCAAGCATTGCAGTTTATCTTTTTCAACGTGGCTTCTTCTTGAGAAATCAAGGTTCTTTTACAGTTTTTGATGCCAATTACACAACGACAGTTGTTCCAACTGTGCGCGCATTTGTGGATTTTCCAAACAAAATGGACAATAGGTTACCGTGTTTCGGTCCCGAAACCCTAATTGTAAACGATACATCGAAACAGATCATTTCTGGTAAGCCATATTTAAAAGAAAAAGAAATAGAAAAGATTGTACATTATTTATCAAAATTCAAATCAGATTCATCCAAACACGAGACTGTTTTACACGTTCCCGACTGGACGAAGAAGTTATTTGATGATGCCAATGAAACGGTTGCAAGAACTAGTGATACAGTCCAGGCGTCACCATATTTTTTGACGGCAGTTGTCCGACTCCGGCTTTACGAGGAAGACAAAGCTAGATTAACAATGGCGGAACTGAAACAATGGATACATTATCAATTCTGGGCCGGAGTGGAACATATTTATATTTGTAATCATTTTCTGAAGGAATCCGAGAGGATAGAGCCACACTTAACAAGATACATTAAACTTGGTGCCGTCACTGTGTACCCTTGGACCTCTATATCAGCGGTTCCGGGTTCTGCATCGTACAACCATGACAATGCAGCAAATCAAGATGGTTGCTACAATTACGTGCTAAAGCATCATTCCAAAGAAACAATATGGCAGTATAATATGGACATGGACGAATATCCCTTTGTTCCCAGTGATCAGTGTGAAGGATTCTTTAAACGATATTTGTTTAATCTAGAACAAGCACAGAGAAAAATGCAAGTGACACAAATCAAAATAAGAAATTTCATAATGAAAGGCGTTGGGGATCGAAAGCGTGACATGTCAATAGACCGAATTAACCGTATTGACCGTAAGGAATCAAATCCTTTGGTGAAACCATGTTACAAACCTCAATATACACAGAAAGTTGGGACCCACGGGGTTACCTCGACGGGTCGAACCCTAATGCCAAACGCCAATGATATTGCTATGATACACTATTGGGGGTCTAGGGATCAGAATTGGGGACCTGATACCGAAAAGACTATACGTGAAACAGTGGAGTTTAATGTTGTGAGAGAAACGATCGCGGTAAATGTGAGACATTCGTTGCTAAGTTTTGCGGATTTTCAGGGATTCAATTCGACATCCGGACCTTAACCCGTTGGCTGCTAAGCGCGACTAACTGACCTTTTGCGGGCAGTGTAGATCAAAGATCAGACTGCACAGAACGTGCAGTCTGATCTTTGATCTACACTTTCCGATAAGAAAATACTGTCTCCAAATCATCAAGTTCGGGTTTTTACTATCGGCTTAAAAGTTTCATTTCACTTAATAAGCAGGATAAGAGTTAATTCAGACAGGGATATTTTTACATTCCGAAATCTCTCATTTGATTGGTCCATGTATAGGGGTTTCACGCCGCTTTAAAAATATTCTTGTGGGAGAACAAATATGAGCCATGCCATGTGAAAAAGGGGCTGAATGCACCTGTTAAAAAGTATCGACTCATGTTAGTCCGCCCAGGCTAACCTGGGTAGAAACTTTTTGCCATTGATCTATTTTCTGCATGTCATTCTACCTCCAGATCCATTGTTAGTAAAAGTTGAGTTTTATGGATGCGTAATGATGTGATGACTTGCTTGGTGTAATGCATCACGGAGGTACATTAAACCCCCTTTTGCCAGAGCATTGTTCATATATTAATGTGTTCCGCAATTAAATGTTACTAGCGGCCTTGTACCGCCTTGCCAATACACCGCCAAAATCTCGATTTCGGTGCAATCTTTATGAGTACAAATTAAATCACCTTTTGCATAAATGATTTTGTTTTATCACATAAAACCTTCCCCGGCAGTGTATTAAACTCATGACTTATTTTTGATAATACACTACTATATTATCGTTTTTTGGGTCCCGGTTCTGATCAATTTTCAATCATGAGCGCGTGAAGCTTGAGAAACCAACCACAGTAAATGCCGGAATTTTTACTACTACGCAGTTTCGCGGAAAAATGACGTCATAGTTGCTATGCGTATGCGCGTGGACACTTTTTGATTTTCGTGTTTAATAAAAAGCAAGATGTAGGGAAAGCTTTTCTAAAAACAACCAAATAATGTATTATCATTTTTATCAAACGAGTTGACTAAAATTGTATGACGCGAGCCTTGGCGAGCGTCAAATACATTTTAGTCAACGAGTTTGATAAAAATGATAATACATAAACACGAATGTGAGATTCTACTTATCACATAAAATGAATGACAGACAAAAAAATATCCTGCCTCGTCACCTTTTGTCTATATACCGTTCACGGGTCCATTTTCATAATTGTAGTTGGGTTTCGAATGTGTAAATACACAAGTATATAGATAGCTCCATGACATTTACACCGAAAGTAGAATAAAACAGTCTCTAGAGGTGGTAAGTGCAACTAATTCAGCAATTTGGTTGTTTTTAGAAAAGCTTTCGCTACATTTCTTGCTTTTTATTAGGACAAAAGCCTCATAGGACAATAGCCCCAATTGCCAACTGCAACGAAAACGTATACGGTTCTATACTGTAATTACGAGTAAAAATTTAAATTGTCCGTGCTCATTCTCCACTTTTCCTATTTTCTTTCCCATTTTCTTTCTTATGTCTTGTTATGGTATTTGCTTATTACATTGTAGTACTATTTATTTTTGTTTAAATGACCTATTAATTTGTAATACGAATGTGTACAATACGAAATGCATGGCCAAGTAATAAATAGAATCTTGAATCTTTCATCCTTTCTTTCACAGTTGTATCAAGCAAATACATGTAAAAAACCACTGTCAAACAATTACTTATTGACCAATTTATTAATTTTGTTGTTCTTTGCTTGCCGGTGAAACATGAACTGGTGTTTCAACGAACATTAAGGTAAAACTTTTGAAAACACGACGGAAGAAGGAGCAAATGCCGGTAACCAGCAGTTGATACTTTTCCCACAATCATTTCTACTCTTTTGCTTCGACCCTTTACCGCTTAATCCCGTGCACTAAAGACCTCAAATAAAAGGCCTTTAAAAACATTAAGGGAATTGGGAGAAAATTCTGGTAAACAGTGTTTTCTACTTTACCAGAATTTTCAGCCTTTTCCAAAACACTTTCCACTCTTTCACAGACGAATTAAATTATTTAAGCCACAACAAACTTGCCATCTGCAAATGCTCTAGGCTTGGACAAGTCTAGAATTGTATCATCTAGTAATGGCTGAAATAACGTATCGATTATAGTAACACGTGTTTTAACATGGAAAAAAGAGCTGTTCTGGTAAAAGAGGTTTTTATGCGTGATACCAACAAAGGCAACGTAAGATTATGGATCCATAAAGTCTATATTGCCTAACAACTGACGGCATCATTCGATAAACTGGTCTTTGGACATGCGTAAAATTGACCAATAGCAAAAAGTTTCGGCCCAGGTCAGCCTGCGCGGACTGCGCAGGCTGACCAGGGTCGATACTTTTTGCAGATGTTTCAAGCCCACTTTTCAAAGGCATGACTTAAATGTATATGCTTTCTATTTATACTACAAGTTTTCACAAAATTCAGAAGACTTAGTCGTAATTATACAACCCCTTAATAATCTTTCTTGACGTTTTTACATCCTTGTTCCCTATTCACAAACCATTCTTGGATAACATTCTCAGTCTTATTCTCAAAGATTTTCTAAATTTGAACCGTAACACAATTTCTTATTGGCTAAACCAATTTAGCCAATCATAATCTGCGTTACTTCCTAAATCTATCACAAAACAAGGAATTCAGCTTAAAATGTTGTTGAATATGGTCCCTTAACTGCTTAAAGGACTTTTGTGCATCTTTGGGTCCAAACTGATGCAAATGCACGTTTTTTTTTTGTTTTTTTTTTTTTTTTCTTCTTGGGGGGGGGGGGGGGGGAAAGAGGAGGGGGCTATAATGCTATAATGTTATGTACAACAACATCGCTTATAGTGAATCCGAGAACAGACTGAATGTTCTCTATAGTTTGATATTGATTAATATTGTCCACAACAGCCCCATATTTGCCCCAGAGTTAACTTTTTCCACATCAGATGGCGCTGTTTTGCATATCAAACGAATCAATGTCCTCCTCAACCAGCGTGACCTTGTTCAGATCCTCACGTGACGTCAGCTGATGTTTGTGCAACACAGGCTTCAATGTATGTTGTAACCTCTGTGAACAGATGAAAAATATGAATTACTAGTGTTGAGAACGGGAGAAAAAACATTCTGTGAAAAAAAGAGTTGTGAAAAGAAACTTCTAAAGTGTGAATCATGTGAACAGAAATAAGAAAAGTTTGGTTATTGTGATAAGAAGGAGGCTACGGTAAAAGTGTTCTGGAATGAACTAACTAAAGCACTTGTATATTGGACGGAACCGCCTGAGGTATGAAAGTTGTAAACGGAAATATGTTTAGTGTACGTACTCTGAACATCTAATAAGTACATTGTGAGTTTTATGAATTGAAATGTACTTGTAGTTAGAGCGTTTACAAGCGTTTTGAACGGAAATCAAGAAAAAAACAAAACGAGTTTTATTTAAAGACATAAACTGTGTGTGTTGTGAACGAAAATACATGTAATTGAAGTGTGACTTTTATGACGAAAAATAATGAAAATGTGATTCTGTGAATGCACATTGCTGAAGTATGGTTGTTATAAATGAAAGCACTAAAATGTGAGTGTTTTGAATTCAAATACCTAAAGTGTGTTGTAAAGGGAGATTAGTAAAATGCAGTTTGAATGGAAATAAACAGATTGCGAGTGTCGTAAATAAGTAACATGTAAGTGTTTTGACAGAAATAACTTAATTGTTAGTGTTGTACATAGAATAACTGAAGTAAGAATAGATTGTGAGTGTTATTTTGGAAGTTGTGAATTTGGTATATTTAGAATTTTTGTCATGAACCATCATTAATACAATCATCTTTTAAAGCGCTAATAAATACGACAAATATGTGTATTTTTTCTGCAAGGCCTAGAGAAACTGAATAATTATATTTGTTAAGTGATACAATTTGGCGTTTAGGCAGGGGAATTGTCGTTCTGCAAACGGGAAATCCGCCCTTTTTCTTTACAAGAGACAGACATAACGTGATCGTACGTAAGGAATACAATCCAGCATCACTGATGTGTGTAATTAGTCATGTGACATTCCCACAGACCTTTGCAAATTATGAGCGCGAAAATTTGAAAAAAAAAAAAGGCTAGAGATGCAAATCAAAAGGTGAGTGTTGTGAACAACAGAAAAAGTTGCCAGAATTGTTTCATTGCCAGTTAAACATTTTATAACTGTCTTTGACGAATAATTAAAAAAAAAAATACAAGTTTCCTCACACGTGCTGGTAGTTTCCTCTATGTATTTTCACCCATATAAAAGCAAACGCCATAAGCCTGCACCTACCTCTTTTAAGCTCCCATTGGCTTCAAATAGTCTATAAAAAGCAACAACCGGTATCCAAATAATGGATGCTGAGGCCATCATCCAGCCAATGGCAATCGCCCATTTTGGGTAGTTGTAAGACACCGACTTCCGGTCGTATGTTAACTCCGAATAGGAAAATACGCCAAGCACAAACAATCCCTGACACAAAATGAAACAACACATATACGATATTGGGTAAGTAGTCATTTTTCAATGTTTTTTTTTTCATCTAACTACTCATTCAAAAAACGATAAAAAGAAAACGATGTTTTGCCGAATTTTTATCGTTTTGGAAGGACCTTTAGATAAAAACAAACAAAGAAACAAAAAAAACAAAGAATGAATATGAAGATGATATTTTATTTATACAGGGTGACCCCAAAAAGATGCCACCCATAAAATCGTTAACAAAATTCACAATCCTTTCTGGAATCCAACCATATTTTGTACAAATGAACTTCAGTCTATGCCTGACGTGTCCACCAAGTTTCAGCCATGAATGTCCAACAGCCTTTGTTTTAGGTCTATTCCATGATATGCTCCAAATGTGCACCTTTGCATTGCAAGCGACATGCAAAATTGACAATAACTCTGACACACTCGTCCCTCGGTATTGATCGCTAAGAGTGAACTCAAAGAATAATCTTCTGGGGGACAACCACACCAGGAGATTGTCTGCAGAGGCCTGGCTGCCCTCCATCAGGTACACTGTATGAGTTGCAATATCAAAACATGCGATCATTGGTCCGTACTGGTTTGAAGACCAGAATGAACGGTCAATCAATATCAATACTGAGCGCAACCTAGTCGTTGTTAAGAAGTTTTGGGCAGACGAAGAGGTGTTGTTAGAGATGAAGAGTGGTTTCAAGAGGATGGAGCAACTCTCGAACTTCAAATGACTCGTTGGAATGGCAGCTGGAACACTTTGGTGATCGTCTTATCAGTAGGAGGTGTCATCCTGAATGGGCTTCTCACTCACTGGACCTTAACCCCCCAGATTTATTCCTGTGAGGTTATCTCAAAGATAATGTCTATCAGAACAACTCCTAGACTATTCCTGAACTGAACAGGGCCATCATGGCCAAAATCAGGGCATTACTGAGGAAGGAGTGTATGTCAGAGTTATTCACAATTTTGCATGTTGTACCCAGGTGTGCTTGCAACGCAGATGTGCACATTTGGAGCATATCATGGAACGGAGATAACACAAAGGCTGGTGGACATTCATGGTTGAAACTTGGTGGACACCTCAGGCATAGACTGAAGTTCATTTTTACCAAATATGGTTGGATTGCAGAAAGGATTGTAAATTTTATCAACGATTTTGTGTGTGGCATTTTTTTTTTTGGGGGGGGGGGGTGCGGGAGTCATCCTGTACCATAATCGAGTAAATTGCTTGTTTCGCCCCAAATAATGCTCATACTGACATTTCTTTACAACAAGGAAAGTGGAAAAGTGTGTGTAGCGGCTCCCTACATCAAATTGTAGATCCTAAAATGTACCTGCCTGGATTCGAAATAAATTGATCTGGCATTTTAAGCACCTTTCTAGGAAAAAAAAATAAATAAAAAAGTAAAAAAATAAAAATGACGAGTAAAACTTATTTCTCTACAGAACAGAGTTTTCATTTTAGTAAACAAGTTGTCAAGGATTTTATGATCTCATTATACAAGAGATATTATACAACAAGTGGGATATAACAAAACTTTCCAAACCATTGATATTCTCTGTATTTACCGACCATTCTAGCCTCATTCTTATCTTATTCTAGATTTAGAAAGTAACGCAACTTCTGATTGGCTAAAGTATTTGGTCAATCAGAAGTTGTATTACATGTACTTAAAAATCTAAGAATTAAAAAAAAAAACTCTTCAAAACAAGACTGTTCTTAGTAATGCTTTGTGAATATAGGTCCTGCTTTTCCTGAGATGGTATAAGGAAAGAATAACATTCCCATATATGCATCATGAACCGTATCAAATAACGTGTTTTCGCCATACTGATAGAACATCAGTGGTGTTTTCGACATGTAATCTTTCGACAATTTCAAAATTAAAAGGCCATTTCTGTTATCTGTTTTTGTAAAACTTCATTTAGACTTGCAGAAAAGAAAATCTAGTTTGGATTCGCTGTATGATACAAAGCAAGAAAATTAAAGATGTTACCAAAGTGAACGCCGGTGTCAAAACTGTCCAACAAACTTTGATAAGCGGAAACACTTGGAATCCATACATTAACTCGAGATTCTTTAGGTATCGATTAATTCCTGAAAATGAAGGAAACGAAATATTTAAGAACTTAGACTGATGTTTTATGAAAGAAAAGCATAAAAAAAGTGAAAATGAAACTGTAAAAGGTTTACTAAAATCAAACAAGTGACAAACAGGTCCCGGAACATCGTTTCAGAAAAGTTTAGAATCAAGGTTTGAGGCAAATCATCAAAATTCAAACGATCCAGTCCTACTTCTTTTTAAACGATACTAAAAAAGACCTACACGCTTTCATGAGTTACTTATTGTTCAAGTTCATAAGTGTTATTTCAGTATTTCGTCTTTGCCTTTTAGAGGCAGTAATGTTTTATTGTCCAGCTAAAGAAAAAGTTATCCGCTAGAATACTAACGAAATGAATAAAGCAAGCTTTAGTCCAATATGGGTTCATGGGTAGTAAAAAGTAAGTGTATTCAAACTCACACTACAAAGGTCAGCATGTTCATAAATTTGTTGTCAAGTAATGATAATTTTTCGAAAAAAAAAAAAAAAATCTGTAAAATCTTTGTTCATAATGAAACTAAACACTGACTGTTTGTTTGTTGGGTGTTTTACGTCGTTTTCAAGAGTATTTCAATTACAATACGGTGACCAGTGCACCATGTTTTCCTGACGTCTCTTTTACCAGTACATGTACTTGAAGCAACGGTGCTTTCAAAGACCAAGTGATCATATTGTTAAGCGTGTTGTGGATTGGTTCCTGTCACAATGACTAGCATCAAGCATCTTCAGAAAGAGTTTGACCAGTCCGGAACTTGAACACACTACTGTGGGATCACAATCCCAGTGTGTTAATGACTGCGTAACGGATGCTTGGCAAATCAATATGACGAATGACATTTCATTATCATTTCTTCTTTTTGCCCCATCTTATTTTCTTTATGTGCCTAAAAATAACAAACTGTAACTGTTGTTCAAAGTCTTCCTTACTTTGCATGGAAACTATGTTCTTTGAGACAGACGGATCATAAAGAAGTTACATAGTTGCTTTGAATATGCACATGCATATTGGAAATGCATTTACTTTTTTTAAAATCATTTATGCTGTCTTCACGCAATTTGTCCACTTTATTCTGTAAGATTATTTGACTTGAGGTCGTGGGTGTGCTTTAAAAGTTTCTTCAAGATATCTACGCATACATTTGTACATGTGTTTACATTTCTAAAACAAATAAGATGATGTTCAGAAATTTTGTATATTGTATTCTACACTCAGCAAAACTTCTAATCGGCCACTTTTATTTTTCCTGTAAATTCGACCAAGTAATAGACTGTAACTAAAAATAAATGGTAACATACATCTGAGCGTTAGCTATGTTGCTGTAATGAAAAGATTCTCGATTTTGCCAACAGAAGGTATCTCTTTTTCAAAAAAGGGAAAACACATTGTTTGATGTCTATCAGCCAAAATGGGTTAAAAAGAGAAGCCTTAATTACTGAAATTTTGTGAGCAGTAAGAAAAACATGAAATAAATTTCTACACAAAATTATAAACCGAGAAAATAAGCATGAAGTTTTGGATTTTCAATTTTCGATGTTCAGTGAATGAATATTAAGTAAGTTCCTTTCAAAGTGCAAGTCAAAAATTATTTTCAGACTTGGGCTGAGGGATGCTTCTACACTGGTCAGTTATTCTCCAAAACCTCAAACCAAATGAACTGTCGCTTTTCTAGACAGCGACTGCCAAAAAAAGGTCTACGGGGAATTCCAGTTTAAAAGTGGCCTTTTAGAACTTTTGTTGAGTGTATAGATAAAGATAGCATTGTTTTTTTCACATATATCCACATTTGCCAAATGACTTCTCTTGTGGGTTTTCTCTCGACTCCCGATTTTGCAGTCAAAAAAGCACCATTAAATTGTTCTATACACTTAATGTCTGCTTAAATATTGCTAAGGCAAAACTTTGACAGGTGCACTGTCGCAGCACAGTACAAAGTTCTTATATATGAACTATACAAATGGGTAACATAGACAAAGTTTTAACCAAAGTGCGGACAATTCAGAGCCAGGCCGCAAAATGTATTTCCGGGTCAAAGTGTAAATCTCTAACGCGCATGCATCGGAGATTTACTTTTCATCGCGGCAATACATTATTTGTTGACAGTGATGCGTCGTGTAGGCCTACTTCCGTTTGAACACTGTTTCAATGATAGGCTAAATGCCTGACTTAATTTTTTTGTTAACACGTATGTGTCTTACACATGGATATATATTCATACCATAAACATACGAGATGGTGATCATTTCTATCAAGGCTATCACGAAGATCGTTCGGCTAACCGAGTAGTAGTCAAAAAGCTGAAAAACGTACATACCCCCCTGTGGAAAGGGGCGTGGTCAGCATGTTAATTAAATAAACAAGGATAGAATAGAACAAAATTACTTACAGGTAATATCTATCATGAATATGATGATGATGAAGATAATGATGATGATGTTGATGATGATGATCAGGGGCGTAGCTAGCCCAAAACAAAGTACATGTATACGCAAAAGTAACATCGAAGGTGAAACCCGAGGCTCAACGCGCCGAGATGGGAGAGGGGAATTTCACAGAAGGGTCTTGGTGGGCCTCCCTCAGAAAATTTTAGAAGTGTAGAAGCATTTTAGTAGCTTCTGATGATGTTTTTTTTGACAAAATCGCCTTTCTTTTCTTTTTTTTTTTTTTTTTTTTTGAAATTGTACGCATCTGCGTTTTTGCGTACGGGCAGCTACGCCTCTGATAAAGATGATGAAGCATATTTATACCACGGTATAGCAAATTCTAAAACCATACCAATGCTAAATGAAAATAGAATTCGAGCTTTGTCGTAATTGTTTTGCTGTTGTATAATATTCAAATTAGTAACACCTATGGTGGCATATTTTAGTCACGAGATACATATACCTATTGCGATAATTTAAGAGAACTATCGTGATACAACAAAATTCCTTGGAAATATTATGTAGATCTAGATCTAGATGATAAAAACGTTTCACGATAAAAATACTAAATCTAGATCTATATCATCTTCACTGTTGTCACGATTTTTCTTCTTTTTTTTGCGTTCGTGCCAGCAACAGACACTCATGGTATCTATAATTAGACAATAGAACATCTTCGTCCGCAACTTTATAAATTCTCATTTTTCCCAGAATGATTTTTAAGTTGTTCATAAGAAGCATTTCGAGACATCTCTGTGTTTAACATACTTCAGTTCGTTTCATGTGTAGTCTTAATTTACGAACTGAGCCACACTTGTAAATAATTCGAATTTTAACTTACTCATGTCAGATTCTTTTCATCACATGACTATATTTCGCAAAGTAAAGATCAGAAGATGCAAAACCATCTAGGTCTATAGATGCACCCGCGGTAATATCCATAAAACCCGTTCTCTGCTTTAAAATACGTACAAGATGACGTCAAAATGACGTCACACAATTGCGACATCAAACGTGTATAAGATAAGAAAATTCGTAATGGGTATATCCCACTGTAAACAAGGGAAGTTATGCGATAAATATAGGATCTGACATGAGTTGGCGTCTGAGATAAAATTTTAACGAGTCTAGAGAAAATGTTATTAAGCGAGCCTTTGGTGAGCTTAATAACGTTTTTCCTAGAAGAGTTTGAGAAAATTTTATCGCACACGCCAACGAATGTCAGAATCTTTTTATCACATAACGACATTTTACAAGTTATAGATCAGAGGATGCAAAACCACCTATATATGCCCGCGCGGTAATATCCATAAAACCGCATTTTCTTCTGTGAAATATGTACAAAATGACGTCAAAAATGATGTCACACAGGTGTGATATTAAACGTGTATAAGATAAGAAAATTCGTGATGGGTATGTTACACTGAAAACAAGGGAGGTTATGTGATAAATACAATTATTAAGTTTCATCAGAGTACTCGTATCTCTTTGAATATCCGACAAGGGAGATGCGAGATTGGATTGAACGTTGCGTGCAGTCTGATCTTGATCTAAACTATCCGAGACCAAAACTGCATGTAGAGCCGAACGGATTAAAACATTCTTACTTCAATCATCTATGATCATCATTTATATGATAAACTTACATATATAAAAAACAAAACTTTTAGCCGCTCATTGGAAAATGGGGCTTAATGAACCCCTGTGATGCGTTATACCTTAAAAGTCATCATATAATTATAGATCCATAAAATCATTCAGTCTAACAATCAACTCGATTGGGAGATACAGTTATCATTTGACATGCAGAAATATTTATAAACAGCAAAAAGTTTCGACTCATGTCAGCCTGCAGATGCATTGAGTCCCCTTTTCACAGAGCATGGCTCATAAATAAAGATACAGTCGAACCTGCAAAAGAAACCGCCTGCGTTTAGCAAAACTGCTGCTTTAGAGACCCAGTTGCGACCAAAAGTAAAACTGTGGGTGATAAAATGCATTTGAATTTAAATTATACCATTAAATAGTACAAAACCTATTGTAAAGATGAAAACCATTAGATTTTTTTTTTTACCCTGAAAATGTCCACTTGAGTTATTTGATCCCCAAATTGTTTGCATATAGCAACTAGTTAGTTTTTAATTGATTCTGCTTTACAAGACCACCTTTGTAAACAGACCGCTTTCTACTCCCCAGAAGTGGTCTCTAAATACAGGTTTGACTGTTTATAAGAATTATCACATTAGAAATAAGCGACACTATGGCAAAAGGGGATTAATGCATCTCCTTAATCAATATACCAAGCAAGTTATCACATTGTTATTGACCATAAAATCAATTTATTCTAAGGACCGACTTGATCTGGAAGTAGAATGGTCCTTTGACACTCAGAAAATTTAGAAATACATATAGCAAAAGGCATCGACTCAAGTCAGTCTGCGCGGACTGCGCAGGCTGACATGGGTCGATGCTTTTTGCTGATGCATTAAACACCCTTTTCACACAGCATGGCTCAAAGAGATTTTTTTTCTGCTGTAATAGCTGTAAAAGTGTTATTAAAAGATAACATTTCTCAATACTTGGCTCTCCAAATAATAGATAATAACATTGAAGACAATGGAAGAGTTCCTACTGCAAATGAGAAAATGATAATTACAAAATAAGATCACATTAATAAACTTTGATGAAAATTACATAACGTTATTGGATAACGATCTTGTTTCAAAAATCAAATTTGAAAAGAAAAAAATATTTACTAGTTACGAAATCCTACGAACAATTTACGGCAGCAAAGAGGTGACACGAGAGAAAAGAATGATACCTCGTGACCAAGACTTAATAATTCGCGGCCATGAGAAAATTAACAAATGTAAAATTAAATTCTTTCGAGTATCTAAGACTTCCATTTTCTCCTATGAGATCGGGATCAGACTGCACGTAATTTGCCTTTGGAACCAACAGGATATCTCTTCTTTTAAACCTTTTGCCTCCCACACGCGACTCTTTTGTACGTTTGCCAGCGGGCCATGGTTGAGATAGTTTAGTAGATTTGAAGGCTGACTGTTACAAGAAGCCACTTCCACGTGTTGTACAACTGTGGTACCTAAGAAATTGAATGTTATGTCATGTTAGGTTGTGTTATGTTATGCGAGGCTTTGCCGTGTTATCCTAGCAATGCTATGCTTTGTCTTGCTTTGCTCTATTATGTTATTTTATGTTAGGTTATGTTTAATTACATTACATTGTGTTATGCTTTTCTATGTTATGTTATGCTATGCTATTTTTGAATACGTAATGTTCTGCTTTGCTATGCTATGTTCACTGAATAATCATCTTTCGTGGCCTGAATTAAGTCATGACCACCAATTATTAAGTCGTAGCCACGTTATAACTTTTTCTTTTCTCACATGCCCTCTCTATGGTGCCGTAAATATTGGAAAGGAAAAACCGAAGTTAATAAAGACCAAGCTATTTGGTACCAACCTAAATATACAAATAAAAGTACCTCAAGTACTTACCTCGCACACCATCGACAGACCCACCAAAAACGATATCATGCACACAACACCAATCAAGATTTCTCGCCTGTGACCTCGTCGGAAAGTTTTTGGGTACAAATCAACGAGAAACGTGATAAGTCCCTCAACACCTACAAACTAGTGAAATAAAGTGGGTGGTCTTTTTTGTGTACAAAGTATTTTAGTTAATTTTGTAATAAATGGAGCTTATTTTCAATGAATAAAGTTGTGAGAATCAGAAGAATATCCCTAGTTTTATCAAATATATTTATTAACCCTTTGGCTCTTAAGCGCGACTCACTGACCTTTTGCGGACAGTGTAGATCAAGATCAGACTGCACATAACGTGCAGTCTGATCTTTGATCTACACTGTCCGATAATGACATACTTTCCATTAAAGAATAAGCAATGAAATAGCAAAGTTTAGGTTTTTACCATAGACGATATGATCAATATCCAATTTGGTTACATTTGCTCTTACGTGACAAGGGAGATAACTGAATTGTGAGTATTTGACATATTACTCTCCCTTTGAGCGGAGCTCAATTTTTCTTAGTCGAATTCGACCAGTACGGTAAATTGGGCTTTGGGGTTGAAGTACTTTTATTGAACCGTCGAATATACATACTTATCTTAGTGACTTTTCTTCATTCAGTTTTCTAAATAGAAATGGTCGTATTTGGCTGGCTTGGCGTATTAGATTTGGAGATCGCTGCAGCCGTTGGTCGTATAAGCGTACTTCACAAGTGTAATTACCACAAAAGCGTGTTACAAAAAAAAAATGCCAAAACATTCTGATAAAATGAGACCCTTACCTGGCTATCCAAACCTAATAATATCAACATCAAGAAGAAGATTGCTGACCACATGGGTGCTATTGGCATCTGAGCAACCGCCTCTGGGTAGGCAATAAAAGCAAGCCCGGGACCTGTGTGTTGATAAAGAAATGGACGATTTAGTTAGAATTTTAGAGGTATTTAAAAAACACACAACATTAATTAGAATTGTTTATAGGCCTAATTATAGAAACAGTAATCTTCGAAACTAATAAGATACATGTAAAACATCATTCGAACTCAAGCTCGGCCAACTTGAGCAATGTGATATTACGAACATAAATTATTTGCAAAATTTTGAAAGACAGTGTCTCTGTAAGATTTTCATGCTTTCGTGTATTAGACCTTTATCTTTACCGATGAAGCGATAATCCATCATTTACGCAAAAGGCAGCCACTGGCTTGGGAAGAATATTGTGAGAAGCACTGGCAACAAAAACTCAAGGAAAGCATGGATAGGTTCACTGGCCGCCGTGATATCACTGAAATAATGTTAAAAATTGTTCAGCGTTTAAACACCACACAACAGTCGTTTACACAATTTTATTTCGGAAAGTAATGAATCTAACCTTGTTAGCAACATAGGCAAAAGACATAGCTCTTGTCGATGGCATAGGTCAAAATCAGACTGCACAGAACATGCAGTAAGACCTTTGATCTACTGCGTCCACGTCAAAATCTATAGGATAAAAGTATTTTTGATTTTCATTCGATAAAATTTTTGGCCGTCATAAAAAAAACCCTGAAATATCTATAAAACATTGTGCTCTGTGAAAATGGGAAAGCGGAATAAAATACTTCTTGTATTTAAATTTGAACCATACTATGTGAAAAGGGGGCCAAATTCATCTGCAAAAAGTATTGACAATGTCAGCCTGCATAGCAGAGACCCATTAAACCCCCTTTCGCCAGAGGATAGCTCATTTACTCAACCTGATTCCGCCACGTCTGCAATTCCTACGCCTTGTTTTTTGGCCATAAAGCCCAACACAGAAAATATAACGAAGCCAGAGAGTAGGCTTGTAAAAGTGTTCATACAGGCAAACAACAGACAGTCTCTGCAAGATAAACGAAAAAAATATTTCAATTATATGTACATATAAGTCATGCTCTGTGAAAGGGGGGATTAATGCACCTGCAAAAAGTATCGACCGTGGTCAGCCTGCGCAGTCCGCGCAGGCTGACCTGGGCCGATACTTTTTGCTTGGTCAATTTTCTGCATGTCAGAGGACAATGCTACCGTATGGTTCAGCCTGTTCTTAGACAAAGTGGATTTTATGGTTCTATAATTTTGTGATGTCTTCCATGGTACAATGCATTAGTGAGATGCATTAAGCCCCCTTTTTTCGCCACAGCATGGCTCAACTATACTTTCATAAGTTGATACAGCTGGTTCGATCCCCAGCTTGGCCAATTTCTTTCCGAGGATTAATGATAGTCATTAACCAAAAGCAATTCGATTCATGTCAGCTTGCGCGGATTGCGCAGGCTGGCATATGTTCATACTTTTTGTTGATGTATTTAGTCCCCTTTAAAAAGAGCATGTCTCCCCTGTATTCTATATATACAACTGATCTCATTTGGTCGCTACCTAGCCTTTAAAAGCTACTCATACATGTATATGAATGCTTTTGCCATAAAATATTTTCAACTTTTTATTGTCGTATACTTACTACACATTGTACTTGTCAAACAATGCCAAGACTATTTCATTTATGATTCGAATATTTAATATAAGTTTATATTTAAAATAGGTTGACGTTCCAATGAGACATTTATTCCCCTGGTGACCTATATAGTTGTTGTCAAACACGTTGTCAAAGATACATGTGCATGTATTGGGTCACATTTGCCATGACAAGTTTTGAAAAAGTCTTGTTTCGCAGCTATTCCAAGGTTGTTCGATTAAGTGGATCTATTTTAGTACTGAATATACGTTCTTGTGTCTTGTAAATACTCATCCATATAAAACTTTCTTACCTGTAAGAGTTGTGGTTAAACTTGTTGTAACTGCCAAGGGCGACCAATGTGCCGATAGCCAGCGAGTAGGAATAAAACACCTGGTTTCCGGCATCAGCCCAAACCTTGAAAATGAATATGAGCCATGTTCTGGCAAAAGGGGGTTGAATGCATCTTTGTGATGCATTATACGAAGTAAGTCATCACATAACTATGGATCCATAAAATTCATTTTATCCAACAACCGGCTGAATCCTTTGGACGAATGGTCCTCTGACATACAGAAAACTGACCAAAAGCAAAAAAAATTGACTCAGGTCAGCGTGCTCGGACTGCGAAAGCTTACATAGGGCCACTACTTTTTGCAGATGAATTAAACCCCGTTTTACAAAGCACGGATCAATAAGATTTCTAAGAAAACGTAACTAAGTGCTTTTTTGAACGACTAAGCAACATTTTTTTACTCCATCCATGTGTGAAAAAAACAATGCACATTTGAATGATAATCAGCGACAAGAAAAACTGTCTCTCTCTTCTAGAAAATACAGTTGATTTTTGAAATTCATTAATTAGTTACATGCTGAGATAAACCAATTGACGATTTAACCCTTACCCACACAATCACGAGTTTTTACGACCCTGAAAGAGAAGGCTTTCGAAAACATTGTGGGAAAAAGAGAAAATGCTGGTAACCAGCATTTTCTTCTTTTCCCACAATGTTTTCTACGCTATCAAAGACATTATTTGAGCTACATTTAATTTGTCGTGTGCAAATGCTTTCAATCTGGTCCAGTTCATTTCTTTTTTTTTTTAGTGTAAAGTAAGACATCCTTAAAATATAGGTATGACAAATAATGGACTGAGAGTTAAAAACATTCTTGCAAAAAGACAAATTACTCGGCATGGACAAAATGTTCGGTTGTATGACGAAAATAATTTTTCTGAGGGCGGTTACGTGTAAAAAAAACACCAATTCTGTACCTGTATTTTCCATATTTTACTAAAATCCGGTAGGATGTAAAACTTGACTCCGTCCATTGCTCCGTCCAGAGTCAGTCCGCGTATTAACAATATGAACATCAGTAAATATGGCGTCGTTACCGTGAAATACATCACCTGTTAGAAAGAAAAGGAAAACGAAAACATCGGACACTAACAGACTCTTAAACCTCTTTCAAAGAATCCACACTTTTACCGACCTACGGGAGAAAAAAAAACTATTGAAAACTTTTTGGGAAAGGTAACCAGCATTTTCCCCTTTTCTCATCATGTTTTCTATCCTATCAAAAGCATTCTCACCATATGAACAATATTTACTATGTCATCTGCAAACGCTTTCAGTTTGGACCAGTGTAAAATATTGTCGCTTGGTAAAGATTTAAAGCTTTAATCAGAGAATAACATTTATAAAGATTAGCGACAGTGTGAAAACAGGGAGTTTGATCTTTGTAATGCATTATACCAAGGTTGTCGTCACAAAATATGGATCCATCTGGTCTAAGGCCGGATTTTTTCCTTTGATATGCAGATTATTTACCAATAACTAAACACTTTGACCTATACTGCAGGGCGATACTTTTTGCTGATGCAGTAAATTATATTTTCACACAGTGTGACACAAGAAGTGCCAAGCCCTCGTATCTCGATGGTAACATGCAGAGCTTTCAAAGGCTGCAAATATTGTCCACTTAAACTCAGACTGATTTCAAGTAACAGGCCTGACTACACAAGTTAAAGGTATAGATCCAAGATCAGACTGCACGTTCTAGGCAGTCTGATCATGATCTTTATCGTCCGCACAAGATCCTCTTTTCACCTTTGGCACTGAGAAGGTTAATATAGGTTAAAGAGAGATAAGAATTGTAAGTACGGTTGAGACAGTTGTAGTTCAGATACTTGCAAGACTTATGAAAATGTGAATCTTCTTCATTACGTCAGGCTTTAAGGTCACTGTGAAATTCGAAACGACCGATCGAAAAAGCCGAAAAAGTCCATAAAAAGCCAAAGTGGCGGGTGAGTAAGGGTCGGGGGGAGGTGTGAAGTAGGTCTGTGGGTGACATGAAATGTAACATGCTTAATCAATTAAACTGTCTTATCCGACAAGCAAATGAAACTGTGGTCAGCATTTATAAGATGACAACTTCTTCTAAACGTGAAAGGTCATTTATTTCATACATTAAGTGTGTGTTAGAATTTTGTCAGACAGAGAGACAGAAAGACAGAGGGGAGTGGATTTTAGCAATTTACCCTAGATTCAAAATTCTTCGTACACCGATTAATTGTATGGTTTTTAACGCCTTTTTCCAATATTATTTCAGTAATATCGCTGCGGCCAGTGCATCTATCCATGCTTTCCTGGATTTTCTTGACCAGTACTCTGCAGAATCTTCTCTCGGCTTCGTACACCGATACTTCTGTAGCTTTTTCTATCTTGACTTTCATGTAACTAGTATGAATGTTACAATATTTACTCTCATAGCAATCTATGGACAAAATTTTAGACTCATTCTTCATGAGAGCCTTTGTAGTCGATAAACTTATAATTAAGCCATACTCTGGCAAAAAGAGGCTTAATGCATTTCCATGATGCATTATACCAAGCAAGTCATTACCGAATGTTGGATCCGTAAAATCCACTTAGTTAAACAGCCGACTGAATCATGAGGTACAATTGTCTTTTGACACGCAGAAAATTTAAAGATAGCAAAAAAGTCGATACTTTTTTTCAGATGTATTAAGCCCCCTTGTCACAGAGTATGACTCATTTGTATTGCTAATCAGCATGTTTTCTTTTCCTGCAATGTCTTTAAAAGCTGTCACCTGTCATGGTCGTTAAAGCAAGAGATTGGTTGGGAATGGCTTGAAGTCACTTTACCCATTCTCAATGACATTTTTATATAAAAAACAATCACACACATAATATCCTATTTAAGGTAAAGTTACAAAAAACAAAAAGGGTATAGGCTGACAGATACATCTATACTCGTTTCAGCCACTTTTCAGCCAGTTTTCAACCTATTTCATCCTTATTTTATGAAACTATAATCATTTTCATATTTTCATGCCAAATGTTGCCCCTGATGCCTGCAACAATGCAGAATTTACGACGGATAGAGGATGCGTTCCATGTTTTGGAGGCCTTCCAAGCAATTGTTGTTGTCGTTTCCGGTTGTAATCCCGACAAAACCCTTGTGTTTTTTTTTTCTAGCCTTTACACCACATATAATATTGCTTGTTTATCTATGTTTACACAGCTGAGCCATTATTCACAAATTCAAGTTTTAACAGCGTTTTTTCTGTCTAGCTGTAGGGATGTATCTTTAACATCAGCATCTCTTCAGATGAGGTTTTTCGATATCACATTGCGTACCTGAATTTGGTTGTATACCATAAAATCAGCATAAAAACCTCACCAATGAATGACGCCCATGATATTTACACAAATAACACAAAAACATAGTTGCAGATGATTTTACTGTGATTATCGTTCAATTAAAATCAAGCCTTTCCCGGAAATTCGTATAAACTGTTCATTTTTTTTTAAATCTTCGATCGAAGTTTTTGACTCAATATTATCAGATACACAACTGAACAATGCAGAGTACGTGAGAGAGAGAGAGAGAGAGAGAGAGAGAGAGAGAGAGAGAGAGAGAGACAGAGAGAGAGAGAGAGATATAGACAGACAGACAGACGGACAGAGATTTTCAGACTATTCAAGTGTGTCTGTCGAATTGGGAGTGTACGTACTTTACCCGACCCTTTGATACCCTTCCAGATACAGAAGTAAACAACAATCCAGGCTAGCAGAAGACACAGGCACAAATCCCACTTGATCATCCCCGGCTCCTCCACGCCGTCCGAAATTGCCAAGACTTTACGTCTGAAAATAGCAACAGGGTTTTGGAAAAGTTAGTTAGTTTGAAAAGCATTTTACAGTCTTGATTAATACTATGACAGCTTACCTCTCAAGTCTGACCTGGTAAACACAGATAATATGGCCTGCAACACGCGAAAAGGGGCATTCGGACATTTGCGTAAAGTGTCGTCTCGGATCAGCCTGCGAAGTCCGCGCAGGCTAATCCGAAACGACACTCTCCGTTTTTATGTAATTTTCTGTTTTGCGCAAGTCTACCGAAGAACAAAATGTAATGTAGTCGTAAAGTTCCGTCTCGGATTAGCCTGCGCGGATTGCGCAGGCTGATCCGAGACGACACATTACGCAAATGTCTGAATGCCCCTTTTCCCGTGTTGCAAGCCAATTATAAGAGGGCTATGTACCGTCTTGCCCAAGGATAATTCCATGCAGGACGCAACGCCAACGGGGATCGAACTAGGATCCGTCTATAAAATTCCAACAGCCAAACTACCCAGCTTAGGAGGATTTAGTCAGGGATTTGAAGAGAAAATGTGGATGAAAATAAGCCAAAGATATTGTCGATCAGTTTTGATAAAATAATTTTGGAGATTATTAATTTCTTAGAACGTTTTGTATCATGTGCTTTTATTCCCCAAGAAACTTTTGACCTTAGAAGAAGAAGTACAATTAGCTAAATTTAGATTTCATTCCGTCGTCTGTATGCTAATGATTATTGTTTCCGGAATAAGATCGTATAATAATAAAAGAAAAAATGCAAGTTAAGTTAGTGCACCAACCGGTTTTGACAAATAAGTGCAAATTTATGCATTTCTTTCAAACCACACACAAACCACACTGTGCTCCCTTTATCTGATTTCTTTGTACAACTCTAAAAATAAACCTAGACAGGATTGAACAGTTAAATGTTCCGCTTTATAGTAAGTCATCCGTGAATTCTTAATTTAACCCTTATGCTGCCAAGCGCGACTCACTGACCTTTTGCGGACAGTGTAGATCCAGATCAGACTGCACAGAACGTGCAGTCTGTTCTTGGATCTACACTGTCCGATAAAGTAATATTATTCCCCAAAACATAACTTTGAAATAGCAATATTTAAGTTTTTTCTACAGAATTGAAAAATTCGTTTTAGTTACGAGTATTTAGTAGAATAAGGGTTAAAGGGTGCTACTCTGATTTATCATACTTGAATCATGTTACTACAAACAGGTGCCATCAAGGAAAAATTACGATGGTTTTAAAGGTGTTCGCGGATTCAAAAGACTCAAATTCAAAATGGCTGCGGGATAGTGATCCAGGCCAATTTTTTTTTTCAAATGCTTGAATGAATTGGAATGATATTTCCCGTGACACTGACTTAGACAAAAAACTGATTGATTGATTGATTGATTGATTGTATGGTGTTTAACGCCGTTTTCAACATTATTTCAGTAATATTGCGGCGGCCATTGCACCTATCCATGCTTTCCTGGAGTCTCTTTTACCAGTACTCCGCGCAATATTCTTTCCAAGCCATTGGCTGCTTTCCTACATAACCATCGTCGAAACAATAATCAGCGGTGAGAGAGGAATGAATCCTGTTGCAAGGACTATCATAAGTCCTCGGAAGGAAATTGGCCGAGCCGGGGATCGAACCCACGACCCTCTGTTCTCAAGTCCTCTACCGACTGAGCTACCGGGGCTCGGCAGACATGAAACTGAGAAATAGTTTCATTACTGTATACAGTCGTTGTTAAGGCTGTTATTTTTTCTGTATCGGACCGTAACCACCGCGAAGGTACATATGACTTCCTACATTTATTCATGTACTGCAATTAAATAAGATGAGCTTTTCTACAACATAGAATAAATGTGAGTCATGCTCTGTGAAATAGTGTTTTAATCAATCTGCAAAAAAGTTTCGACCCATGTTAGCCTGCGCAGTCCGCGCAGGCTGACATGGGTGGAAACTTTTTACTACTGTTAAATTTTCTGCATGTCAAAGGACCACTTTAACTATTAAATAATTCAGTCAATGTTTAGACTAAATGGATTCATACATGTATTTGCCACAACCTTTTCTCCAAGTTCTTTTTAAATCTATTAATTAACTTTATCACGTGGGTCCATTATAGAGAATAGATCCGCCAAGCGTCATTATTTAAAAGAATAAACTTTAATTTAGAAACCGGAAACACAGAATAAATCTTACTCCCAGAATTCCGTAACAGGGTCAGAAACGTATGTCTTCGCACCGCTTGAAACAACCCCGCTCGTCACATTGTATGACGTCATATTTCTGACTGACGTCATATTAATGCTGGTTCCCGCTTTTCTTCCTCCGACATTGCAGTCTTTTGTGTTCCAGCTGTTCTCGCAGTGGGACCAGGGAAGAACGGATGTCAGTGAGGCGAATAGGTAATAAAATGACCAAGATAGTAAGATATTGTAATCACAGTTCACAAGGAAGACGATCACTGCCGAGGCTACACCAATTCCTGAAATATATGTGAGAGTGTGGAACTTATGATTGGTATACACTATTGATGTACACTTATCCTTAGAATACCGAGTGTAGCAAAAAGAGCAAGGTCAAGGTCACGCTGTATATAACATTTCAGATGAACACAAACAGGGTCTAAATATTAGGAGCTCACTAAGGATGTGCATGGAATGTTTTTATCCTGAAGGCATAACTTAACGACAACGATTTCTTGACAAAATCTGGCAAAATCAGATCATGAATTTCTTCACGTACAAATACATGTAATTACCATTTATTTCATGCTTTTCGGTAGTTTATCGAGAAATAACGGTGGAATATTGTTCGATATTTCATGGTTACGACCAGTGAAAAATACTGATTTTATTTTCTAACTCTTCAACTGAAGGTGGAAACAGTAGTTCCCGCGCACTAGTTACCTAGCTTAACAGCGCGTGCCACTCAACCAGATGGAAATATGACGTAATTTACCTTACATTTCTCGCACTGTACGTAACATTATAATGCGTTGTTATGCGGAAGAGTACGTCACGGGGAATCTCCGAAATTTGACTTTGATATAAGTCCCCCCCCCCAAAAAAAAGGGGTCAGAAGTATGAAATAAATAGAATATCGTCCCCCCCCCCCCGTAAATGTCGAAATTTATTTCATCGAGTGAACATCATCGGTAATTTTTTCACGAGTGGCTGCGCCAGTCGTGAAAATATTACCGATGATCCGATCTTTCAACCCCCGCCCCCCACAAAAAAAATATCCTCTATTTATTGGTTATCTAGAGTGAAGATGAATAAGTGCAATCTATTACAAATAAAACATACAGGAATGGCGGTATAAGTTTTTAAATAAGCAAAACATAAAGGATTCTTTGTATTGATTTACCATGCGATCATCCATTTTGAACGGCATATGCGACCACGTGATTTATCTAACCAATAAGGTAACGACAAACGACATACCCTGTAAAAGTGGACAGATTTTCCAAGCGTTCATTCCGCCTTGTGACATGAACTGGCCAAGCGACACTTCCAGGAAAAACGTGGGAATACCTCCAACAATACAGCATACAAAATACGGGATAAGGAACGCTCCTGAAATGTACATTTCACAATGGTCAACAAAATTTTGACTCTTTACCAGAGGACAAGATTTAACGTTTCTCAACATTTGCACACGACAAATTAAACGTGGTTCAAGTTGGGTAAGTTTTCTGAATAAGAGTAGAAAATATTGTGAAAAAAAAAAGACGAAAATAGGCTTTACACTGGCTGACCTGGGTCGACACATTTTGCTATTTGTAAATTTTCTCCCTATTCATCAACCACTTTTAAGAATATTCTAAGTCTTATTTTCCAAGATTTTCTAAATTTGAAAGAAAAACGACTTCTGATTGGCTGAACCAAGTGTTCTTTAGAATGGCTGAGGGATACGGACACAGAACATTCTGTGTTGTCTCATCTTGACATATGACATTCACAGAAGCCCGAGGGTTTCGTCTGTGACCCTGTAAGGTTGAACAATGTCCTATAAAAAGGATACTGATTCATGGACATACTTTAAGTAAGTGATTGTACCTGACACCTTGCTGATTTGCCATATGTCAGCGTGGAAAAAGGAGACAGACAGTCAGATACAAAGAGAGGGAGACAGAGAAGAAAGGATGGACGGACATACAAATGAGACACTCGTCACAGCTTGGCCGATTCCGTTACCACATCTAACCTCGTCTGTATCAAGGAGGTTTCCATATGCTATCAGTCACATGATCTTAAACATGGCGGCGCCAATGAAAATCGATTAGCAGTGAAACCAACAACCACGATGAAGTTATTCACATATATCAATCTGCCGGTGAAAATTGCTAACGGAAGGGATAGACCACGTTCAAAATAAAGTGTACAATTTTTTGTCAACGGAAAGATTTTGAAAGATTTTGATATAAAACTGTAACTCGTATTTTCTTTCGAGAAGCCTTACAATTTTAACCCTTAGTCTGCTAAGCGCGACTTGGGACTCTTGAGCGGACAGTGTAGATCAAGATCAGACTGCACAAAATGTGCAGTCTGATCTTGGATCTACACTGTCCGTTTAAGACGTATTTTTCTCGAAAATAATAGCTTTGAGACAGTAAAAGTTGGGTTTTTGATGTTGGCTTAAAAGTTTCATTTCACTTATTTAGCAGGATAAGACTTAAGCACAGAAAGCCGGAGTATTTTCAGTGAAAATTCTACCGTATAAGTGCATATCACCCTTCATGATACAGCCGAGGGATTTGATCAACGGAATCACCCGAGGTTTGCCGAATGATAAAAGAGAGTGACAGTAAGACAGACACAGACAGGAATCTATACCTCCTCCATTTCTGTAACAAAGGAACGGGAATTTCCACACATTTCCAAGCCCGATAGAAAATCCACAACAAGCGATTAGAAAGTCCAGTTTTCTTGACCAGGTCTCTCTCTGTTTATACTTGGTCACTTCTCTATTGCTACCCGTTAACGTGTCGTCTTCGGTAAACTCCGGTGATTTATCCGAATCCATTTCCCACTTCCGGTTTTAGCTCTCTTCTGGCAAAACGCTTTCGCTATAAATAAATCAAACAAGACAGTGTTGAATAGCGTCAGTTTGGAAGCGAATCGTGTGCCTAAAACTAGTCTTAGCATGTTATATGTGAAGATGGTGAATTGCGTCTAATTATTTACATTTCCCTTTGTTTGATAAGTGAATTAAATCACGTGATCACTTGTTTTCTGGCGCTAAGCCAAACCGGAAATCACATAACTGCTGCATAATAATGTACCTAGCCTGGGTTCCAGTCCGTTCATTTGTTAAAAATGAGGTTAACCCTTAGTCTGCTAAGCCCGACTCACTGACCTTCTGCGGACACAGTAGATCAAGATCAGAGTGCACAACACGTGCAGTCTGATCTTGGATCTGCACTGTCCGATAAAGTTTTTTTTTTCCCAAAAAATAACTTTGAAATATCAGAATTTGGGTACTATAACATATCGTTCAGGGATATTGCACAATCTTTACCTGTATACGTGTGAACTTTTGTTTAAATATTTTGGCCGAAAAAAACAAAATAAGATTAACAACTTTCACATAAAAACACATAGACATAATTCCACCGCGAATACAAAATGCAGCGACACAATAAATAACTGGGACTAAAATTGGAATTTTACTGTAAATAAAAAAGGTTTTTTTTTTTTATCATAGTCTTAGTTCTAGTAGCGAACAGCGAAGAGCCAAGATCACAAATCACATATTTTGTGCAGCCTTACCTTGATTTAAGACGTCCACTAAAGTGTGTGACACTAATAGCGGAGAAGAGTTTACATATGAGTAGAAACAAATTGAGATATTGTACGGTATATATTTGCATAAATCATAAAGAAACTGTCAAAGTGTGTTTATACCTCGACTTTGAAGTTTTTTCGTGAATGAAAGTCATTTTATATAGTTGGTAAGGTTTAATAGAAGTACAAGTTTATTAAACTAATAGGTTATCAACGGTAATTTTTCAAAGACTTGCGAGAAAAGAGGTCTTTTGATCAATTTTTGGCCTTTCAAGTTCCATTTTGATATTACAACATTAAAAGCATATTAAAAAAAAAAAAAATATATATATATAAGCCATGCTCTGGCAAAGGGGGACTTAATACATCACCGTGATGCATACCAAGCAAGTCTTCATAGAATTATTGATCCTTGAAAACTAATTTGTATAACAACCGATTGACTGGTATCAGTCCGTTAAATAGAGTATTTTCATTAAAAAAAAAATCTTCAAGTAAAACTGCAAAACAAATATTCTGTGTTCTCAATGTTCTGAATGTCTGATTTAACGTATTTCAGATGAAGGGCAAATAACAACACACATTTCTGTGAGTTTACTATAGTTGTGTACCTTGTTTATTAGAATGACTTAAATGCAGGGCCTGAATGCCAGGCTAAACAACCGACTGAATTATGAGATACACTGGTCATTTACACTGTAGAAAATTGACTTATAAGAAAAAGCAGAAAGTTTCGCTCCAGCAGGTCAGCCTGCGCGGACTGCGCAATCTAGAAAAGACCACTGCCGGGTCGTGAACGCGTGGTTGTGAGTTTGATACCCGGTTGAGGAAAATTGTCTTTCCGGCGATTTTTCGCCTTTCGCCTCTGATGCATGTGAGAAAAGTAGTCAGTGATTCGGAAATTTCAATTTCAATTTCAATATCTTTATTAAAGTATTTAGGCCTCTGGCCCATATACACTTACAAAATATACAATTTTTGTACAATGAGTGACATATTTATAATAAATGAAATTAAAGTTTAGTTTACTTTTTTTTGCTTATCGTCCATTGTGTGTTTGAGTAGGTGTTTGTAGCATAATTTTAACATGACTGACGGTTGGAACAGATCTAAACCAAAACACACGGATATGCAGTCCTATCTAGGTCTGTTCAAACCGTCAATGAGAATTTTACTCCATGAAAAATCGCAATCGAGGTTAAGGTAAACATATAACATCTAATGCTTTTTATCAGAGGAAAAGAAAAAAAAGAGAAGAAAACCATCACGTCCAAAGCATAATATAGAAATATTACTATCAATAATATTTGTTCATGAACTCATGGCCGCGAGAATAATACATTTACTGCATGCTCCTTTGATTTAAAACTTATGTAGCAGACAGTGGCTTTACATCAAGGTGGTTTGCACAGAAAACATAACATCTGAATGAGTTTATTTCTAAGACCAGTACCGTATCAATGTTGAAAACATTGTGATATATGAAAAGACTCAATCTAAGATTACCATGAAAACATGATTAAAATAACAATATCTATTTCTTAACCCACTGCTGGGCATTACTACTTTTCATGCTACCACATACAAACGTATTTGAAAACACTGTGACAATTAGGGCTTCAAAACCACATTTGTGTTTCTCTAAGTTACAACTTTTGAAAATATTGTATCTGAAGATAACATTGCAACATAAGGCTACAATTAAGCGTAATAACAATTAACAATCTTTATCTGTACAGCAATTAGCAACTTCTCAATTTTTAAGCTCCTGCGGTTAAAACTCTTGAGAAAATTGTGACATGCGGTTGTAATACATCCACAGCTTATCATTGAAAAGAAAGAAAACATAATATCTACTGACAATGTTCTTAATTCAATTAATATGTGAGCATATTTGCAATACTCAGATAGTTAAAGACTTTAAAACATTGTGACAGAAGATTCTAATACAACCAAACGTTAGCATTAAAAAGAAATACACAATGTCTGCCTACAAGTTTGATAAACCCTTTACTATTTCAGTATGACTGTAACACTCAGCTAGTTGATAGCTTTGAAAACATTGTGACAGAACTTTGTTATTCGAAAGGTTAACACAAAAAAGGATTATCAAAACTATATTCGTCTTAACCTTTTGGAAACATTCTGACGAAAGATAGATTCTTAACCCTTGTCCTGCCAAATAACTCAAATGAAACTTTCGAGCCGATTGTAAAAACCCAACCAATGATATTTCAAACTTATGTTATGTAGAAAAATATCCTTCCAATCGGACAGTGTAGATCCGAGATCAGACCGCATGTTCTGTGCAGTCTGATCCTAATCCACACAGCCCGCCAAAGGTCAGTGAGTCGCGCTTAGCAGCCTAGGGGTTAAAAGGTTGGCAAAGAAACATAGTACTTTCAACCTTATATGTAACATTGCTGCTAAAATATAACAGTGTTTACTTCTGCAGTTTATAGATTTGGGAGAAAAAGAATTGACATCACTCAATTAACACATATACATCGACACATAAAAGTATACACAAACCTCACTTATATACACATTACAATTGATATTTGATATAGGTATAAGGAAAATGAAAAAAACAAAAACATTGTGACAAAAGATATTACTTTATATAAACGTTGGCATGAAAATGTGCGGTAAAAGGTGAAATTATTAACCAAATCTTAATGCTATTTACAGCAAAGCTTTTGTAAATATTGCGAATTTTCATGCTCCTTTAAAGTGAAACTTATGAAAACATTGTGGCAAAGGTTGCATTACATACAAAGATTGATATGAGATGGAACCATACATGTTGATGTTGTCCTGCAATTTGCCATCCTCTGAAAGTGTGAAAAAAAATACAATATTTACCTGCTTGCTTACTAGCACACTAGTATTTTAATACTGCTTTTATACTCCTTAAATTAAGCAAATCAAAATGCATACATGGTTATATAAATGAATACATAAACACACGATCACTGATTTTCTAGAAAGACTTTTCTCAAGTTGAAAGCATCAATAAGAAACTTTGATACTTTTAAAATTGTACCCCTATCTTTAAGTTCTAAACTTCTGTGAAAGTTATTTCTGTTTCTATTGCGAAGCCAGTTTTTATTGAAATAAAGTAGTCTTAGATTTTCGTATTCCATACATTCGAAAAAGAAATGAAATTCATCCTCAATGATGTTTAGATTTTTCTGTTTACATAGAGGGCATATTCGTAGTTGTCTGTCTATCCCTAAATGTCTTCCCTTTTCGATCATCAGATCATGGTTTGAACATCTAAAGTTATACAGCATTTTCTTATACTCATACGATATATCTAGGCTTAAGTAGTGTTCAGGTACCAAGTTTGATTTAAAGTATTTATAGTGATGAGCTTTAGGTGTACTATCGATATCTGAAAACCATTTCTGGGTCAAAATATCCTTTAATCTTTGACAAAATAGTCTTAAAAATATGTTTTCGTTACCAACTTCTTGGGCAATCCACGCGTAGCCAAAACCGTAACGAAATAAAAAATCTTTAATATTTGTTGCCCAAGTATGTCTACCTGCCGTATCAAGCTGCCTTAACATCTCATAGCACTGTTTTTGGTATCTGTTAGTGTTCATGCGCAATAATTTCAACCAATATTTCATACAAAGTTTCATGTAAGTTAGGCTTATTGGCAGTCTTCCACATTCACCTAATGCCATTGCGTCACATGTTTTAAAGTTGTGTCAGGACTAGTGTCAGAAAGCCATGAAACACATGCGTAGGTGAATTGACCGCCGTGATATGACCTAAGCTGTTAAAACGGCGTTAAACTCCGATACAATCAGTGCTATATTCCCTAACCTATCAGCCGAGCCCCGGTAGCTCAGTCGGTAGCGTGCAGGACTTGAGAACACGGGGTCCAGGGTTCGATCCCTGGCTGCGACCCCTGGATCGGCCAATTTCTTTCCGAGGATTGATGATAGTCACTGCGACAGGATTCACTCCTCTCCAACCGCTGACCATTGTTTCGACGATGATTATGTGGGAAAGCAGCCAGTGGCTTGGAAAGAAAATTGTGCGAAGTACTGGTAAAAGAGACTCCAGGAACGCATGGATAGGTGCACTGGCCGCCGCGATATAACTGAAATAATGTTGAAAACGGCGTTAAACACCATACAATCAATCAATCAACCTAACCTATCAGTATTTTCAGTCCTTTGATTCTTTACAAGTTATTGCTAAACAGAAAAGAAAATAATGACTGATTTTTGCCCCCGTTTGGAACAAGTGAAGCAAATGGATCAAAACAAGACGGCCCAATGTGATTCTTTCTTTAATCATAAACATTTATTTTGACGCATAGATGATAGTATATCTACCAGGATGTGATTATTTTTGAAAAGTTGTTAGAAAAAAAATCAGTTATGGTCATGTGAAAAGGGGGTTTAATGCATCTGCAAAAAGTATCGACTGCGCAGGCTGACATAGGTCGAAACGTTTTGCTATTGGTCAATTTTCTCCATGTCCAAGGACCAACCTACCCCATGATTTAGTCGTTTGTACACCAAAATGGATGTTATTGATCCATAATTATGTGATGACTTGCTTGGTATAATTCATCACGGAGATGCTTAAGCCCTCTTTTGCTAGAGTCTCATAGAATTGAACCATGTTCTGTGAAATGGTGGTTTAATGCCTCTCTGTAATGCACTGTACCAAGCAAGATATTATATGGTCTGCAACACGCAAAAAGGAGCATTCGGATATTTGCGTAAAGTGTCGTCTCGGATCAGTCCGCGCAGGCTAGTCCGAGACGGCCCTTTTTGACTACAATAAATTTTGTGATACAGTAGACTTGCGCAAAACAGAAAATTACATAAAAACGGAAAGTGCCGTTTCGGATTAGTCTGCTCGGACTGCGCAGGCTGATCCGAGACGACACTTTACGCAAATGTCCGAATGCCCCTTTTCACGTGTTGAATGCCCCTTTTCACGTGTTGCAAGCCAATTATTATTATGGATCCTCTTACGAACAAAGTCCGTAACAAAGAAAGAAATGAACAGCTGAAATTCAAACCGCATCTGGCGGGATTCGAACCCACGGTGGACAAGATCCTCGTGTTTAGAGGTTTAAAAGACCAATACCATAACCACTGAGCTAAAGAGATATCTCCCTAACGCAGTTGTTAGGTACTGTATTTAAATCGGGACGAAGCCATGCATGAAGGAGTGGTCTCCCGTAACATTCCATACAATCCAATTTTTCCAACAGCTGGCTGAATCGTGAGCTTGAATTGTCCTTCGAAATGCAGAAACTTGACAAATAGCAAAATGCATCGATTCAGGTCAGCCTGCGCGGACTGCGCAGGCTGATCTGGTCGGTACTTTTTTTTCCCCAGATGTATTAAGCCCCCTTTTCACAGAGCATGCCTGAACTCCATAGGATTGTGTAGACCCAGATCAGACTGCACAGATACTGCAGCGTGAAAGAATAGACTCTGTGCATCGTGTCTTTAGGTCATTTACACATTTTTGGATTCTGATGAATTATATTGAAAAAAAAAGTAAAAAAAAAATAATGGTAAAAGACTGATGAACTGAAAGGTTTTGAAAACATCGTAAGGTTATTATTTTTTTTTTTTTAACTCGTACACTGCTGAAAAAAATAAAATAAAATGAAAATTTATAACCATAAAGTTAAAAAAGCGATATACCGCGAATTTTAAAGATATTTTTGTTTTTGCCGAAATAGTATTACAGTGTGGATCAAAATCAGCGTGCACGTTCTGTGCAGTCTGGTTTTGATCTACGTTGTTCACAAAAGTGTATTGAATCGTACTTAATAGTACGGTCACAAATCACTAAATCCCGCCTGCCGGCGTGGTAACTGCCAGTTTTCACTCGAATTCGGCCGGTGGCAGCTCGGTGGCAGGCACAATCGGCAGGCGGCAGGCGGCATTTTAGACGCCGCTAGGACGCCGCTGAAATTTTAAGAAAAAGTTAAAATTCTGTCTGCCACCGGCCGATTTTTTCCAATTGTGCCTGTCGTCAGGGTGCCGGCCGGGCGCATTTCGTAGTCGCGCGGTAGCTATCAAGCGGCAGGCGGGCTGCAGCGCGATTTTTACTCGGTCGTGGGGTTCGAGGGCCTTCAAACTTCGGCCAACAATCGGTAGGAAGTAACTGCCACTCTCCGGCATCCGGCTTGCTGCCGTTATGCTACCGACATGCCACCGTACGATTTTAAAATATCTGCCAGCGGCAGGGCGGAGATTGAAAGGCAGCTGGGAGGCGGCTGTCGGTGTTGGTAGGTGGCAGGACGGCGATCTGCCGAGTGCAGACTCCCGGGCCCCTGAATATAAATCCGAGGCCATCCACCATACAAAATAGTCGTCATGGGGATTCTAATAGCACCAGAGCAACTCAGAGACTTGCGTATCGCCGAATTGAGATGGTGGCTAAGAAGAATTGAAAGAAGACAGCAGTGGGCTGGGGCTCTGGTCTCTTGCCCTTCGGGGCTGGTGCCTTGTCCTTCCCCTTGCCGCTGCCTTTAGGGGGCATCTTGTTGGAAGGAAAATTTTCTGAAAAATTAGATCTATTTATCTTGTGGTTGATAATAATAATGTACATTTTGTAGTGATACGAGAGCAATCTAGGTTTATATATCCCCCGTAAACCAGCCTGCCGCCGTCAGATTATCGGGCGGGCGCCGGCTGGTGGCAGTTAGAACGCCCGATCGCCGGCCGGTGTCAGGTGTAAATGGCCGGTGTCCGCCAGGTCGCCGGGCGGTGGCAGGTAAAATCTGACGGCTGCCGGCCTGTCGCCTAACTGCCACGGGCCGACACCCTGATGACGTCACACACCCCTCGAACTTAATAAACTGCCTGATGCCGCCCGGAACCCGTCAGGCGGCCTTTTACTGGCAGTTATTTATGCCCACTCGCACCGATTTGTAAAAAATCGGCCGGCAGCATGTAACTTTAAGAATCCGCCGATGTCTAAAAATCGGCAGGCAGCAGTTTTAAATTCTGACCGTACTTTAACTCTATTCCAAACGACAAAATTTTATAATTGATCAAATTCAAAGCATTTGTAAAGGACAAAAAATATTGATCGGATGTTAAGATTTGTCTGTCACAGGATAGAAAACATGGTGGGAGGAGGTGAAAACGCCGGTTACCAGTATGTTTTCCTTTTCCCCCACAATGTTTAAAAAAAAAAAGAAATCTTTCTCAGGGTCGTTAAAAATCGAGATTGTGTGGTAAAAGATTTAAAGTGCTCTGTCAAAGGGTTAAAACGCTCTCATGTGAAAAATAAAAAATAAAAGTACAGTGCATTTATACGTCGTACGTTTTTCCTACATTTTGAGGCAAAACAAATTAAAACGACATCAGTCGTGGAAAACATCAAAGGGTCAATCCATATATGGCCTGCAACACGCGAAAAGGGGCATTCGGACATTTGCGTAAAGTGTCGTCTCGGATTAGCCTGCGCGGACTGCGCAGGCTAATCCGAGACGGCACTTTACGACTACATTAGATTTTGTGCAACAGCAGACTTGCGCAAAACAGAAAATTACATTAAAACGGAAAGTGTCGTTTCGGATTAGCCTGCGCGGACTGCACAGGCTGATCCGAGACTACACTTTACGCAAATTTCCGAATGCCCCTTTTTGCATGTTGCAAGCCATATAGAGGTTTTCCTTTTTTAATTAACCCTTAGGCTACTAAGCGCGACAAAATGGCCTTTTGTGGACAGTGTAGATCAAGATCAGACTGCACAGAACGTTAAAGATCTTCTTTTCATCGGGATAGTTCACATTCTGCTGACGGTAATGCGCCCTGCCACGTGACTTCCGGTTAAATATACAATAACAATGGCAGGCCAGGGTTATGCTTATTGTGCAGTGGTTGATTTTATAGTTATCCAGCAAAGACTAAACACACTCGTACTTGTACATGACCTTTAGCAGGAACCCAAATATTCAGACGTTAAATATTTCAGCTGATAATTTTAGCCAATTCAGCGTCTGATACTGAACGATTCGCTTGTATTTTAGATAAGTGTTTTTGGCCAATCGTATGCGTAACACTCCTTCGCCGCAGACAAGTCAATTGTTTACAATATATTTGCGTTTCAGTCCTTGTGGTTTACTTAAGATACATCGCACAAATGATTTGAGCCGTGATCTGGCAAAAAGGGGCTTAATGCATCTGCGTAATACATTATACTAAACAAGTCATTACATAATCATAAAACCGTTAAATCAATGTTATCTAACAATCCGCTGAATCATGAGTTATACTAGTCCTTTGACAAGCAGAAAAATTACCGAAAGCAAAAGTTTCGGCCCAGGGTCAGCCTGCACGGACTGCTCAGGCTGACTTGGGTCGATATTTTTTACAGATGCTTTAAGTCCCCTTTTCAGAGAGCACGGCTTATTTATAACCTAAACATGTTGTTTGCATACAAATCGTTTACGTGCAGCATATATACATCATTAAATTACAATGAATTTTAAGTGAAGCATACGCACTAACAACTTTGAAAAGCATTCTGGAGTTAGAAGAAATTGCTTCTAAACTTTAGGCTGCTAAACGCGACTCGAAGCTCTTTTGCACTCAGTGTAGATCAAGATCAGACTGCACGAACGTGCAATCTGATCTTGATCTACACTGTCCGATGTGCTATTTTCTTTCTGGTTAAATCAACTTTGTAACCGCAGTATTTGGGGTTTTTTTTCTTTTGATTGGATATTTTAGTTTCATTTATTTAGTAAATTCAGGGTTGGGTGAACGAATAATTTCTCGTTTCGTCAAAACTTTTTTCAAATATTTTCGTGTTTAAATCTTTACCAGATGACAAGTTTTAATACTATTCGACATTGAAAGCATTTGCAAACGTTATTAATGTCGTTCAATAATCGAATTTGCCATCAAAGGGCTGATAACATTGCTGGAAAAGGGAGCAAAGCTGATCCCAAACATTTTTTCAGTTTCCCCGAAAATGTTTTCAAATGCCCCTAATTTGAGTGTTAACCGTTACGCTGCTAAGCGCGACTCACTGACCTTTTGCGGACAGTGTAGATCAAGATCAGACTGCACAGAACGTGCAGTCTGATCTTGGATCTACACTATCCGATAAAGAGATATTTTTTCTCCATAAAATAATATTGAAATATCATCATTCGGGTTTTTACTATCGGCTTAAAAATTTCATGTAACTTACATTTAACGTGCAGTCTGATCTTGGATCTACACTGTCTGATAAAGAGATATTATTCCCCAAAACATAACTTTGAAATAGCGATATTTGGTTTTATACTATCAAACTAAAAAGTTCATTTTAGTTATTAAGCAGGATTAGGGTTAAAACGTGGTCGTTTGGTAAACAGGAAAACAAGGCATGTCGTCTGCTGCAAATGCATAGGTTTAATCCTGTACCAAAGGACGAAGTTTTAGATTTGTCCAATTTCAAAGCAATTACATCTATTGCAGACGACAAATTATGTACGTCTGAAATGACAGAATTTCTCATTCAAATAGCAGAAACCGTCGTGGGAAAAGGAGAAAATGTTTGTTACCAGCATTTTCTCCTTTTCCCATTATGAAATTTACACTTGTCTAATTTGAAAGCATTTGCAGACGACAAATTAAGTACGCCTGTAATGACAGAATTTCTCATTCAAATAGCAGAAAACATTGTGGGAGAAGGAGAAAACCCTGTGTAGTCTACTATTAATGATCCTGAGGTAGACGACTTTTGAAAACATTGTGGGAAAAGGAGAAAATGTTGGTCATCAGTATTTTCTCTTTCTCATTCAATGTCTTCCTCCCCTTAAGTTTTTACCAAAATTGACAAACTTGTAGACTTGTTCAAGTTGAAAGCATTTGCAGACAGCAAATTAAAGGTGGTCCAAATGACAAAAAGTACAAAACATTGTGGGAAAAGGAGAAAATGCTGGTTACCAGCATTTTCTCCTTTTTCCACAATGTTTTCAAAAGCATTTTTTTTAGGGTCGTTAAAACTCGAGATTGTTTGTCACAAATTTTAACTCTTGTCCTTCAGAACAACTAACATGAACTTTTTAAACCGAAAGTAAACAGCCATATGTTGCTATTTCAAAGTTATTTTTTGGGGGAAAATTATATTCTTATCGGACAGTGTAGATTCAAGATCAGACTGCACGTTCTGTGCAGTCTGATCTTAATCTACACTGTCCGCAAAAGGTGGGTGAGTCGGGCTTAGCGGCCTAAGAGTTAAAACGTTAACTATTTTAGCGCTAAAATATACAATCTCAACCTCTTAAAACAGCTGATAATAATGCTATGACTCTTCAGCAAAACGACAAAATTTTGGACTCGACCATATTGAAAGCATGTGCAGACGACAAAATAAATGTTGCTCAAAGGATGATTTTTGTCTTTGATAGGGTAGAAAACATTGTGGGAAAAGGGGAGAATGCTAGTTACCAGCATTCTCTTCTTTTCTTACAATGTTTTGTATAGGTCTTTGTCTTTAGGTCGTCACAAAAACTCTTCACAGTGTTGTAAAAATCAAAAAGTGTTATATTTTTAGACCTCTCAGCACCATAGACGAAAAGAGCGGGGCTTTTGTGGGCGACATAGATCAAGATCATACTGTACATAACGTGCAGTCTGATCTTGGATCAATACCTCCCCACCCCGACCTTTTTAATTAAGGTTACAACGAATTTACAAACGAACGAACGAAAGATGTAAGTTACAAGATAAACTTCTTTCTGAATTTCGATGAATCACATTTTCAGTCATCAGGAGATGAAATTTTATATGTGGTGCTGAAAGAGGTAAAAATACTTGACTACACAAGCGTGCGTTTACTAAATGTTGTATGATGTTGAATGATGTTTAAAGCCGTTTTCAACATTATTTCGTTTATATCACGGCGGCTAGTCAGCTATCCATGCTTTCCCGGAGCTGCTTTTTACTCCGAACAATATTCTTTCCAAGCCACTGGCTGCTTTCCCACATAACAATCCTCTTCGAAACATTGTTCAGTGGTGAAAGAGAAATGAATCCTGTCGCAATGACTACCATCAATCCTAGGAAAAAAATTGCCCGAGCCGGAAATCGAACCAGCGACCCCCTGTTCTCGAATCCTGTGAACAGGGGTCGCTGGTCCACTTGACTAAACGAGAAGACGGAATAGATCCAAGATCATACTGCACGTTCTGTGCAGTCTGGTCTTGATCTTTACCGTCCACAAAAACTCCCAGTTTTTATTGAAAGGGGTAATTTACGTCGATTATCTCATTAATTTTAATCTCTTAACACTTAACCACGCAATCCCGACTTTAAACAACCCTGGGAAAGAAAGCATTTGAAAACAATGTGGGAAAAGGAGAAAATGCTGGTAACCAGCATTTTCTCCTTTTCCCCACAATGTTTTTTATCCTTTCCCAAAACGAATTTCATATTTTTAAAGTCGCATTCATTTTGTCATCTGCAAATATTTTCAATTTGGACAAGTCTAAAATGTTGTCATTAGGTAAAGGGTTAAAGTAACAATAAAGGTCAAATGTAAACAAAGCGGGTGGTTAAATGCATTTGAATATATATCATACCATTTAAAAGTATGGAATTATTGTGAATATGAAAAATCTGTCATTGTATGGTGGGTCCAAGTGTTAGTCACTGACAGAGAAATTAATTTCAAAACTAGGTTAAAACCTGCCAGGTAGCTGTGTCTTTTTTTTACTTTTTTGCTTGATTTCTTTTTACTGCCAGCCACTAACATATGGCACGACCACACGATAACAGATTGTCATCTGCACAATATTTTTTATACTTTTAAATGGTATGACTTAAATTTAAATGTATTATGACACCTGCTTTGATATTTTGGCCTTTACTGGATCTTTAAGTCGATTTTTCTCATGAGAATAATCTCTTAACACTTTACCACATAATCCCGACTTTTAATGACCCTGGGAAAGAAAGCATTTGAAAACAATGTGGGAAAAAGGAGAAAATGCTGGTAACCAGCATTTTCTCCTTTTCCCCACATTGTTTTCTACCCTTCCCAAAACAAATTTCATATTTTTAAAGTCGCATTTATTTTGTCATCTGCAAATACTTTCAATCTGGACAAGTTTAAAATGTTGTTATTTGGTAAAGGGTTCAGTGAATGGAGGTTGTTGTTGCTCACTGCGCGTTTACTCGGATATCCGTCTATGAATCCGGCATGTCTCAAGATCTATCCTCATCCTGGTTGAATAAGTGAAATGAAAATTTCACGTTGATAGCAAACACCATAAAGTTGCTATTTCAAAGGTATTTTTTGGGGAAAATATCTTCATATCGGACAGTGTAGATCCATGATCAGACTGCACGTTCTGTGCAGTCTGATCTTGATCTACACTGTCCGCAAAAAGGTCAGCGAGTAGCGCTTAGCAGCCCAAGGGTTAAACCCTTTACTGAGCAGTCCTGAATTTTAACGACTTGGAGGGAGAAGGCTCTTGAAAACATTGTGGGAAAAGAAGAAAATGCTGGTAACTAGCATTTTCTTCTTTTCCCACGATGTTTTCTTCCCTTTCAAAGACCACTTTCACCAATTGAGCAACATTTTGTTTGTCGTCCGCAAAAGCTATGGGTTTAGACGAGTTCAAAATTTTGTCTTCTTGTAAAAATTTAACACTTCACCTCACAACCCAAAACGACCCTGAGAAAGAAGCCTTTTGAAAACATCGTGGGGAAAAGGAGAAAATGCTGGTAACCAGCATTTTCTTCTTTTCCCACAATGTTTTCTATCCTATCAAGGGCAAAGTCGATCATTTGAACCTCAGGAAAATGGTTATCTTCAAGTGCTTTCCATTTAGACAAGTCCAAATTTCAGTTGTGTGGTAAAGATTTAAGTATCGTTCTAACACTTACCGTGCAATATATATATGAGCTGTGCCCTGTGAAAAGGCGGTTTAATACATCTACAAAAAGTATCGACACGTGTAAGCCTTCGCAGTCCGCGCAGGCTGACATGTGTCGAAACTATTTGCTATGTGTTAATTTTATGAGTGTCCAAGGACCATTCTACCTCAGGATTCAGCCTGTTGTTAGACAATAATTATATGAAGACTTGCTTTTTATAATTCTTCACCGAAATGTATTAAACGCACTGTAGTCAGGAAAATTTATATTATCAACTTGAACTCTTCGCCGGTTGAAAATTCAATCCTATGAAACTCACAAATGGTTTTATTTTATAGGCTTGACTTAAGAAGCGGACGGTATAGATCCGAGATCAGACTGCACGTTCTGTGCAGTCTGATCTCGGATCTATGATGTCCGCAAATAGCCTATATTATCGCCAAAATGCGCTGAAAGTAATCACGGAAATGAAGCTTAGTATTACAGTTGCACAAAAACCTGTCTAATCGTAACAGGTCACTTCTTCACCATAAATATGCAAATCATGAGCTTAAATTTCGGACGGCATAGATCAAGATCAGATTGCACAGTATGTATGTGCAACCTGATCTTTAATCTATACCTTTTGCGTGTTTTTCGCCAAGCCTATGAGATTTGAGTATTTCTAAGTTGCAGTGGAATGGATTTTCAATCGTTGAAAGCGGTCGATTATATAAGCCGCGCTATGACAAAAGGGGTATTAATGCATCTCCAAGAAGTTGTCAGATAATTATGGATCCATAAAAGTACATTTTTTTTCTGACAAGACTGAATAATGCAGTAGACTATTCTTATTTGCAAACATTGTGGGAAAAGGAGAAAATGGAGGTTGCCAGCACTAAATCTCTTTTTTTCTATCATATTTTCAAAAGCTTTCACCTCAAGCGTCTTGGATACTTTTGTAAAGTGTTAAAGTAAGAAGCAAATTGACAAGGGCCGTGCCACGCAAGAGCAGACGGTGGCGTAGGCCTACAGGACTTGAGAACAAAGGGTTGCTGGTCCGAATCCCCAGCTCGGCCGACCTCTTTCCGAGGACTGGTAATATTCATTGCGACGTGATTTATTCCTCTCTCACCGTTGATAACTTTTTCGACGATGGTTAAGTGGGAAATCAGACCGTGCCTTGGACAGAATATTTCGCAGAGTACTGGTGAAAGACAGTGTAGGAAAGCATGGATAGGTGCACTTGCCGCCGCGATATAACTGAAATAATGTTGAAAATGGCGTTAAATACTATGCAATCAATCAACCCGTCGATCAATTAACCTTTGGCAAAGCATTGCAGAGTCCCGGTAGACTACTGGTGAAATCCAGGAAAAAGACCAGTAGCTTACCTGTCGCTGTGATATAACTTGATTATTACTCAAAGCGGCGTAATACACTAAATTAACCGTGTACTACACAATCCCAAGTTTGAACGAACCTGAGGCAGAAGGCTTTTGAAAACATTGTGGGAAAAGGAGAAAATGCTGGTAACTTGCATTTTCTCCTTTCCCCACTATGTTTTCTTCCCGTTCTGATACAATTCTGGACCATCATTTAAGTATCATTATATAATTTTGTCTTCTAAAAACTGCTTTGAATTTGGACCAGTCTAAGATTTTGTCGTTCGGTTAAGATTTTAAACAAGAAATATCTTTAAAAAAAAGTTAGACGGCGTAAATTTGCCAGAAAATAGGCAGAGGCCCTAAGAATAAAAATGTCAATATTTTTAACCAATCACAAATTTCTTTTTATTCATTTGTTATCAATACCAAAAAGTAGGTCAAAAGCCAGTACAATATCAAACGAAATAAAGCAAACTTACAAAGACGCTAAAAATCTTACCTCTGACGTTTTCAGCGGTATTTCCCACGCACTAATGCACGTAACCTGTAGTGTAGTTTAACATTAAATACTTACATATAAAGGACAGATTAATACATCTTTTCCTTGTCACGTTAAAGGGGAACTCTGGTGAATATTTTGCATTTGAGCCCTGCAATTGAGCCGTCTTCAGTGGAAAGGGGTTTTAATGAATTTGTAAAATGTATCGACCCAGGTCAGCCTGCGTTCTTCGCGCTTACTGACCTGTGTCGATACTTTTTGCTATTTGTCAGCCTTCTGCTCTGGCAAAAGGGGGCTTGATGCATCTGAGAAAAGTATCGACCCAGGTCAGCCTGCGCAGTCCACGCAGGCTGACCTGGGTAGATACTTTTCGCTATCGGTCAATTTTCTGTAGTCCAAAGACCAGTTTACCTTATGATTAAGTCGGTTGTTTAAAAAAAAAAAAAAAAAAAAAAAAAATAGTGGCTATTATTCATTAGTAATTATGTGATTATGTGATGACTTGCTTGGTATGATGCATCGCGGAGATGCATTAAGCCCCCTTTTACCAGAGCATGACTCATTTTCATTCGCAGAATTGAAAAAATCTTAGAAGGCCCCTTTAAAGAACAATCTACATCTTTGTTAAAAAAGAAAATGTTTTGCTCGTGCGTTAAAGGAACACCTTTCCGAAAGTTTTGGTTTGCAAAGATTGAATGCCCATGTTAACTTTAGACTGCACAGGCTGACCCGGGCCGATTCTTTTTGAAGATAAATTAAACCCCTTTTTCATAGAACATAGCTCATATGTATTTATCCTTCGTATCTAATGTTTAAATGCACAGCAGAATGTAGAAATTAACATAGGAGTTGATATTTTCCAAGAAAAATGAAGTGAGGGTTACCTGCTCTGCTCTTTGTAGGGTCTGTACTATTAACCCTTGTCATGCTAAATAAATTAAATGAAACTTTCAAGCCGACAGTAAAAATCCAAATGCTCTTATTTCAAAGTTATTTTTTGGAGAAAATATCTCCTTATCTGACAGTGTAGATTCAAGATCAGACTGCACGTTTTGTGCAGTCTGATCTTGATCTACACTGTCTGCAAAGGTCAGTGAATCGCGCTTAGCAGCTTAAGGGTTAACTCATAGCGCACCCGATAAACCAAAGAGAATTTTTTAAGTCCTGAAATAAGACCCAAACAATTGTAAGATCGTGACTGCATTTCTCTCTATATATTATAGCGTTTCAGGAAGGCAGACAGTTTAGAACAAAGATCAGGCTGCACGTTTTGTTCAGTCTAGATCTTGATCTACATTGGCTGCAGAGGCAACTGTAGTTTTGAAAGGCACTTAAAAAGGATTAAAATATATGCATCCAATTAAGGAATGAAGTGAACTTTTTTTGTTTTCTTGGAGGTATGAAAAAAAAAAACCTAATCACACTGTATGAAACCGCTCTAAAGTGTGATTCGGTTTTTTTTTTTTCATACCTCCATGAAAACAAAAAAAAATTATCTTCATTCCTTATAATTCAATATCACAGACAACAAATATGCACTTAAATAATACTAACAACATTGCGTATTTATTTAATGTCCATTTCATTGATATTTCACAGCGCGGTAAAACTGCTCATTCATAACGTAAAAATGACGTAAATTTGTGACGTCATTATAGTAATGAACATTTACAGATTTAGTAGATTTATTATTAGAAGTTAAATACGCTAGAATTAAGTTGAAAATAAGATTGTTACAAACCCAGCAATCTGACAATGAGTTTTCAGCTCTCTCTTTAAATTTACTGTTGGATTTTTTTTTCAATATTCAGTGAAAATAAATTCAGCTTGCAATTTGAACTTCGGACTCGATATAGATCTAGATCTAAAATCAGAGAGCAAAACATTATGAAATCTCGTATACATGTTTGTTTACATTAGTTTGACTACAAAAGTAGTTCCGGCGCTGCTTAATTTTTTTTTCATGGAGCTATGAAAAAATTTTTTCAGCCAATCAGAACTCGCCAATGTTCATGAAAAAAACTAATATTAAATTATTACATCCTATGGAAAGGAAAAAGTATACTTACGTATAGTACATGCATGCATTTCTTCATCCAAACCTCAAACTTTCAACCAAGCAAGTCATAATGAATCTGAACTCGTATTCATTCATTTAAGGAATGAAGAGAATTTCTTTTTTGTTTTCATGGAGGTATGAAAAAAAAAAAAAACCTTATCGTTCATGAAAAAAACTAATATTGAATTATTTGCAGGTGACAATTCAAATGTGGCTCAGACGGTTGAACTTGGTTTTGACGGGGTGGAGAGTATTGCTGGACAGGGAGAAAATGCAGGTCGCCGGTATTTCTCCTTTTCCACCAGTGTTTTCAGACAGGCTTCTTCCTTGCTGTCGTTAAAATTCGCAGTAGTGTGTGGAGGGTTGAAAATATATAATTTGCAGTCTTTTTGTTTTTAAGGAATGAAGAGAACTTTTTTTGTTTTCATGGAGGTATGAAAAAAAAACCTAATCACACTGTATGAAAACGCAAAGCGGTTTCATACAAAAGTGTGATTAGGTTTTTTTTTTCATACTTCCATGAAAACAAACAAAAAATTATCTTCATTCCTTATAATTCAATATCACAGACAACAAATATGCAATTAAATTTCACTCTGACTGCTTTTTTTTTTGTAAATCCAACATTGCGTATTTATTTAAAGTCCATTTCATTGATAATTCATAGCGCGGTAAATCTACTTGTTCATGACGTAATAATGACGTAAATTCATGACGTCATCATAGTATTGAACATTGGCAGATTTAGTAGATTTATTATAAGAAGTTCAATACGCTATGAGTAAGTTGAAAATAAGTTTGTTAGGACCCAGCAAAGTGACAATGAGTTTAAGCTCTCTATTTGAATTTACTGTTGGATATTTTTTTCAATGTTCAGAGAAAATAAATCTAGCTGGCAATTTGAAATTCGGACTGGATGTAAAATCAGAGAGAAAAACATTATGGAATTTCATATACATGTTTGTTTACATTATTTTGACTGCAAAAGTAGTTCCGGCGCTCTTTAATTTTTTTTTTTCATGGAGCTTTGAAAATTCTTTTTCAGCCAATCAGAACTCGCCAATGTTCATGAAAAACACTAAGATTGAATTATTAAGTAAACAGAAGTGAGTGTTGTGGCTGCTGTTGTTTTCTATAGATTTTTTATGATTAGGAAAAATAGTCTGTGTGTCTGTGTGTGTGTCTGTCTTTGTGTCTTCGTGTCTGTCTGTGTGTCTCTGTGTCTTTGTGTCTTTCCGTCTGTGTCTTTCTGTATGTTTGTGTGACTGTCTGTCTGTGTGCCTGTCTGTCCGTCTGTCTGTCTTTGTGTGTCTGTCCGTCCGTCTGTCTGTCTGTCTGCCTTTCTCTCTCTCTCTCCCTCTGTAAACCAGCCACAGTCAGAACTACCAGTCCTATGAATTACTACTAACTGATTTACTACATATGCAGTAGTCAAAAATAATCTTACAGCATTTTATATAACTGATATGACACATTGCAGGGCAGTACCAACAATTTCCTAATATTATGATAGGGGGTCTGACCTCTAACACCACTGCCTGGAGAAGATCCGATAAAATTATTCACTTTGTTATATCTTTTATGCTTGTTTTAAACCCCTTGGCTGCTAATCGCGACTCACTGACCTTTTGCGGACCGTGTAGATCAAGATGAGACAGCACATTCTGTGCAGTCTGATCTTTGATCTACACGGTCCGATAAGGACATATTTTCCCCAAAAAATTCCATTTGAAATCACAGAATTTTGGTTTTTACTATCGGCTGAAAAGTTTCATTTCACTTATTTTGGATTAGGGTTCATATTTTTGGTAACATTTAAAAAGCAGTTAAAATGGGTAAAAGTAAAAAACGAAAAAGCGGTCAATATGAAGGAACACGTTTTATAAACGATTTTTTATGAGTCTTACACCTATTTTATTCATTATTTTTGACACGGAAGATCTTGATATGATCTATGCTCTGTGAAAAGGGGGTTTAATGCATCTGCAAAAAGTATCGACCCATGTCAGCCTGCGCGGTCCGCGCAGGCTGACATGAGTCGAAACTTTTTGCCATTGGTCAGTTCTTTGCATGTCCAAGGACCATTCTATTGTATGATTCAGTCGAATGCTAGACAAAATGGATTTAAGGATTCGAAATTATGTAATGACTTGCATGGTACAATGTATCGCTGAGCACTGCTCACATAATTTACCATGCATTGATTTCAATTATAGCATCTTCCCGAAATTGACAGACCCTACTAGTCCTGTGCTTTTGTGGGAATTCCAATACTGCAGTTAATATATTGGGAATAAAATGATTGGTCAGAGAAATTCGAAATACCAGATTCGAAATAATGGCGTGATGCTAAAAATAATTTTGACCAGCCAGATTCGTCCAATATGCCATATTAGAAAATTCTGCTTATAGTGAAAACTATTTTTACCTCCCCATCCAGTTTAGAAATGTTCGAAAAATACTGGATAATGACAAGGGGTCATGCACGGCATGTAATAGAGTTGAACACTTTGTTTTAAATATTAGGATTAGTCTTACCTTTTGCCAAACAATCACGTATTTTAATAACCCTGAGAAAGTTATCTTTGATTAGGTAACTGAATACAGTATTTAATTCAATTTACCAAACAGTCCAGGGTTTTAATAGCCTTGAGGAAAACGGCTTGTGAAAATATTGTGGGAAAAGTAAAAATACCTGGTAACTCGCATTTTCTCCTTTCCCCACAATGTTTTTACCCTCAAAATGACAAAATCTATCAATGGAGCAACGACAAAGTTGTCTCCTGCGCGTGCTTTAAAATCGAACAAGTCGAAACTTTTGTCGTTTGGTAAAAGGTTATGTATGACGATCAAGCTGTTATCCCTTAGCCTGCTAAGCGCGACTCAGGGACCTTTTGCGGACAGTGTAGATCAAGATCAGACTGCACAGAACGTGCAGTCTGATCTTGATCTACACTGTCCGATAAGACATCTTTTTCTCCAAAAAGTACCTTTGCAATACGAACATTCGGGTTATCATTATCGTCTTGAAAGTTTTGTGTAATTCATTCAGCAGGCTAAGGGCTAAAATGAAGATGAATGGTAGGGAATCCGTCATAGTGTGTATGTAGTACTGCAGAGTTTTCTTTTCAACCATCTATTTCATGCTGTGTTGGTGGGGAAACCGTCAAAGAGTGCATGTGGTGCACCGTAGAGTTTTATTTTCGACTAGCTATTTCATACTGTCCCAACCATTGAGCTGAGCCCCGGTAGCGCAGACGGTAGCGTACAGGACTTGAGACCAGAGAGTCGCTGGTTCGTATCCCCACCTCGGCAGATCTCTTTCCGAGGACTGATAGTAGTCTTTGCGATAGGATTCATGCATCTCTCAACGTTGACCATTGTTTCAATGATGGTTGTGTGGGAAAGTAGCCAGCGGATTGGGAAGAATATTGTGCAAAGTATTTGTAAAAGAAACTCCTGGACAGGTATCGCAATAAAATTATGATGATATTAAAAATGGCGTACACACCATACAAACACACAGACATGTAAACAACAAAACAGACAGACAGGCAGATTGGCGGACTGACGGACGGACAAAGTAACTCAACCCTTAATCACGCGACAATATCTTAGGCTTTTCCGTATTGAGGGGCTTTGCAGAGAAGCCAGTTGTTGCTGAAATGATGGGATAAAACTTGGATAGAAAAAGATAGTGGTAAATTTGTCATAACGCTGGTTCCAGCATTATTCTGCTTTTGCCACAATGTTTTAAAGCCCCTTTTCTTCAGTGTCGTAAAATCACAGGATTGATCACTTAAGGATTAATTTTATACCCCCTTAATTCTTTACCAAACGACAAAATTTTAGACTTCAAAGTCATTTGCAGACGACAAAATAAATGTGTCTCAAAAACTGAAGTTTGTATTTGTACTTGAAAGTTGCTTGAAGTAGAGAAAGAATTGATTTGTCAAAGTATAGATAAGATCTTTATTTCATGCTTTCCGGCAGGTTATCGAGAAATATCGGTGAAATATTTTTCGATACTTCATTGTTACGACCAGTGAAAATACCGATTTTTATATTCTGTAACTCTGCAACTGAAGGCGAAAACAGTTGTTCCCGCGCACTAGTTACCTAGGTAAAATGCGCGTGCCTCACAACCAGATGGAAATATGACGTAATTTACCTTACATTTCTCGTGCTTGACGTAATATTGCAGGTGCGTTGCCAGAAATGTTGAGAAGATGAAGCCCAGCTTATTCTAAAAACTTTCTCCTCTTTTCCTTTCTCGTTCTTTTGTCGTTCTTTTTTTTTCTAGGTAAATAGATGTAACTAGCACCGTAGAGAGCCAAGCACAACTTTGTCATTTTTTTAGAAAATGTAAATTAAGATAAAACTAAATTTTGCGGACAATGTAGATTAAGATCAGACTGCACATTCTGTGCAGTCTGATCTTTGATCTACATTGTCCGCTATTTCTTGGAAATTATTTTCTTGCAAAAGCAATCTTGAAAAAGAAATGATTTTGGCCTCTTGTCCTTATTGAGATATAGATCTAGTGCGTGTCGTTTTATTGACACGTTAATGGTTAATTATGAAGCCCGGGCTTCTGAGCTTCCGCCTGGCTATGCGCCTGTATTGTAAAGCGTTGCTATGCGGAGGGGATACGCCACGGGGAATAACCAAAAAGAACTGTATTGGAATTTGATTAAGTTTCCCCCCCCCCCCCCGGTTAAAAACATGAAATACGAGTAAATAGAATATTTTTTTTCGGTGAAAGATCGAAATTTATTTCATCTCGTGAACATCGTCGGTAATATTTTCGCCACTCGTGAAAATATTACCGATGATGTTCATTCGATGAAGTAAATTTCGATCTTTCACCGTAAAAAACAAATATCCTCTATTTCGTAATTGTTCCCTTTATTTTTAAACACCCTTTTTCTGCCGAATTCATACTGTTTACCATGGCGAAAAAAGGGGTCAAGTTTATGGGCACTGAGCGGGGTTTCGATGACCGAACTACTGATAGAGCTGCGGAGGGTGAATAGCAAGATCAGACTGCACGTATGTGCAGGCTGATCTTGCTTTGCACTCTCCGTAAGCTCGTCTGTGTTTAGCGAATGGCAGGAAAAGTTAACAAAAAGTTAACCCTTACCATACAATTCCAAATTTTTAGTGCTTAAACGACCCTTTCTAAAACCTGTGTGAAAAGGAGAAAATGCTGGTAACAAGCATTTTCTCCTTTTCCCACAAGGTTTTGTACACTTTCATCACCAATTGTCATCATTTCAAATCTAATATCTCGTCTACAAATGCTTTCAAATTTGGACCAGTCTAAAATTTTAACATTTGGTGTAGGGTGAATGAATAAAAGGCCCATTGTGATGTTAGACGTATCTTTTGAATTACAATGGAGTTGCTTCCGCTTATACAAATTCAAGTATGCACTATCTCAGTCCTTATATAACCTTTTATCCTCCAAATGCTAAACAGATACTCATCTGAATTTGTTCGTCGAAATTTTATAACAGATCTAAATAAAAGCTTGCAGACTGATCTTGATCTACACTAGCCGCAAAGGTAACTATTGTTGTGAAAGTGGCTTTAAGGTTTACCTTATGTATGACAGCAGCAATTCATTATTTTTTAAGCCATGTTTAATATGGCCAGACTGCACAGTTCTATATGGAGCAATAATGTCTGTTATGTATTGAAATATTCTAAGAGAAAAAAAAAAAAACTTTGATACAGCAATGTGCTTTTGGCGTTCTGAAGGTGAAATGACACGAGGTCAACAGTTAAAGGTCATCGGTAGCATGCCAAAAAAGGTTGTTTAAAAGCCATGGCCAAAACAAGATCGTATCAACGTGAGAAACCTGAATGTAAAAATATTTATTTATTAATACTTGTCCGACCAATCGCGTATATATATATAAAAAAAAAGGTCATAAACGAAATATTTGAAAGTAGATGTATAGAGTAGATCTATAGATGACAATGAGTAATGTTCTGGCAAAAGGACGCTTAATGCATCTGCAAAAAGTATCTACCCTGCCACCCTGCGCAGTCCGCGCAGGCTGACATGGACAGAAACATTTCGCCATAAAATTCAAAAGTGGTATATTTTAACACGCCTATGAGACAGAAGTCGAGGGCTAATGGCCTTCTATGAGGTTTATGCGCCGGTTTTTTTTGACAGCTGTCACGGAAGTATCAGGTACAATCTCTTTTTTTATGCCTGTCCATAAATCAGTGTCCCGTTTTGGAGGACATTGTCAATCCTTTCAGGGTCACAGGTGAAAACTTTGGGCTTTTGCGGACAGCATAGATCAAGATCAGACTGCACGTAACGTGCAGTCTGATCTTGGATGTATACCGTCCGCTTGTTTAGTAAAGCATATAAGAAAATAACCCCTTTGAGTTTCAGTGTATTGTATTTTCGGCCGTCCGAAGAGTCGAGCTTACATCTTTGGCCCTAGCAGAGTGAAAAATCCTGGTGAAACATACATAGTAATATTTTCTAACATTTGATAGAAAAACCCCGTTATTTGATCCACATAAAATGTTTCGTTTTCAAATACTTTCAGTTTACAACAATAATAATAATAATAATAACTGTATTTAGAGAAGGTAGCATGTTAAAACATGCTACTATTTTCTACATGGCCTTCTATGTTTGGATAAGTCTAAAATTTTTGCCGTGTGGTAAAGGGTAAGACAGTTATTTATGTACATCATTTCTGACTTTCTCTATGTGTGTCTTTCCGTCCTTTTTTGCACCTGTTTCTAGACAAATGTCGCCTTGTATGCCTAATTCAATGTCTTATATGGTCTGCAACATGCGAAAAGGGTATTTGGGATATTTGCGTAAAGTGTGGTCTCGGATCAGCCTGAGCAGTCCGCGCTGGCTAATCCGAGACGGCTCTTTACGTCAACTTTAGATTTTGTCCTACAGTAGACATGCGTGAGACAGAAAATCGCACACGATCGGAAAGTGTCGTCTCGGATCGGCCTATGCGGACTGCGCAGGCTGATCCGGGACAACACTTTTCGCATATGGCCGAATGCCCCTTTTCGCGTGTTAAAGGCCATATATGAGTCGCACTCTGGCAACAGGGGTTTTAATTCATTTCTGTGATGTGTGATGTCAAGAAAGTCATCATATAATTATGGATCCATAAAATCTACTGTCTAATAAGTGCCTGAACCATGATATAGAATTGTCCTTGATCATGCAGAAAATTGACCATAAGCAAAAAGTTTCGACACAGGTCAGCCTGCGCGGACTGCGCAGGCTGACCTGTGTCGATACTTTTTTTTCTCAGCTGTATTAAACCCCCTTTTCACAGAGCATGGCTCATATATTGATTGAGTAGGGGGAGGTTTGTCAAAAATACAAGTACTTTTGCACGTGGGGTCTTATGTAGCTCATTGGTTAAGGTGTTGAATTAGGAAATCAGGGGTCCGGGTTTCGATCCTTACCCGCGGGACAGAACTTTTTTGTCTGAGTGTCCTTGATCTCTGGCTTAGTACTGCTTGTAGTTAAAAAAAGAAAACCCTGGAGACACGCCGTGTATGAGTAAGCTCTAATAAATTCATTCGTTTTATTTCTTTCTCTCTTTCTCGTTTTCCTTCTTTCTTTCAGCCTCATAGTTTCGGTCTATTTGCCCGTTTGTAAGACTAAACCCATCTGTATGTCTTTGAGAGAGAGATAGAGAGACAGACAGACAGACAAACAAAGTGAGAGACAGACAGACAGACAGACAGACAGACAGGCAGACAGACAGACAGACGGACGAACGGTCTGTATGACTTATGTATGTAAGGGTTAGAAAATATGACAAAAAAGTATCACCCGCAGATGCTAAAATGTGATCTCTGATAAGCGTAACACTATAGGTAGGCATCGCCATGTTTTAGGGGCATCCCCTACCTGAATGAGCGAGGCATCGCCTACTTATAGGGGCATCGCCTACCTCCCCGAAGCCTGTCTGTCTATCTGTCTGTCTGTCTGCTGCATTCTGTTTCATTTTTTTCCAAAAAAACTCAACTCTTTACCACACGATTCCGAGTTTAAACAGGGATCTTATATACACACATATATATATACGATCCCTGGTTTAAACGAGAAAAACATTGTGTTAACAGCGTTTTCCTTATTTCCCACAACGTTTTCTGCCCATTAAGAGACAAATCATATAATTTGAACCACATTGAATTTGTACGTCTGCAAATGCTCTCAACTTGGGTAAGTCTGAAATTATCTCGTCTAGTAAGAGTTGATAAGAAATATATTTTTTTAAATCTCTTTCTTTTTTTAATGAACTAAACGAATTACATGTAGGGTAGTTGGAGCAGCAATCATAATATATGAGCCACGCTCTGTGAAAAGGGGGCTTAATGCATCTGCGAAAAGTATCGACCCAGGTCAGCCTGCGCATTCCGCGCAGGCTGACCTGGGCCGAAACCTTTCGCTATTGGTCAATTTTCTGTGTGCCAAAGGACCAGTCTATCTCATGATTAACTTAACTGTTAAAACAAGTGGATATTATGGATCCCTAAGTGTGTGATGGCTTACTTGGTCCCATGGATCTTGGAGATGCATTAAGCCCCCTTTTGTCAGAGCATGTCTCATATAAAACTTTAAACACCTTTTCTATCACGACGAATAGGAGCCATTATATTTTCCTGCCCTGCCGGATAGCTTAATGGCTAGCGCTTCTGACTCGTGACCTGGTGATTGCAATTTCTATACCCGGTTACGGCGACCATTCTTTCCGGGCTTTTTTCGTCTCTTACCTCTGTTACATTCGGGAAAAGTTGTCAGTAGCTTTGAAATAAAAATGTGTCAAGACTGACGTGAGAAAACCTGGAAACACACGCCTTGGTGTACTGACCGCCGTGATCTAGGCTGTTAAAAATGGGGTTAATCTCCAATACAATACAACAGTTGAAATTGAGATAAGATATTTTGATAAACAAATATTCAATCGAGTTGCCAAGACAAATGCCTTTGAAGTAATGTTTTATGTATGTAAATAAAGAGAAAAAAAATGATAGTGAAAACTCTGGAAGATTCGGTTAAGGTTGTATGACAACTGAGAAAAGCGACTTTCATGTTTATTTGTTTGTTCATGAAAAGGACCGTCTGTTTACAATGACCTCCGTCTAGAGCTCATAACCTATTCCGCCGACATACTTTTTTATTTGAAGCAAAATGGCCGACTGGGCAATTTAGAGTTACGCAGACACGTATTTTTTTTTTAGACTAGCGAAGCTAGTCTATAGGCATCCAGATTGACTCAGATGCAATGTAAACAAAAAACCCACAGTTGCCGAATACTGCCTCACAGAAAAATAATTCTTTCTACTAGCAATCTTAATTCTGTTATATATGACAATTTTGACAAAACCACAAAATCTCTTCCATCCCGATTTGAACATGTCTACTTAAAAAGTAATAGAGTGAACAATATGGCATTGATAAGGTACAAAATGTTTGCTTATATGTAAGTTAAGTGACCTATGCAAATCAGGCTCATACACATACATGTATTCCTACAACACAGTAACATTATCAATCTGACCAGCCCGCATAGCTCAATTGGTAGAGCGTAAGACTCGTGAGCATGAGAGTGTGGGTTCGATTCCCACGGCTGGCCATATAAAACTACTAATGGTCTTTCGGATGAGACGTTAAACCGAGGTCCCGTGTGACGGTGCTATACACCGAGCACGTTAAAGAACCAAGCGAAATTTAGGATGGGTTTTGTCCTGTATCTGCACTATCCCCCGTAGCAATATTAACAGCCTTCAGGGGGCGTCGACCATATGGGCAACCGGTGGTGACGATAAATAAACGCAAAACCAAACCAAACATTATCAATGGATCTGAAAATAGATACACCTAGGTAACTTGTAGCAAATCCCAGCAACATTAACCCTCACTGGACAGGAAACCCTTGTCGTTCCTTCATTATTTAGATCATTGTGTACCGAGAAAATGATATATTAAACTGTTAGTTTACGTCTTGTATAACATAAAAAAGGCAAAGCCTCAATACGAGTGACGTGAATGATTTGTTGAACAAATAGATCTACATAGTAATTCAAATGACGAGCTAGATTTTGAAATCATATGGTTTTGAGTTCAGGTCCCGGCTTTGCCAATACTAATTTCAAGCGTTGCCAAAAGTAGAATGCATTCTTCTTTCGTCGCTACTTACATGGGAAAGAGGGCGAACAGTCCCTGATCCCCTAGGCAAAATACAGTTCTCCGACAATATTGTTAATTTAGGTTCAGAGTCAAACATCTATGGAAGATTATTGTTTCACACACTTTTCAAGAATATTTCAACCCTTGGGCTGCTAAGCGCACAGAACGTGCAGTCTGATTTTAGATCTGCACTGTCCGATAAAGAGATTTTATTCCCCAAAACATATTTTTTAAAATAAAAACACATAGGTTTTTACTATCGAATCGAAAATTTCGTTTTAGTTATTTAGCAGGATAAGGGTCAAGGAGAAATTTCTTCACGGCATGTAGATCTAGATCAAAGAAAAGGAAGAAATTCACGGTCACATTTTCATATTGCATGGAAAAAGGAGATGAAAAAAAAAAACCTTCACTTTTTATAGCTCTAACGCGTTAGATCTACATGTCTGTATAATGCCATGGAACACTGAGCACTGCCTCTCTGCAATACCCCGAACGGCTTTGATCGCCAGAGAATCATATTTGACAGCCTCATTTTGAAGGGTTTAAATAGTTGGTAATTTTCGGTCGACTGAATTGTATCATCCGCTACCCAGGCGCTACTGCAGCGACATCCCTCGGACCTGATTAATCGTTGTTAAAACAGTGATCAGTGCAGAGATGGGAATTAATTCTGTCGCAATGACAAAATCTATCATCAATCCTAGGAATGAAATTTGCTAAGTTATCGAATAGATGTCTTATCGAATAGATGTCTTATCGAATAGATGTCTTAGCTACCTGGCTTATGGATATAATCAAAGCGCTGAAAGCACTGATGGGTAGGGACAAGTGGAAAGATCATTATATGCGTAAAGCAATTTGCATTCAGTGATGAAATGTCCAGTTAAAAGTAAAAGAAAAAAGTATGGTTGCCGATGCTGCAGTTGCTTTAATTGAAAATTGTAAGTCGAAAAGCCGGGCATTACTGTGTCAAAAATATTTAGATGTTTACCTGCCCCTGATTTATGGTTCCTGTATGATAGTTAACAATTAGCCCAAGTTCGGTTTGAAGTAAATATGTTAGCAATATGAAGTAAACGGTTAGCAACTACTTCAAGCATATCAGATGATTGCTTAAAAATCATCGTCAGTTTAGTAAGTACAGATTATCTAATTTCCTCGTTACTTTCAATGTATTAAATGTCTATTTTTGTATAAATATACGCAATGGTATATGCTAGCAAATGATGACACCATCAATCATACTATTTTTACGTCATGCACAAACCGGTTTTTGGCGGAAAAAATTGTGTCGAAAAAATTATGACTTAACTAGTTTTTTCATTGAGGATTGATTGATTGTATAGTGTTTAACGCCATTTACAACATAATTTCAGTTATATCACGGCAGCCAGTGCACCTATCCATGCTTTCCTGAAGTTTCTTTTACTAGTACTCTGCGTAATTTTCTTTCCAAGCCACTGGCTGCTTTCCCACATAACCATTGTCGAAACAATGATCAGCTGTGAGAGGAATGAATCCTGTCGCATTGACTCATTTATCCTCGGAGAGAAATTGGCTGAGCTGGAGATCAAACCAGCGACCCCTGTTTTTAAAATCCTATACACTACCATCTGCGCTACCGTGCCTCGGCAAGTAGTTTTTTTGACCGTTTCAAAGTACCATTTACAGAGAATGTCGGATTTATGATCTGTGAAAAGTGGCTTAATACATCAGCAAAAACCAAGGTCTACCTGTGCAGTATGTGCAAGCTGACCTGAAACAAAACTCTATGCTAAATCTATTGATCAATTTTCTGCATGTTAACTCTTTACCAAACGATTAAATTTTAGACTAGTCCAAATTGAAAGCACTTGCAGACAACAAAATAAATGTAACTCAAAAATTGAAATTTGTTTCCCATAGGGTAGAAAACATTTTGGGAAAAGGAGAAAATGCTGGTTACCAGCATTTTCTCCTTTTCCCACAATGTTTTCAAAAGGCTTCTATCTCAGGGTCGTAAAAACCAGGGATTGTTTGGTAAAGGGTTAAAGGACCAGTATGCATGCCTCATGATTCAGTCAGTTATCGAACAAAATGGATTATATGGATCTATAATTATGTGATGACTTTCTTGGTATCACGGAGATGCATCAACCCTCTTTTTCCGCAACACGGCTCAAATATATTTATTCAAATGTTATGACGTCTTTTCTTTTTCTCTCTCTCTTATAGATCTAGATCTACATGGAGCGAGGAAATGTCCCTGTAAAATGTTCTTTGAAACAATAATCACTTCAAGTTATTTTTTTTCTGGATAAAAATTAACAAAATTGCAGAGGAATTTTATCTTAGTTTTGTTCAGGGAATCCGGGACCGTTCGCCCTATTTCACATGTCTTCCCCAAAGAAGCATGTATTCTACTTTTAACAACACTCAAAATTTGTTTTCGCAAAGCCAGAATTCGAACACAAAATCCCTTGATTTCAAGATCTAGAATCTAGGTCGTCATTCGAGTTATTAAATATTTGTTCCACACATTATTCATGTCGCTCGTAATAAAGCTTTGCCTTTTTCATATTAAGTCTCCTTCTTCAAGGTCGATAAAGGACAAGACTGTGTGGTAAAGGGTTTTATTGTAAATCCTTTTCCTATATTGTTTACAATTAAATTATGTTATATACTGACAAAATGTCTTAAAAACTTATGCCCCTTTTAGTAATTATACATGTTGCTGACAGTAAAGTACTCACAATCTACTTTTATTTGAAATGCTGCGACCGAACATGAAATTACGAACATATTTGCATTATTTTTATTTCTAGATTCCTCATAAATATGACATTATTTTAAGTATTTTTTCTGATTAAATTGCCGATTAAGTTTGAATTAATAAGAAAGTTGGGGAAAAAAGTTGGAATATTTAACCAAGAGCAAAATATCAGATAGAATAAAACTGAAATAAACGCTCTTTCTCTTCGTATTCAACGCCATTTTCTGGTTTGTTTGTCAGACTTGACAACCAATATACCGCATTACTAAGGTGGGTGTGCAAAACTTGCATTTACAGAAAGGTCAATTAGCATTTCTGTTTCTTCTGCAAAAATGTCAGTCAAACATTAGACAGGGTTTTCTCGTTGGGCAAGTGAGAATCAAAGAAGGCCAAGTGTTTTTAAAGAGTCACTTGTCCTACAGGAAGAGTGTCTTTTCTGGACATTTTTGGACCCTGAACGGGGTTTCAAAACCAGGTTAAAAGAGGCCAAGTCTACCTATATTTTGTTTACTTTTTGCCTGATTTTGGAATTCATCTTACTGCCAGCATTTTACTGCTTGCATTGACCACACAATAAAAGATTATCATCTTCACAATATTTTCAGAAATTTTAAATAATGTGATAATAATTAAATTTTAAATGTGTTTTCACACCTTTTTGGCCACTGTCCCTGAGAGAAAAATCCAATCAGATAAGATACATTTAGATAACTAAATCATTATCTTAATGTACTTTCGGTACCTTACACAGAGTAGACTGGTAAATCTGATATAACTCCTTTTTATTTCACTTAAAATAATTGAGATAATTAGTAGTTACCTTGAAACGAAAAATTGCGTCACACTCCTGACATGCATATATTTGACATGTGATCAATAACTGAACATGAAGGCCACTCAAAATCATCGCTCATGATCAGTACTCGGGACATGCTTCAGGAAAATATATGTAAGGATTATACATGTATGCTATTATCTAATAGCATTCTTGCAATATATACCAATTGTCACACTCCTGACAAAGTTGGGTCACATTCTCTTAAGGGACCTAGGGAAAATATATTTACAGTAGAAGTGTCAATAAGAGGGCCAAGATGGCCCTAGATCGGACACCTGAATTTTTGAGAGGACCATAGCATGCAGGTGCCAATGATTGGCTGTTGGGTGCTGGATTGTAAGTTAAAATTCTAAGTCGAAAAAAGGGGCATAATTTGGCACCAAATGATCATTTCTGTGATATTATTTCAAAATCTGACCAGTAGTTTCATAAAAGAAGAATATTTAAGAATTTCTTCATGTCCGTAGAGTGTAAATGGGGCGTCACCACCACAGCCTTGTTTCTTGATGGATCACAATTTGCGAACAATTTTTCAAAAGGGGCATCCAAGGGACATTTCTGTGAAATTACTTCAAAATCTGACCAGGGGTTTCAGAGGAGAAGATTTTTAAAGAATGTCTTTGAAAATTCCATTTGGTTGCAATGGCAACCTGAATTTTTCATGGAATCAAATTCTGTGAACATTTTTGAAGAGGACCTCCCAAGGAACATTCCAGCCAAGTTTGGTCCAAATTGGCCCAGCAGTTAAGGGAGAGAAGATGCTTAAAGAATTGTTGACACCACACCAGTGCAAGGGACCCCTCCCACCACGGCCACGTTTTTCGACGGATCAAAATTTCACAAATAATTTTTGAAAAGGGTCACCCAAGGAAATTTTCTTTGAAATTATTTCAAAATCTGACCAGCGGTATCAGAGGAGAAGCTTTTTAAAGAATTTCTTTGAAAATTCCATTTGGTTGCCATGGCAACCAGGGTTTTTGATGGAATCAAATTCTGTGAAGACATTTTAATGAGGACCTCCAAAGGAACATTCCACCCAAGTTTAGGAGGAGAAGATGTTTAAAGAGTTGTTGACATCGCATGAGTGAAAGGAGCCCCCCCCCCCCGGAACATTCCACCCAAGTTTGGCCCAAATTGGCCCAGCAGTTCAGAAGGAGACGATGTTTAAAAAATTGTTGACACCACACCAGTGCAAGGGCCTTCCAAGGAACATTTCTGCCAAGTTTGGTCCAAATTGGCCCGGTGGTTTAGGAGGAGATGATGCTAAAAGAATTGTTGACGACGCATGACAGACAATGGACACCCGGTGATCCTGAAAGCTCCCCTTGAGCATGTTGTGCTCAGGTGAGCTAAAAATGTATTAAATAGGGCTAGATACATTACATTAAAGCTTGCACATCAGATATGCTTTTTTATTTATTTCTTTAGAGAATAAAAAAATGTTACTAAACAAGAGGGCCAAGATGGCCCTGGATCGCTCACCTGAATTTTTGAGAGGACCATAGCCAATTTTTCTGAGGTATTGAAACTTTGGAAACAAAATCATTATTTTGCCAAGCAATTTTGAAAAGGTCACCTGTAAAAGTAATTTCAAAATCTGTGACCACCCCTTCAATCATCACCTCAGCAATGAATTTGATGAATCGGAATTCTGCAAATAAATTTTTGGATAGATCACCCAAGGACAATTTTTTGAAGAAGAGTACATGCTCGATAGTGACTAAAAACATAAGTCGAACAAGAGCACCACATGCAGGTGCCAACAATTGGCTGTTGTTTTTCGATGAATAAAAATTTCCCTAACAATTTTTGAAAAGGGTCACCCTAGGAACATTTCTGTGAAATTATTTCAAAGTCTGACCAGCCGTCTCAGAGAAGAAGAATTAAGAATTTCCTCTTCATGTCCCTGTAGTGCAAATAGCCCCCACCATCAGAGCCATGTTTTTTGACAGATCATAATTTTGTGAACAACTGTTGAAAAGAGTCACCCAAGGAACATTGCTGTGAAATTATTTCAAAATCTGACCAGCGGTTTCAGAGAAGAAGAATTTTTAAGAATTTCTTCATGTCCGTATAGTGTAAATAGCCCACAGCTATCAGAGCCATGTTTCTTGATGGATCAAAATTTCTCGAACAATTTGCAAAAAGGGTCACCCAAGAAACATTTCTGTGAAATTATTTCAAAATCTGACCAGCCGTTTCAGAGAAGAAGAATTTTTAAGAATTTCTTCATGTCCATATAGTGCAAGTGGGCCCCCCACCCATCAGAGCCATGTTTCTTGACGAATCAGCATTTTGCGAACAATTTTTGAAAAGGGTCACCAAAGGAACATTTCTGTGAAATTATTTGAAAATCTGACCAGCGGTTTCAGAGAAGAAGAATTTTTAAGAATTTCTTCATTTCTGTATAGTGCAAGTAGCCCCCAGTCACCAGAGCCATGTTTCTCGACGGATCAAAATTTCGCAAACAGTCGTTGAAAAGGGTCACCCAAGGAACATTTCTGTGAAATTATTACAGAATCTGACCAGCGGTTTCAGAGAAGAAGAAATTTTAAGAATTTCTTCATTTCTGTATAGTGCAACCAAACCCCAGTCACCAGAGCCATGTTTCTCGACAGATCAAAATTTCGCGAACAGTTTTCGAAAAGGGTCACCGAAGGAACATCTCCGTGAAATTATTTCAAAATCTGACCAGCCGTTTCAGAGAAGAAGAAATTTTAAGAATTTCTTCATTTCTGTATAGTGCAAGTAGCCGCCATTCACCAGAGCCATGTTTCTTGACAGATCAAAATTTCGCGAACAGCTTTTGAAAAGGGTCACCCAAGGAACATCTCTCTGAAATTATTTTAAAATCTGACCAGCCGTTTCAGAGAAGAAGAACTTTTAAGAATTTCTTCATTTCTGTATGGCGCAAGTAGCCCCCATTCACCAGAGCCATGTTTCTTGACGGATCAAAATTTCGCAAACAATTTTTGAAAAGGGTCACTCAAGGAACATCTCTGTGAAATTATTTCAAAATCTGACCAGCGGTTTCAGAGGAGAAGATTTTTAAAGAATTTCTTAGAAAATTCCATTTGGTTGCCATGGCAACCAGAGTTTTTGATGGAATCAAATTCTGTTAACAATTTTTAAAGAGGACCTCCCAAGGAACATTCCAGCCAAGTTTGGTCCAAATCGGCCTAGCGGTTTAGGAGGAGTTGATGTTTAAAGAATTGTTGACGACGGACGACGCACGACGGACGAAGCACGACGGACGACGGACACAGGTTGATCCTAAAAGCTCCCCTTGAACACGTTGTGCTCAGGTGAGCTAAAAAATGGTCAGGAATTTTTTCAGACTTTTTTTTCATAGACAACGTTCACAGAAGGTTGTGAATTTCAGTTCCTGTTAGTAATATGTGCTAAATTATGGTGTTGATTTATACCCAAGAAATGTAACTTTAACCTAAACACCTCCAGATTGTGTACAATTTTCAAGATTTTTCAAAATAAAATCGTAAACTCAAAAGTTTTTGAAAAATGTCACACTTTTTTGTCACACTCATGACATTTTAAGCCTTTTAATCTATGATACTTTTTCAACAGAGCGTGCCATTTTGGTGAAACTTTCAGAATTATTACAGAACATAGAAAGACACCTTTTGACAATAAAAAAAAAAAAAAAAAAAAAATGCAGTGATTTTTATGTAATTTATTGCAGAAAAACCAAAACTAGTCATTTTTTTTTTGCCTAGCCCTTATGCATCTGCATTATGCTTCCAATTTAGGCCAGTTGTACAGATATAATTTATCAAGATGTTATGGGCACTGATCTCATACCTCATCAAAGGTTTTAGGTACAGATATAATTTATCAAGATGTTATGGGCACTGATCTCATACCTCATCAAAGGTTTTAGGTACATGTTTCACAATGGACATTGATAATGCACTCTTTCAGAATTCTTTGTTTCAGCAGTCTGCTCTAAATATCAACTGGTGATTTGAGCGTTTCACATTTCTGTCACAGGAAACTGAGAAACTGCACATTCTCACCCGCCGCCACCCAACCTTTATTCAACAATGACCATTCAACAAGTATTAATAGTCTGATAGTGACTGAGTTGTACAATGAGAACTGAAGTTATAAAATTCACAGACAAAACAAACCCTTTGCAATATGTACACAATTTAGGTAAGAATTAACAAAATTCAAAACACAAGGTACAGAAACTAGGTCAGATCGCCCTTGAAGCGTTAGAAAAATTATAGGAAAGAGAACAGAAAAACAAATCTACCTGTAAAATATTGATAGTTTGTGGCAGTTTGTAACATACCAGAGCTCCAGATAGTGCGAGTGATTTTGATTTCATAATTGAAAATATAAGTTATTCTCCACTAAACCCTATGTTATGGGTACTGATTAGAATCGTCTCAATGTACCCATAACATAGGGTTTGGAAGAGAAATAACAGATTTAGAATGTCATCACTCCCTCTTATCCGGAGCTCTGACACACTATACGATTGTATCAGATGCAACATCACAATGATGTTACAACAAAAATCGAACACTTTACCTGTTTCAGATCTCCTCTTCGTCAACAAAACAAAGTCAAGTATGGCCGCCCAATTTTGGTTTGTATGGTGAGTTTTAATTGGTTTATTCTTGGTTGTAGCTGGTACTCTGATTAGTCAATTCTTGGTTGGTATGTTTCAAAGTATTTCTAACAGTTTTTGGTTATTTCTTGGTAGAATTTTGGTAGAACTCTCCATTCTCATTGGTCTACTCTACCGAGAATTAACCTCGACAATCAGGAATGAGGGAGTACTGCCCCGGCTTGGTACATGTATCTGGAATAGATTCTAAGTAGAAACAGGGGTATATCATTTACCTGTATATTCTGTTGCTGCGTGAGCTTATTTCTTGTAGATACTCTGGTTTGGGCAAGAAAAACCTGACTACAATCTGAAAGCAAATCAGTATTTATCTTGTGCAGAAAACATGGTGAGATAAGGAGAAAAATACTGGTTACTGGCACTGTATTCTTTTCCAATGATGTCTTAAAAAGCCATCTTTATCATAGTCATAAAAACATATGACTGTACTGCAAAAAATTTAAACCTTAACTCTTTACCAAACAACAAAAGTTTGGACTCTTCTAAATTCAAAGCATTTGCAGACGAAAATTTAAGTGTAGCTAATTCAATAGAATTTGGCTTTGATTGGGTAGAAAGCATTGTGGGATAAGGAGAAAATATTGGTTACCGGCATTTTCTCCTTTCCCACAATGTTTTCAAAAGGCTTTCTTTCTAGGGTCCTTAATACATGGGATTGTGTGGGCAAGGGTTAGAATGCAGACAACATAAATCAAGACGGAATAAAGAAGGGATTATTGGGTTCTGACAATAGTTGTTAATAATTGCAGTTTGCTAAAATTTTCCAGCGATCATAAGAATAGGTTCGACCATACAGTGTTTTAATAGACACTAGAAATACATCTTTTTTATTACCAAAGGTACAACTAGCAATTAAGACCTATGGGTATTTGAAATGATTTTGTCCTTGAGATTGATCAAATGAATAATACCCAGATAATTTATCATTATGTTGGATTGTTGACCTCAGAGACAAAACATACATGTAACTAGCATGTTCTCCTTTTGCCACAAGGTTTTCACTCTGACTTGCGTTTTTTAACCCTAAATGACATTTTTATTTTTCATACTATATAGCAGCCATAGACTGATGTCTACAAAGTCCTTTGTTTTCATCCATAATAAAATTATACATCTAGCCCCCTTTTTTCATGACATGGCATTTCATGAATAAAAACAAATAACTATTGTCTGTGGCTTGTGATAAATAATATAAATATGAAGTTTTATAACATTTTGTCCAGTAGTTAAAGAGGCACTGATACTCATTTTCAGCCAGTTTTAACTCATTTTGTCTTTATTTTATCAAACTATAGTCATTCTCATATCTTCATACCAAATATTGCGCCTCACGGTTGCAAGGTTGCTTAGATTACGGTCGATGGAAAATGCATTTCGCTGAGTTGCGGCCTTCCATGTAAACAGACTCGTCGTTTCCGGGTTTTGAATCGAAGATTTCGATGTGTCCATTATACACTCGGGTAGATTCGTATGATGATCATGCATTCTGTCACGTGACTATATTTGACCTTCGCCCTGTGTCTAATGAGGTAAACGAAGGAAAATGGAGGCTTCTCTGTTGCAGCCTCGATTTTCAGACGGAGATCGCGGCCTATATATGCAAATTACACCGTATCCGACTCTAGGCGGAAACCAACGATAAATTTCCGTGACGCACCGCCATTGTTTACAGCTCCGATCGTCAGCCAGTTTTCTTCTGACCAATGTTCGATTTCTAATACAAATCTCTGTGTTTCTTTTTTTCAAGTACACCATATATGTCAGTAATTTATCCATGTTTACACAAAGGACTGATTTCTGTACCATTCTAAATTGTTTGAAATTTAACAGCGTTTTTGCTCTCCGGCTGTTGACGGGCATCTTTAAAGATATTGTCCATAATGGAAAAATACACCCATTGCCCTTTTTCCATGACACAACATTTAATCCAAAAAGCTAAAATATCATAAGGAACACATGTATGAAGTTTCATCAATTTTTGTCAAGGATTTTTGTAGTTTAATTACATTTTGTCCTGTAGTCAAAGAGATATTGGTCCATAATGAAAATATACGTCAAGCCGCCTTTTCCCATGACAGGACATTAACTGAAAAAGGTAAAATAATGATATTGGCGGACTATCATAAGGAACACATGTATGAAGTTTCATCAATTTTCGTAAAGGATTTTGAGTTAAAGAGATATTGATCCATAATGGAAGTTTACATGAAGCCCCCTTTTTCTGTGCCACCATATTGAATATCAAAAAAAAAAAAAAAAAAAAAATCAACATCGGAGGACATCATAAGGAACATGTGTATGAATTTCCGTTAGTTTTTGTCTAGGATTTAAAAGATATCTGTCCAGAAAAACAGACAAACAGTTGGTCATTGGTCCATGATGAAATTATACATTTAGCCCCTTTTTTCACGACGTGGCATTTCATGAAATAGACACAAATAACTATTGAGTTTGGCTTGTGATAAACAATATAAAAGTGAGGTTTCATTTTACTTTTTCCTGTAGTGAAAGAGGTCCATGTTGAAAATATATATCAAGCCCCCTTTTTCCATGACACGGCATTAAAAAAGCGTATACAACTGTGCTGTTGCATGGTCAATCTGGGTGAAAGTTGTTGTACTGCATTTCCAAATGGTGGTTGATAGATGTGACAAGTTTGATGTAAAAACTCTCTACAGTTTTCAAGATAAGTCTCAAAACATGAAAAATTTACTCAACCGCGTAACTTAAAATCGCTCCCAGTCGGCCATTTTGCATCAAATTAAAAAAAAAAGCGTCTTGGCGGAATGGGTTATTGTACACACATATGAAGTTTCACGAAATTCTGTCCAATGGTATGGGAGATATTCTCTCGGACGGAAACACAGACGGTCGGATAGACAGACGGACAAAACAAAAACTATATCCATCGGCCTTCGGCAGGGGATAAAAAGTTTTGTCTGCTTTAGGCAGAATATTTTTTTATGTGACAAAATACTTGAAAATGACCAAAAGGTTTAAGGACAAGATTAGAATGCACATTCCAAGCACTCTATCTTGACTAAACCATGTAAAAAGCAACTTGAGTTGACCATACATCTCCAAGTAGGCGTGAAGTTGTTACCTAGATTTTAAAGAGCTAAGTCTTGCTATTATGAGCCATGCTCTGTGAAAAGGGGGCTTACTGCATCTGCGAAAAGTTTTGATCCAGGTCAGCCTGGGCATTCCGCGCAGGCTGACCTGGGCCAAAACCTCTCCCTATTAGTCAATTTTCTGTATGTCAAAGGCTCAGTCTACCTTATGATTAAGTAGGTTGTAAAAAAGATTGTCTGTTATGGATCCATGAGTATGCGATGGCATGCCTGGTTTCATGGATCACCAAGATGCATTAAGCCCCATTTTGCAAGATCATGGCTCATATACAAATGTATATAAATACAAAATATACTGTACAATGCAGTTTCAATATCGACTGCAAGTTCTATGCAATCTGATCTTGACCTAACTATGTGCAAAAGCAACTTACATTGATCCTACCTCTCCAAGTTGGCGTATCTAAATTTATAGTCACAGACATAAACATATGTCTTCTAAAATATGAGCCATGCCCTGTGAAAAGGGTCCTTAATGCATCTGCGAAAAGTAAAGACTGAGCTGGGCCGAAACTTTTTGCTATCATTCAATTTTCTGTATGCCTAAGGACCACTTTTCCTCTAGATTCAATCATTCATTAGACTAAGTGAATTTTATTGATCCCTAATTATGTGATGACTTGCTTGGTATAATGGAACATGGAGATGCAATAAGCCTCCTCTTGCCAGAGCATGCCTCATTTACATGAAACAGTGGACATTATGGATCCATGTTCTATATAGTCTAATCTTGATCTATAGTAACATGTAGGTTGATCTTACTTCTCCAAGTTGGTGTGTAGTCATATCTAGCTTTACAGTTGAAAATATACAGGTTGTGTTGCATCTTTATAAGTTCTGGGCTCTTAAGGATTCTTCCATTCCAATACCAAACCAAAAGTCTGTCATTATATGTAAAACAGTGTGTAAGGTGGAAAAAATAAATAGGATAATATAAAAAATTATGAAATATTGATTATTCCATGAACAAGTCATTTCTTCAAAACTGCTGCTTTTACCCCTAACAAAACAACCCGTGTTTTAATGATCCTGAGAAAGAAGGCTTATGAAAACATTGTAGGAAAAGGAGAAAATGGTAAATGATAACCAGCATTTTCTCCTTTTCCTACAATGCTCTCTACTCTTTCAAAGACAAATCCCAATACAAGTCTGTTTATTTTCAGAAATTTTTTACTTCTTGGATTTAACTGTTTTCTTCACATCTGCAGTTCAGCATAAAATTCCCAAAATATTTTCAAAAATTTCTGCATAATTTTTCAGTCTTGAAGGAGACGGCTTTTGACAGCATTGTGGAAATAGGAGAATACCAATATTTGAACCACATTTAATGTGTTGCCAGCAAATGCTTTTATTATGGATGTAGGAGACAAGGGGTTACAAATGGCTTTTCATGAAAAAGTAAGAAAAGAATAAGAGTCATTTCAAGAAAAAGGTGGGAAAAAAGTAGGAATCTTAAAATAGAGAAGGAATCTATGATATAAAAAAGGAATTTATTAACCCTTTACCAAACAATCCCTTCTTTTTATGACCCTGAGATAGAAAGCTTTTGAAAACATTTTGGGAAATAGGAGAAAATGCTGGTAACCAGCATTTTCTCCTTTTCCCACAATGTTTTCTACCCTGCTGGAAACAAATTCCAATTTTTGAGTTGAGTTTATTTTGTTGTCTGCTAGTGCTTTCAATTTGGACAAGGCTACAATTAAGTTGTCTGGTAAAGGGTTAAACAAACATATCAATGAATCTCATTTACATCGTTTAAACTCACTTTAATGCAGCAGATTAGTTACTGTACCGTCTGGAACAAGATGTGTTTGAAGAAACACTAAGCCAACAGATGGCAGCGAGTCATAGTGTTTTTCGCAAAATAATGCATCCCTAAAAATTTTGAATATTTCCAACCACCATTTGATAATGATTTACAGCAGTATCAAAAACTGCTTCAACTTTCAGTACAGGAGTAATGTGACAACAAGAGGGCTATAAAGGCCCTGTATTGGCAGTTGCTGCACTGTCAAATGAATGAGCAATACATGTAACTGATACAGAAAGTCATTAAACTGCAAGGAGGACGAAGAGCGAGTCAAAGTTTTTTCTAAAAAAGCACGTAATAACACCTGCAACTTCCACAGCAGGGCCATCTCTAACTTAGGGTCTGTAAGTCAAACCCTGGTCGAAGTCCACCACATGAAACTACAATGTTATACCACATAATACAGGTCTAGGCCAAATAGACAAGAAGATATTAAAAGTTTCCACAATGTAATGCCCCCATAAAAGGTGTGACCCCTGGGCTGTCTAACTTCAGGTGCCTCTTAGATTTTATTGTGGATGTTGTTGTCAGGCATGAATAGCCAGTGGTTGGGACACATTTCCCAGAAAGGCATCAAGCAGCTTGCGTAAGAGGTCCACAGTGGCATGTTCAAACAGTCTATAATTAGTAGAATATGCCATCTACTCTCATATCATATATCCAGTTTCACTCTTTACCACACGACAAAATTGTGGACTTGTCCAAATTGAAAGTATTTGCAGACGACAATTTGAAGGTGGCTCAAATGATGGAATTTATCTTAGATAATTAGAAGACATTGTGGGGAAAGGGGAAAATGCAGGTAACAAGCATTTTTTTCCTTTTCCCACAATGTTTTCAAAAGGTTTCTTTTTTAGGGTCGTTAAAACTGGGGATTATGTGGTAAAAGTTCAAATAATTTGAAAGATAGATTTTCTTATTTTCACTTTCACTTTAAGTAAGAATAGTCAGAACTTTTTTTTTTTTGGAAAAAAATAGGAACAGAACAAAAAAATAGGAAAAGTAGGAAAAGAGTAAGAAAAGCAGGACCACTTTTAAACCTGGAGACAGTGGTGCAGGCCAACTCACAACAGAGAATCTGGGTTTGAATCCCAACATGGGCGTAAGTCAACTGTTGGAACTACTCATAACACAGCACAATTGCTGGCCTAAGTTTCTTAGAAAGGAACAATTGAGATTTATTAAGGTATTTTATAAGAACTTGTTTCACAATAAAAGGAAAATAAACAGGTTATTAAGTTTATGAAGCTCAGAGATTTCAGTTTTAACTCTTTCCCACACAACAAAATTTTAGTTAAATTTTAGTTTAACTCTTTACCAAACGACAAAATTTTAGACTGGTCCAAAATGAAAGTCTTTGCAGACGACAAAATAAAAGTGACTAAAGAATTTAAATTTGTTTAAGGAAGGGAAGAAAACATTGTTGGAAAAGGAGAAAATGCTGGTTACCAGCATTTTCTCCTTTTCCCTCAATGTTTTCAAAAGGCTTCTTTCACAGGGGATATTTAAAGTCGGGACTGTGTGGTAAAGGGTTAAACAGTTTTTTTTAACATCGATTGAGAACTAAGTTCTTACAACTTACACTTATCTCTCTGGATTCTGCTTCCTGAGAACTACACCAGATTCGCGTCAAATGTGTGGGCCAATGAAAAATCCCAAAGTTGACACCCGCTCCCGCATGTCAAACTCGGGACATTTTGGTTAAGAGGCTGATGCTCTACCTCACCGACACTAAAACAAAATTTTAGACTCATCCAAACTGAAAGCATTTGCAGATGACAAATCCAGTGCAGTTCAACGGATTATTTCTGTCTTTGAAATGGTAGAAAACATTGTGAAAAAAGGAGAAAATGCTGGTAACCAGCATTTTCTGGTAACCAGCATTTTCTCCTTTTTCCACAATGTTTTCAAAATGCTACTCCGTCAAAGTCGTAAAAACCTTGGGTTGTTTGGAAACGGGTTAAAGTAGTTTAAGAGTAAAGGGTAATGCATGTGTTACGTGAAGGGCAGATTAGAGTGACTGTGTACATTATGTGGGTATTAAAAGTTTAAATGTATTGGAGCAAAGAGTGCTGTATGTTTGTGTGTGTGTGTATGTGTGTGTGTGTTATTTATGTGGAGGGTAGTGCTTGTTGCATCCGCACATGGATCCTGTGGATCATGGGATAGCAAGCCACGTTTTGTTATAAACTGAGGGGACAGCAAGCATCTTTGGAAATGTATTTTTGCAAGGGAGAAGTGAATACCTGGATGGTGTGTGCTGGGAAGAGTTCTTAGGTAAGCTTTATCTTACTTGTAGAGATTTTCAGTTTTAGAGCATATTTTTTTGAGGGTGGACTTTGAAACCATTGATTTTAGAAAGGTTTTTCTGTACTTTAATAGTTTGATAGTGCTGAAAAAGGAGCAGTGCTGTTTTTCTTGCAGTGTAGTCATGGGTAGTAGATGCATGTTGTTGAAATTTGTAAATACTGTATTGAGTTATAATTGTGTTTTTGCACTATGGCTTGGTGTAATGGTATTAATTAGTAAATCAAAAGAAACACCATGACAAAAGGTTAAAGACATTGGTAAATACATTGTGACTGGGGTGAGAGTGTAGTAAAAATTACAGTTAAAAAAAAATGTAAGGGGAGTTGTACTGATTTATTACTGGATGTTTTTATCGCCTACTGTGCTTAAAAAAAAAAAAACATTGTGGAGGATAGCACTAATGGCAGTAAAATCAGTGCTGTTGTACTTCATGATTATATTTACACATATTCCTATTGTGATAGGATTTAGGTGAACATTAATACAGGCAAACCCCAACCGCTATACAAATTCTGTGCATATAGGTAGCAACCACCACCCTTTTTCTGAAAGGAGTCTAATCTGTAAAAACTATACATTTTCTGAAAGATCTCATCAATACAAATCAGGAAATATATAGTTTATATAGGTTGTACTATTTCTTTACATCAAAAATAGCTTGACAAAAGGCAAAAAATCATGTTTCTGAAAACACAAATTTTAATTTATCAGGAAAAAATGACCTCACTCTGTAACTATAAGAGTCTGCTTGATATGCAGTTAATGAAGTGTCCATGTGGTGGGCAGAACATCATTGATTAATTATATACTCTACCTTAGCTGTTAGGTGATTTTATTGTGTCTTTCTCTGATGTTATATCCGTCGGACTGAACCCCATTTTGATATTGAAAAAGAGAAAAAGCACACTATCTACAATATGTAAGGTTTTTGAGTTTAGTTAAAGTCATCTAGATGACATCTAATAGCTTGTAAATGATAAAATGATCTTCCATTCAGTTTTGAAAGGTTTATGCACCTACAAAACGCTGTATATGTTATGTAAAGGAAAAAACGTTACCCCACCCACCCATTTTACAATGGAGAAAATATAGGTTAATGCTATTGGAAAAATAGACTCATTTGAAAATGTATGAACCACAGATATGATTTAAAACATGACACTTATTTCTTGTCTATGTTTTCTCCTTTCTGTTTCAGTACAGTGCATCCAAGATTATTTATAACCAGTCTTGAGAGAAGGATTTATTGCATTAGAAAATGGAATTTTTGTAACATTGATTGGAATTCTGTCAATTTGGGAAGAGACATACACCTATTAATTTCAAGTGATAGCTTTTTTTCAACACTTTATCAGACAATCAGGATTTTCAACAACCCTTAAAAAAAGGGTAGTAACCAGTATTTTATGCTTTTCCCACAATGTTTTCTACCCTATCATAGACAAATTCTATCATTTGAACCACATATAATTTGTAATCTGCAGATGCTTCCATTGTTTTATTTGCTTACATATGAAATGATAAGCTATGCAGGAGGTTCTGACAAAATGTGTAGCCTCTGATCAGACTGCCTATGAATATGCTGATTGAGACTTACTCACTTAGTCTGCAAATACAAAGTTGTACATTTTCAAATGCATACTTATGCATATTTACTTAGTAAAGTACCATAATTATAAATGTTAAAATGGGGGAAATGTTTGGAGATTTGACTTACTAAAGTTACTTGAATAAGGTGATGGTTGCCAATAATTAAGTAATAACATAATATTCCAGTTGATATTACAATATTACTAATTAATGCAAAGAAACTGATATATCTGACACAAGGTTTTGCAAAAATATGAATAAGAAAACAATCATGCTGCGCAGTACTCATATGTTAGAGGAATACAAAACATGTAGATCCTGGTTACGAAACAGTACGTTGAATTTTGAGTACGAATCCCTGCTATAAAACGAACGCAATTTTAAGAATTTGATTCGTAAATCTAACCAAAATTTACTATGTACATATTCAATTAGTTGTAATTTATCAAACTGGACCGTTATATGAACATCTTGGGTGGAAATAGTGGTTTAATTTAGCCACAGAGCCTGTCGTCAAGGGTTATTTTGTAACTCTGTTTCACCTCCGGTGTTGATTTATCTCCCCTACATGAAATATACCGAGTCAGAAAAATGCTTAAAAACAATTATCCACGCGCGATTTTTGTATTTCAAATCACATTTTTGGTATAAATGGATTATCGAACTACAAAAAAATACCAGTTTAAATAGTGAAATCGCCTTTTTTCCAAAAAATATCGGTCAGTGAAATTTTCTCTTGGTTCCCGTTTGGGGTTCTCAAATCGTTTCGCGCGAGAGGCAAGCTATTTCGCAAACTCCTATCTTTAGACTTTAGCTTCCAATGACATACGACGTCAGGAAAAGCCGTAGTTTTCCATAATTGGCGCGTATCTATTTGACCCTTAGTGAGGTCATATTTCTGGAAAAAAATTTAAATTATCTCCCCTGATCTGCGCAGGCGTGGTGGTTGCTAATATAGGCAAGGTTGGCAAAAAGTTGGTCAGTATAAGTATTGACTTGGCCGGTGGTTATAACTGGTCCTAGTCCAAATATTTAGACGTACACATGCTTGTTTGCCGATCAACATTTATCTATCGGACATTTCACATTTTACTTTTCTTTTGCATGTAACGTCTAAACGGGCCCCACTTAGTTCAATGTAGCAAATTCGATTTCCTAAAATCCGAGATAATGTTGAAAAAGCACTGAACTTAACATGAACGATGACTTAACTGGATACAAATTAACTTTTTTCTCTCTGAAAAAGGGCCACATTCATGATATATTCATCTAGAATTCAATCGTGTAACTTTTTCAACACAAATGCCGCCATATTTACAAGCATATTTCGGGTTAAATAAAGAACCGACATTCCGAACGGTTTTTGAACGAAATCGGGTTACGCCCCCCCCCCCCCCCGGATTGTAACAATGGTTTTGGCAACCAATTTTTTTTTTAACCTTTTAGATATTTTGAACTGCATTCAGTAACGATTATGAATTCATTGGCTCTGTAAACTGCATAAAGATCGGTGTTTTTGCACAATTTCCTGTAGCAAACATGCATTTCAGAATACGAATAAGTGACAGGGTGGACCAACGATTCGAAGGGCTTAATTGACGGTTTTATTTCACGAATATTTAAATGAAGTTCTTTTTACCAAAATTATTTTCATAACCCCCACATAAATTAATGTGAAATGCCTGTATAACCATAGTCCCTGCTTGAATCATGTATATTCAACGATAACAACATATTCAGCCTTCGGTCTTGTGCCAGAAGCTGAATTTAGACATGGGAAACCCCGACCTCATTGCATGGCTTTAAATATCCATTGAACAGTTCATGAAAAAACATAATGTATACCAAAACTCAACTAAAATGCTTCCTATCACTAGAAGTAACTGTTTTGGTTAATATAAATGAACAGTTCTAAGTTAATTAGCTTCAGTTTTTGCAGCGCGATGAACGGGACGGACGAGTGTAAAATTTGGCCTCTTGACAGCAGCACTAGAATTCCAGAAAATAAAAAATAATGCATTTCGCAGTATTTCTGCTCAAGCAAATTAATGCGAAAATCAAATAGTGGAATCGAAATTCACGTAATAAATTTTGGCTACACGCGAAACCTCACGCAAGAAAAAAAAAAAAAAAGAATAAAAAAGAGCCATTTTTCCGTTATCTTGTGTAAAATGACAGCTTTGCAGTAAATTGACACCCTTATTGACATTTTCTTTGTCAAATCATGCGGAAATACCTATCCATACATTAACAGACACGAAAAATTGATCGGTGCAAAAAAACGCAGAAACCCATGACACAACGGAATGTTCCGTTAGACTTAGCCCGATCAGAGACTTCAGACCGTCTTTTTAGCTTTTTAATTACTTTAAACAGAAAATTTTCACAATTATCTTGATCTATCAGAGTTTTTTTTGCTGCAAATCATAAATGTGGGTTGCTTAAGCTGTAGTTGAGAACCATTATTGTCCAACCCTCTAATATGAAATCTTAACCACAGATTTACAGCTCAGGGGGTAAGTGTACCCTAAGCGGAAATACCGGTTTTGGTTCCTTCTATCAAATTTATTAGCAGCTGTGAAGGACTAGGAATTTTCTTCAAAACTACTTTATCATAAATCACCTGAAAATATTCAGTGTCGTAATAAAAGGGTTGGAAATATTCACTGTCAGTAATAACAGCGAGTGGTCTGGAAATTTTTTTTCCGTCGTAGGAGACCAAACAAAAAAAAAAAAAAAAAAAAAAAATCTGATCCAAAAAAAGTCATAAAAATGCCACTAAAACCGATCTTTCCTTTAGAAACATGCATACGGTCTTGTTTTGGTTGCAGTTCCTAAATTAACAGCAGTGAAACTATTGTTTGCATTCAAATAAGGGGTTCATACAAAAAGGTGACGTCTTTCACTTCATAGTACGCAAGAAAACTGGGATGCATTTCGGGTTCATGCACCCCTCGAAAACACGTCGATCGACGATAGATCTAATTCCTCTTTCATGAAATGAAGTTTTTCAGTATTTGCCAAAGTTATAGTTTACATAAATACTTGCAGCCTTACTGCCGTACGTTCATTTATGTCCATGTCTTTATCTACGTAAAATAAAGCCATGCACATAAAACATCTTAAAATCCGATATGTAACACTTAACCAGTCATTCAAGAAAGTTATCACTCTATTTAACACACCAACTCCAGAAAGTATCAGAAACTCATGTTGGACGAGGAATCCGGGGCAATCGATTCAGAAAACGTGGGAACGAACTAGATTTGGGACGAATTACTAGGACATTCTCTCGGCGTTTCTTTTCTTTATAAATAGTCTTAAAACTCTATAACCGTCTGTTATGGACCATTAGACGATTCAGTACTTCTTTCTAGGCAAAGTTATGTTCGTGAATGAGGGTTGCCCCTTTCTGCAACACTTTAATGGAGGTATAGGAATTTCGTTTAAAAAAATACTTTTAGTTATGTTAACTACACTCTTACACACCGGTTTCACTTCAAAAATAGGGTAGTGTGAAATAGAAGCGGATTTAACTCATAAAACGTAAGTTTTTTAAAACCAAGTCTTTTAAATCGGTTCAATATTGATTTATCTTGTTACCGATATAAGTTTTATTGGGCATTTTGTATTTTAAGTGTCCGAATTTGTTGCTCAAACAGCGACAAAATTCGATGTCGGAGTTTGCTAAAGAAACCTAAGAAGGAACCGATAAGACCCTACGTACACGATGAATGTCAAAATGTGAAATAACGTACGTAGGGTCTTATAAATAGGACTAAACTGGTCCATACAGGTCACAAGTGGTCCATTGAAGTGGTTGATTGGGTTGGTTAAAGCACTGGTGCTACTACATGCCCCTGTCCTGTACATGAAGGTATATCATACATTATAACCAGTATCATAGTGTTTATAAATGACATCCCCCCCTTTTTTTATTGTAAACAAGAAGACATTATTGCTAGTCAACTAAAGAGGTTGACTGGATTGATTGTCTTATTTGACCTTATATGGCCTGCAACATGCAAAACATTTGCATCAAGTGTCATCTCTGATTAGCCTGTGCAGTCCGCGCAGGCTAATCTGGGATGACACTTTCCATTCTTACACAATTTTCTGTTTTGTGCGAGTCTACTGTAAGACAAAATTGAATGTAGTTGTAAAGTGTTGTCTCGGATCCGTCTGCGTGGATTGCACAGGCTGATCTGTGACGACACTTTACACGTATGACTGAATGCCCACTTCCGCCTGTTGCAGGCCATATACAGGTCTGTTCTTTCCAACCAAACAATGTTTATCTATCAGCATTCGTTTTAGTCTAAGATTATTGTTTAATAAATAATCTTCTTTCTATCATGGTTTATCATTCAATAAACCACAGTTGTGAATTATAAGGCACAATCAATAATCCACAAGGGCAATGTTTTCTATTCGCTTTCAATGAAAATAATGGAACAAAATGGTGGAAATGCACAGCGTGAGGAATTCTCACCTATTGTCAAAACTTTTTTTTTAATTTCACCTAAAAATAATATCTTACAATAATTACAATGAGAGACAGAGATAAGGTTACTGACACAACCATGGGTTACTGATTCATATGTCAGTATACCAGGCTAGACTAGTTTATACTGTCTTAAAATTCGAGTTGAGTGCAATAGTTATTACCCTTGAACAGTGAACTTATGCAGTTTTCAACTTTTGATCTTTGACTTAGGCCTTGAAATAGCCTCCCCCCCTCCAAATACCATTTAAAAGGATGCTGTTTTCTACTTTCAACCATTTTACTGAAGCCAATTAACCTGACAGTCTATTTTGTGGCCTTTTCAATTCCAGCTACTGCACAGAAAAAATCTCCCTTGCAGCTGGATTGGCTGGGTAGTGCTGAGACTATGACTGATAATGTTAAATGTTAAAAAAACAATCTTGGCCCCTTTTTGTAAATCAAAGGGTACACAGTGTCGTAAAACAAATTTTCAGCCAAAAATGTGGACTATTTTTGAAAGATCACACATTTTGTTGTCGACTGGTATCATTTTTTATACCATATAATTAGGATGTATTGAAAAGGTACGTAACAATATTTTCGTTAGCAATCGACTACTGCCAAATCAACTGTACTTGTGAAATAAAATCATAGTTGACTAAGCCTTCAAAAATAGTTCGGTCAACGCCAGCCAGTGAATTGGACAGATGTGTCAGTATAGGCTACCGGTGTGAGAAAGCCAGGAAACCATGTGTAGTCGTCTCTAAAATGAGACCCCACAGTGTTTTTTTTTTTCATATTTGGACATTTATTTTGTTCTGTACCGCCTCAAATCCATCGTAAATTTTCCGGTAGCAAAGATAGAGTGCTATACTGACTTTATGTTTTGTTGGTTTAATCTGTATTGTAGCAAAATGCAATTAACTTTTGGTAACAAACATGACCACAGACAAATTATTAAACCCCTCATTACCTAAAGAGCTTATAGAAGTCGTTCACAACATGAAAATCTCGGGAAAAAAAAACTGACAAAATTTATCGTGTGTGGCAACCTTTTTGTGTTTTCCGGAACGTCAACAACTCGAGTTTACAATAGATGAAATGAGCTGTTTTTTTTTTCTTATGTTCAGCTTTTAAATTGAAAATATTTGTATATCAAACGAATGGGTTATTAAATACGCAAGCAACAGGTTACCTTCAGTCTGAAGCGTTGCTCCGATGTTATTTTTGTTGACTGGGTCTCCGCAACCCTTCATTGCAGCCCTTTTTTAAAAGTGTCTGGAAATATCAAAATCTTACCGGTCATTTTTCAGCCTGCTTAATGCGTCTTTAATCTGCTTGTCAGCTATGAAAATGGACATGGATCAATAGATAAATGATTTAACTTCACCTTGACACCAAGTTTAGTGCAAGGTTTTCATGGATCCTTTTGTAATTTACCATTTATTTGACATAAACACATCTGGCTAATTTGGAAACAATCACTCATTATAAATTCAGTAAACTGCGCATGCGTGGTCAATTTGATTTGAAAAAATGATGTTGTGTGATCGGCAATTTAAGTGATGAAAATGACTCCTCGTAAATGCAATACATCCAGTACCTTTAGTTTTCCTTTCAATGCCCATGCTGATAACACAAAAGCCGATAAAATGTGAAAAAAATACAGCTTTACTGAACCGGAAATGACTTCCGAAACATGCACAGTAAATGTCAAGCTTAGTTTCGATTTCCTTGGAAGTGGGGCAATGGATATTAACATTCCGAAATAATGGAATTACAAGGAGGTAATCCTGTGATTTTTCAATTTTTTTTGATGTTTTTGTAAAGATTCATCATTAGTCTCTCGATTCAGTACCTTATTGTTCACTGACAAGGAAAAGATCGACGCATTTGAACCGATGCCGGTATTTTAATTTTTCACTCCAGATGGGTCGTAAGAGTAGCTGTTACGGGGGCTAGTGGAGAAACAATCACAAAAATAACATCGGAGCTAGTCCCCAAATCGGGGGTAGCAACCGGTATGTTCAAATGCTAGTTTTGTGCTCTATGTGTGAAATTATGAGAGTTCAAACTTGCGCACAAAATCTGTGCGGAGCTTTCAACTGATTTTGTCTTGATCGTCTCTGTAGCCAGAGGCGACAAGTCAAAAAATAGTAACATACTCAGTAGCCTTTGGGGATACAGTAGTTATCTGTACACTACTAACGTGCCGCTGCGTAGGTGCACTGACGGCTGTGATATGACATAAGCTGTTAAAAAGGCGTTTAACTCTAAACAATCAACCAATCAAACTTTCATTTCTGAAATTAGACGAACCTGTTTCGTGAGAACGTTTATGCAACCGTCTCTACTTTCTGTTCATGTTACTGAAGAATAAGATTTGGGGGTCACAGTTGACCAAAACTTAAACTTCTCGTCACACATAACAAAAAAAAAAAAAAATATAAGTTAGCAAATAGGAATCTTGGCATCATTTTTAGAACCTTTAATTACCTTGACAAAACAACATTCCTTAGTCTATACAAATCCATGGTGAGACCTCATTTAGAGTATGCCAGTCCGGTTTGGTCGCGATATTTAAAAAACATCAAATCGCTATAGAACAAGTTCAGCGTAGAGCTACAAAGCTAGTCCCAAACAATTGCCAAACTCTTATACGAACCGCCTGAGACATCTTGGACTACCTACATTGGAATATAGACGGAAGCGAGCAGACATGCTACTACAAGTATACAAAATTGTTCATGGTTTTGATTCTACATCAAATATGGGTCTGCTGAAATTATCTAGTACAAAGTCTACAAGAGGCAATCAGCTTAAATTATTTAAAAAACATTCAAGAACAGAACTGCGCAAAAACACCTTCAGTATTAGAGTGACTGACATCTGGAACTTCCTACCAGATGATGTGATTACAGCTCCTACTACTACAAGTACTAGGCTACTATCAACTCCTTCAAAAGTCGTCTCAACAACCATTGGCGCAACCACCCTCAAAATTTTATCCCAAGTTGTTACTTGGATATTAACCAAAGAAATAATTTAGAAGAGAAGGACCAACAGAAGCGAATAGCTTATCTATGGTCTCGGAACAGTAAGTAAACAGTAAGTTCATTTGGAACCAAAATATACGGATGAGTGTCACATGGAAACAGCTTATTTCGAACTGGCCATGGTTTCGAATTGGCCATGGCCATGGTGAAAATTAGAAATAATAGAGAAAGGTAGGTTTTCAATGCAATTTTGATAAGAAGAGTACTTATTACACCCATGAATTATGCAAGGTAATGATCTTGAGGTCATTACCGTTCCTTCCTCCCTTCACAAGTTTGAACCAAAATGCGAAACTGAGGTCTAAGGCTATTGCTGTTGGTGTCACACCAGAACGAAATGCTTCGTAGTAAATCTAGTCAAAAGTAGTTCCACTTGAAAATTTGATACCAAGCACTTCTGCCACACTGTTTTTATCATGAAGTATGAGAGGACAGGTCTAAAATGTGTTTAAACTTTTTCCAATAAAAAAAGATAAAATGGCAAAGTTGAAGATTCAGCCTCTGACCATCAGGACCCAAAACAGGTCGTGGTGTAGGGGTCTAACATCTTTGAAATACAATATGCTGAAATGACCCGAAGAATTAACCTTTCTCAAGTTATCCAATCAGAAAGGATTTGAGAAAATCAAATGGCACCCAATCATCCAATCACAAAGCTTTGAGCCATTTAAAATGGCGCCCGAAAATATCGATAGAAAACAGTGAACAAAAATCGGCATAAAAGTGGATTTTAAGTCTTCTTTGAAGGCTGTTATGCAGTCCTTGGCAGACTGCCATGCCTGCACCATCCATACATGCCAGATTTCACTGACAATGGGCGAAAATTTAAGAAAACAGGGTGGCAGAACACCTTGTGTTGGTGTTTTCAAGCACCTTGCAAGAGTGGCTTCCATTGATCCCTCGATCCCTTGATTCGATTTGCTTTTCTAATTCAGGCCAACTCCCATACTGTACATTGATATATGCTAAGATGATCAATGTACAGTGTAGAAACCCCAGAAAATAATGTCACGTGTGGCTAAAAAAGACTGAAGACTCTCAGTAGCAACTGCTTCCTATTGCATAAATCAAACAAAGGGAACTAAATTTTTATTTTTTTTTTTCAATCTCTTTATACCGTGACAAGAAACCCAGTTACGTTTACTACCGTCTCATAGGTGCCAGTTACGCACCCGCGAAAAAATGAAAAATCGACTTATGGCACATTCCATAGCAGACGACACCTGTTGCTTAAGTCAAATATAGGGATTTTTTTTTCTTTTTCTCTTACTAGGGCCATTGAATTGGTTACTAACTCAGGCATTCTGCTATGCTGCACATTGATACTTTGAATATGCTAAGATGATCAATGTACAGTGTAGAAATCCCAGAAAATAGTGTCACAAGTGGCTGAAAAAGACTGAAAACTCTTTCAGTAACAACTGCTTCCTATTCCATAAATCAAACAAAGGGAACTAAATTTTTATTCTTTTTTATCTCTTCATACGGCGACGATAAACCCAGTTACGTTGACTACCGACTCATGTGCCAGTTACGCGCCCGCGAAAAAAACATGAAAATTCAACTTACGGCACATTCCATAGCAGACGACACCTGTTGCCTAAGTCAAATATAGGGATTTTTTTTTTCCTTTTCTCTTACTAGGGCCATTGAATTGGTTACGATGACTATCCCACCCATACGTGACTGTTCCAATCACAAAGCTTTGAGCCATTTAAAATGGCGCCCGAAAATATCGATAGAAAACAGTGAACGAAAATCGGCATAAAAGTGGATTTTAAGTCTTCTTTGAAGGCTGTTATGCAGTCCTTGGCAAACTGCCATGCCTGCACCATCCACACATGCCAGATTTCACTGACAATGGGCGAAAATTTAAGAAAACAGGGTGGCAGAACACCTTGTGTTGGTGTTTTCAAGCACCTTGCAAGAGTGGCTTCCCTTGATCCCTCGATCCCTTGATTCGATTTGCTTTTCTAATTCAGGCCAACTCCCATACTGCACATTGATACTTTGTATATGCTAAGATGATCAATGTACAGTGTAGAAACCCCAGAAAATAATGTCACGTGTGGCTAAAAAAGACTGAAGACTCTCAGTAGCAACTGCTTCCTATTGCATAAATCAAACAAAGGGAACTAAATTTTTATTTTTTTTTTTCAATCTCTTTATACCGTGACAATAAACCCAGTTACGTTTACTACAGTCTCATAGGTGCCAGTTACGCGCCCGCGAAAACATGAAAAATCGACTTACGGCACATTCCATAGCAGACGACACCTGTTGCTTAAGTCAAATATAGGGATTTTTTTTCCTTTTCTCTTAATAGGGCCATTGAATTGGTTACGATGACTATCCCACCCATACGTGACTGTTACGTGCTGCGCATAAAATCGTAAAATCAACTTAGACACTTTCGGAGGCAACTGATACCTGTTACACAAATCAAAGAAAGGTAAACCAAACTTTTCCCTGTTTTCTTAGCAGGGTCACGAAAACATTGAACCAAGTTTGGTGACTGCGTGAGTCATGAGTCGATTTTATATTTAACTGCTGCGCAAAAATATAAAATTCAGAAGCAAGCAGTTGCTGTTGCATAAACTTTTTGCAAAAAACATTTTCTTGTATGAAGAATTTAGAAATAGGCCAATAAAATACAATAAGATGTAAGAATAACTAATAATAAAAATAGATAAAATAGATAAAATGGCAAAGTTGAGGATTCAAACTCTGAAAAAAGGGGTCTTGGTGCAGGGGTCTGATCCCTCTTTGCCATAGAATAGGCTGAAATGACCCGAAAAATTAACATGAATATACAAAACATCCCCCCCTTCTGATCATCCAATCAAATCTCAGGCCTCTCTTAAATTATCCAATCACGAGAGCTTTTAGAAAATCAAAATGGCGTCCAATCAGCCAATCAAATCTCAGCTTTGTCTTCAAAATATCCAATCAGAAAAGCTCTGAGAAATTCAGAATTGCGCCCAATCAGGCAATCAAATCGCAGACACACACCCACAAGCATCCAATCACAAAGCTTTGAGCCATTTAAAATGGCGCCCGAAAATATCGATAGAAAACAGTGAACAAAAATCGGCATAAAAGTGGATTTTAAGTCTTCTTTGAAGGCTGTTATGCAGTCCTTGGCAAACTGCCATGCCTGCACCATCCACACATGCCAGATTTCACTGACAATGGGCGAAAATTTAAGAAAACAGGGTGGCAGAAGACCTTGTGTTGGTGTTTTCAAGCACCTTGCAAGGGTGGCTTCCATTGATCCCTCGATCCCTTGATTCGATTTGCTTTTCTAATTCAGGCCAACTCCCATACTGCACATTGATACTTTGTATATGCTAAGATGATCAATGTACAGTGTAGAAACCACAGAAAATAATGTCACAAGTGGCTAAAAAAGACTGAAGACTCTCAGTAGCAACTGCTTCCTATTGCATAAATCAAACAAAGGGAACTAAATTTTTATTTTTTTTTTTTCAATCTCTTTATACCGTGACAATAAACCCAGTTACGTTTACTACAGTCTCATAGGTGCCAGTTACGCGCCCGCGAAAACATGAAAAATCGACTTACGGCACATTCCATAGCAGACGACACCTGTTGCTTAAGTCAAATATAGGGATTTTTTATTTTTCCTTTTCTCTTAATAGGGCCATTGAATTGGTTACGATGACTATCCCACCCATACGTGACTGTTACGTGCTGCGCATAAAATCGTAAAATCAACTTAGACACTTTCGGAGGCAACTGATATCTGTTACACAAATCAAAGAAAGGTAAACCAAACTTTTCCCTGTTTTCTTAGCAGGGTCACGAAAACATTGAACCAAGTTTGGTGACTGCGTGAGTCATGAGTCGATTTTATATTTAACTGCTGCGCAAAAATATAAAATTCAGAAGCAAGCAGTTGCTGTTGCATAAACTTTTTGCAAAAAACATTTTCTTGTTTGAAGAATTTAGAAATAGTGCAGGGGTCTGATCCCTCTTTGCCATAGAATAGGCTGAAATGACCCGAAAAATTAACATGAATATACAAACATCCCCCCCTTCCGATCATCTAATCAAATCTCAGGCCTCTCTTAAATTATCCAATCACGAGAGCTTTTAGAAAATCAAAATGGCGTCCAATCAGCCAATCAAATCTCAGCTTTGTCTTCAAAATATCCAATCAGAAAAGCTCTGAGAAATTCAGAATTGCGCCCAATCAGGCAATCAAATCGCAGACACACACCCACAAGCATCCAATCACAAAGCTTTGAGCCATTTAAAATGGCGCCCGAAAATATCGATAGAAAACAGTGAACAAAAATCGGCATAAAAGTGGATTTTAAGTCTTCTTTGAAGGCTGTTATGCAGTCCTTGGCAAACTGCCATGCCTGCACCATCCACACATGCCAGATTTTACTGACAATGGGCGAAAATTTAAGAAAACAGGGTGGCAGAAAACCTTGTGTTGGTGTTTTCAAGCACCTTGCAAGAGTGGCTTCCCTTGATCCCTCGATCCCTTGATTCGATTTGCTTTTCTAATTCAGGCCAACTCCCATACTGCACATTGATACTTTGTATATGCTAAGATGATCAATGTACAGTGTAGAAACCACAGAAAATAATGTCACAAGTGGCTAAAAAAGACTGAAGACTCTCAGTAGCAACTGCTTCCTATTGCATAAATCAAAGGGAACTAAATTTTTATTTTTTTTTTCAATCTCTTTATACCGTGACAATAAACCCAGTTACGTTTACTACAGTCTCATAGGTGCCAGTTACGCGCCCGCGAAAACATGAAAAATCGACTTACGGCACATTCCATAGCAGACGACACCTGTTGCTTAAGTCAAATATAGGGATTTTTTTTTCCTTTTCTCTTACTAGGGCCATTGAATTGGTTACGATGACTATCCCACCCATACGTGACTGTTACGTGCTGCGCATAAAATCGTAAAATCAACTTAGACACTTTCGGAGGCAACTGATACCTGTTACACAAATCAAAGAAAGGTAAACCAAACTTTTCCCTGTTTTCTTAGCAGGGTCACGAAAACATTGAACCAAGTTTGGTGACTGCGTGAGTCATGAGTCGATTTTATATTTAACTGCTGCGCAAAAATATAAAATTCAGAAGCAAGCAGTTTCTGTTGCATAAACTTTTTGCAAAAAACATTTTCTTGTATGAAGAATTTAGAAATAGGCCAATAAAATACAATAAGATGTAAGAATAACTAATAATAAAAATAGATAAAATAGATAAAATGGCAAAGTTGAGGATTCAAACTCTGAAAAAAGGGGTCTTGGTGCAGGGGTCTTATCCCTCTTTGCCATAGAATAGGCTGAAATGACCCGAAAAATTAACATGAATATACAAACATCCCCCCCTTCCGATTATCCAATCAAATCTCAGGCCTCTCTTAAATTATCCAATCACGAGAGCTTTTAGAAAATCAAAATGGCGTCCAATCAGCCAATCAAATCTCAGCTTTGTCTTCAAAATATCCAATCAGAAAAGCTCTGAGAAATTCAGAATTGCGCCCAATCAGGCAATCAAATCGCAGACACACACCCACAATCATCCAATCACAAAGCTTTGAGCCATTTAAAATGGCGCCCGAAAATATCGATAGAAAACAGTGAACAAAAATCGGCATAAAAGTGGATTTTAAGTCTTCTTTGAAGGCTGTTATGCAGTCCTTGGCAAACTGCCATGCCTGCACCATCCACACATGCCAGATTTCACTGACAATGGGCGAAAATTTAAGAAAACAGGGTGGCAGAACACCTTGTGTTGGTGTTTTCAAGCACCTTGCAAGAGTGGCTTCCATTGATCCCTCGATCCCTTGATTCGATTTGCTTTTCTAATTCAGGCCAACTCCCATACTGCACATTGATACTTTGTATATGCTAAGATGATCAATGTACAGTGTAGAAACCACAAAAAATAATGTCACAAGTGGCTAAAAAAGACTGAAGACTCTCAGTAGCAACTGCTTCCTATTGCATAAATCAAACAAAGGGAACTAAATTTTTATTTTTTTTTTTTCAATCTCTTTATACCGTGACAATAAACCCAGTTACGTTTACTACAGTCTCATAGGTGCCAGTTACGCGCCCGCGAAAACATGAAAAATCGACTTACGGCACATTCCATAGCAGACGACACCTGTTGCTTAAGTCAAATATAGGGATTTTTTATTTTTCCTTTTCTCTTACTAGGGCCATTGAATTGGTTACGATGACTATCCCACCCGTACGTGACTGTTAAGTGCTGCGCATAAAATCGTAAAATCAACTTAGACACTTTCGGAGGCAACTGATATCTGTTACACAAATCAAAGAAAGGTAAACCAAACTTTTCCCTGTTTTCTTACCAGGGTCACGAAAACATTGAACCAAGTTTGGTGACTGCGTGAGTCATGAGTCGATTTTATATTTAACTGCTGCGCAAAAATATAAAATTCAGAAGCAAGCAGTTGCTGTTGCATAAACTTTTTGCAAAAAACATTTTCTTGTTTGAAGAATTTAGAAATAGTGCAGGGGTCTGATCCCTCTTTGCCATAGAATAGGCTGAAATGACCCGAAAAATTAACATGAATATACAAACATCCCCCCCTTCCGATCATCCAATCAAATCTCAGGCCTCTCTTAAATTATCCAATCACGAGAGCTTTTAGAAAATCAAAATGGCGTCCAATCAGCCAATCAAATCTCAGCTTTGTCTTCAAAATATCCAATCAGAAAAGCTCTGAGAAATTCAGAATTGCGCCCAATCAGGCAATCAAATCGCAGACACACACCCACAATCATCCAATCACAAAGCTTTGAGACATTTAAAATGGCGCCCAAAAATATCGATAGAAAACAGTGAACAAAAATCGGCATAAAAGTGGATTTTAAGTCTTCTTTGAAGGCTGTTATGCAGTCCTTGGCAAACTGCCATGCCTGCACCATCCACACATGCCAGATTTCACTGACAATGGGCGAAAATTTAAGAAAACAGGGTGGCAGAAGACCTTGTGTTGGTGTTTTCAAGCACCTTGCAAGAGTGGCTTCCATTGATCCCTCGATCCCTTGATTCGATTTGCTTTTCTAATTCAGGCCAACTCCCATACTGCACATTGATACTTTGTATATGCTAAGATGATCAATGTACAGTGTAGAAACCACAGAAAATAATGTCACGTGTGGCTAAAAAAGACTGAAGACTCTCAGTAGCAACTGCTTCCTATTGCATAAATCAAACAAAGGGAACTAAATTTTTATTTTATTTTTTCAATCTCTTTATACCGTGACAATAAACCCAGTTACGTTTACTACAGTCTCATAGGTGCCAGTTACGCGCCCGCGAAAACATGAAAAATCGACTTACGGCACATTCCATAGCAGATGACACCTGTTGCTTAAGTCTAATATAGGGATTTTTTTTTCCTTTTCTCTTACTAGGGCCATTGAATTGGTTACGATGACTATCCCACCCATACGTGACTGTTACGTGCTGCGCATAAAATCGTAAAATCAACTTAGACACTTTCGGAGGCAACTGATACCTGTTACACAAATCAAAGAAAGGTAAACCAAACTTTTCCCTGTTTTCTTAGCAGGGTCACGAAAACATTGAACCAAGTTTGGTGACTGCGTGAGTCATGAGTCGATTTTATATTTAACTGCTGCGCAAAAATATAAAATTCAGAAGCAAGCAGTTGCTGTTGCATAAACTTTTTGCAAAAAACATTTTCTTGTATGAAGAATTTAGAAATAGGCCAATAAAATACAATAAGATGTAAGAATAACTAATAATAAAAATAGATAAAATAGATAAAATGGCAAAGTTGAGGATTCAAAAGGGGTCTTGGTGCAGGGGTCTGATCCCTCTTTGCCATAGAATAGGCTGAAATGACCCGAAAAATTAACATGAATATACAAACATCCCCCCCCTTCCGATGATCCAATCAAATCTCAGGCCTCTCTTAAATTATCCAAGGGCCCCCGCCACTCGGGGCCTTAGAAATTGGGGGCTACCTTCGCCTCTGTGGCATATGGGTGGTAAAAGTCCCCAGAAACAGAGGAGACCGATAATAATACAAGTAAAATTAATAAAACAGGTCCAAAATAATTCAATTCAAAGTAAATATTAGAAAAAATATGACAATAACAAAATCAACCTAAATATGAAAATAAAAATACTAAAGTCAATACGATTAAATATTTTCAGAAAAAATTAACAAATCCAAAATTAAAACATAAAAGTGGCTGAAGAACAATACAAATTAAGATCAAATGATTTCCAAAACAAATTTTTCATTCCAAAAGTGATTTTTTATTTTTTTATTTTTTTGAAAACATATCTTTCCTATACACTTTCCTGTCTCATATACTAACATGCTCATTTGTGTGTGTATCATCTGCGCCAGTGGGTAGCACACTGGACGAAGAGTATAACGACATCTGTGTATAACATCTATGTTTTGTTCTTGTATTCGTCAACACCTTTTCCAATCTCTAGCACTATATGTTTGAAGAATTTGAAACATTTGGCATACTTGTATTTAGAACCTTACCTACAAGTAGAGATCTACAATGGGAACTCTAGTAAGCTCTAAGTTATCAGCTCTAATCATTAAGTTATCATGCTAACACTCTATATCTAAACCTTTCTTGATTGAAAATATTTCATTGAGCAAAATTCCTTCTGATAAAAGATTTCTGTCTTTGATTCAGAAGCCACTTGTTTGCCGTGGGTGGCATCTCGTATGCCGGAAAAGGGGATCCTGGTAGTTGAGAGTGCCCAGGGATCTCCAGCACTCAACAGACTGCTTTGGCCCTGCCCTCGGATAGACGGGAGGGATGGGTTAGGCCCGACCCGTCTCAATCGGCTCGGTCGTGCCTAGCTTTTAGGATTACATACTTTTATCTATATTTCTTTCTTTGTATCTTATGATACCAACCGGGTTAGATTTTTTTCTTTTTTGTTATCTTTTACATTGTTTTCCTTTATAAAGCAGCGGCTGATGGGCTAATTAATAGACCTATAGTTTCTCTTCGCTTAAGGTTTGTTAAGTATAATAGCTATGTAGCTCTGGCGTCGAAAATAGGAAACCCATTTCCATTAGACGTCCCCTTGTAGGGCTCCGAGGAGGGTGGAGCGCATAGCTATTGAAATTACACTATCAAAATCATGGCTTCCCAAAACAAAAGACCCCGACCGAATAACGAAAACGAAACGTCTTACTTAAACAATACAAAGTTTTTGGTTATTAAAAGTGAGGAGGCAAAGACCATCACATCTCTGTCTCCCTTCATAATAGAAAAACAGAGAGAAAGTTTGATAGGCACTCCAAAATCAGTTAAAAAATTAAAAAACGAACTAATCTGTGATAGATGTGGTGAATCCAAACACACATCTAGCATCTGCCAAAGACCTTTCAAATGTGTAAATTGTGGTAAAGATCACAGTGCAAGATCAACCAACTGTGAAGTCTGGAAAAGAGAAAAAGAAATTATGAGAATTAATAAGAAAGATTTCGTACTTTGAGGCAAAAAAACAATATGAGACAGCTTTTGAACCTAGGTACTCTAAGATAGTTCAATCAGCAACAGCAAAACCTCAGACGAGAACTTGTGGAACACAGTATGATCCCGCGGATTTTGAGCAAGGCGCTAAACCTTCCTCGAAATCTACGTCTCCATCTGTCCAACCACCTCGAACATCTGAAACAGGTTCAAAATCTAACCAAACAAAAGACTCTAGTAGATCAAGATCAGCTTCTAGAGCTAATTCATGCCCTACATCACCAAATAAAAGCCAGAAAAATAAACCAGATAAAAAAGAAAAAGATAAACAACAATCAAATAGACAGAAGAAAGGGTCACAGGATCCTATTAAGCTGGCAAATAAATTTGAAAGTTTAGAAGATATGGAATGGGAAATTGACTCCTCAGTCAAATAACTTTTAAGTAAATTCAAACTCCCAATATACAAGTATAATGGGTCAAAACTCAATTTTACAATGGAATTGTAGAGGTCTAAAAGCCAACTTTAATGAACTACTAATTCTTTTATCTTTATTAAATCCACAAATTTGTTGTCTTCAAGAAACTTTTATAACCCCCAATGATGACTTGGAAGTTCGCAATTATTCTTCCTATCACTACATACATAATTATTGCCAAAGAGCATCTGGTGGTTCTATCATAATACATTCTACGGTACCTCATCGTAAGATAGACTTAAACACAAATCTACAAGCAATAGCAATAAAAGCATCTTTAAACAAAACTATAACAATATGCTCTATCTATATCCCACCAAATAAAAGAATAGATCAAAATGATTTAGAAAATCTTTTACTACAACTACCTCAACCTTACATCATATGTGGTGATTTTAATGGACATAGCGAATTATGGGGTTGTTCAGATACCAATGATAGAGGTAAAATAATTGGAGATTTCATTGCAGAGAATAATTTATGTCTATTTAATTCCAATCAACATACATACCTGCATCCTGGATCAGGTTCTTTTACAGCAATAGATCTTTCACTCTGCCATCCTTCCTTGTACCTTGATTATGAATGGAAAGTATGTGAAGATTCCCATGGAAGTGATCATTTTCCTATCATTATACAAGAAACTGAGAAAATAGAAGATGAGAAAATTCCAAAATGGAATTTTAAAAAAGCTAACTGGGAAAAATTCAATATTCTTTGCCATGAAAAATTACTGATTGACAATTTTGAAAATTCAGAAGATCCAATGCTTTCTTTTACTGAAACTTTAATTGACATATCAAATCAGTGCATCCCGAAGATTTCAACAAATACTTTTAAGAAGAAAAAGCCATGGTTTAATGATGATTGTAAAGAAGCTATTAAAAAACGTAAAGACAGTTTAAAACGTTTCAAACAATATCCAACAAAAACAAACTTAAATGTTTGTAAAATTATGAGAGCTAAGGCTCGACGTACTATTAAACAAGCAAAACGATCATCTTGGAAAGATTTCATTTCTAAATTTAATTCTAGAACTCCCATGACAACCATTTGGAATATGTTAAGGAAAATAAATGGAAAGAATCAAACCATGAAACACTCTCATATCAAGGTAGATGACCAAAACTATGAAAGTAAAGAAGAAATCGCTAATATCTTGGGTAAAACTTTCAAAACAAACTCCTCGTCTGCAAATTATAAACCACAATTTAGAAAACATAAGCAAGAAGCAGAAATGGAAGAACTTAATTTTGAAACAGATACAAATGAAAACTACAACTTACCTTTCACACTATCGGAACTTGAAAATTCTCAAAAAAATGCTCATGATTCTGCTGCAGGTGCAGATGAAATACACTATCAACTTTTAAAACATTTACCTCGTATTTCATTACAAACTCTGTTAAACATTTTTAACATTATATGGGAACAAGGCACCTTCCCGAAAAGTTGGTCCAAAGCTACAATCATTCCAATTCCTAAGCCAAATAAAGATCATACAAATCCAACAAATTATAGACCCATAGCTTTAACTAGTTGTATATGTAAGACCATGGAGAGAATGATAAACAATAGACTTAATTTTTACCTCGAATCCAATAATATTATATCGGAACGTCAATCGGGGTTCCGAAAAAACAGAAGCACGACAGATCAGTTAGTACGATTAGAATCTTTTATCAGAAATGCTTTTGTAAAGAAACAACATGTAGTTGCCATATTTTTTGATCTAGAAAAAGCTTATGACACCACATGGAAACATGGCATCTTAAAAGATATTCATAAAATTGGATTAAGGGGAAATCTACCCAAGTTTATTTCAAACTTTTTATCAAATAGATGTTTCAAAGTTAAGGTAGGCACATCTTTTTCTGATGACTATGAACAAGAACAGGGAGTTCCTCAAGGAAGTATCCTCTCACCTACTCTGTTCAATATCAAGATTAACAATATTGTAAAATGTTTAGATGACGATGTGAACTGTTCCTTATATGTGGATGATTTTTTAATATGTTACAGGTCCAAAGATATGAAAACAATTGAAACTAAACTTCAAAATAATTTAGACAAAATTGAGAAATGGACTGTAGAAAATGGTTTTAAATTTTCCAAGACAAAGACAAACTGTGTACACTTCTGCCAAGAGCGCAGGTTGCACTTGGATCCATTATTGAAAATATATAATAGTCCAATTCCAATAGTAGATCAAGCAAAATTTTTAGGAGTTATCTTTGACAAAAAACTTTCTTTCATTCCACATATTAATGCTTTGAAACTGAAATGTCAAAAAGCTTTGAATGTTTTAAAAGTACTTTCCCACTCTGACTGGGGAGGAGATAAAAAAACTCTTTTAAATCTATACAGATCTCTAATACGGTCAAAACTGGATTATGGATGTATTATATATGGCTCTGCAAGGAAAAGCTACCTAAAAAAGTTGGACACTATTCATCATCAGGGTCTTCGGTTAGCTTTGGGAGCTTTCCGAACGTCACCTGTGACAAGTTTGTATTCAGAGGCCCAGGAGCCATCCTTATATGATAGAAGGAAAAAACTATCCTTACAGTACGTAACTAAACTGGCTTCAAATACAAAGAATCCGGTTTACAATGACATTTTTAATTCACCAAACAAAATACTTTTTCAAAATAAACCTAATTTTATTAAACCACTTGGTCTAAGAGTTGAACCTCTTCTTGATGAATCAAATATAAATGTAAAGAATATTAAGCCCTTTAAACTTCCTGTAAAAGAGCCGTGGACCATAGATCCACCAAATATTATTTTTGATCTCAACGTAAATAAGAAATCAGTTACAAATCCATTATTTTATCAAAATAAATTTTTAGAAATCAAATCACAGTATAAAGATTACATTTCAATTTATACTGATGGTTCGAAACAAGAAAATAAAGTTGGTTGCGCTTCAGTACACAAGCAAGAAACTGCCAAAATAAGACTACCAGATCGTAGCTCTATTTTTTCAGCAGAAGCTGTAGCTTTAAACATTGCTCTCTGTTCAATACAAAACAATAATAACAAGAAATTCATAGTTTTTTCTGATTCAATGTCAGTTTTACAAATTTTAAAACATCCTGATAACCCAAATCCATTGATTCAACAATTTTTCAGAAAATATGTTTATTTAAGTAGATCAAAGTCAATAATATTCTGCTGGATACCCAGCCACATTAATATAAAAGGTAATGAAATAGCTGATCAAGAAGCAAAGGATGCCGTAAATATGAACATAGCCAACATAAAAATTCCTTATACTGACAAAAACAACAAATAAATGAATTTATCAAGTCTGAATGTCAAATTAAATGGCAACAATGTTTTAACAACAAGCTTTTAGCAATCAAGCCAAATTTTAATGATAAATATGAATTTTATTGTAACCGAAAAAGTCAAGTAATTTTAACAAGATGTCGTGTGGGACACTCAAGGTTTTCACATGTGCATCTTTTAAATAATGAGTTAGAGCACCACAATGTATAAACTGTAATGAGCCTTTAACTATAAAACATATTTTATTAAACTGTAAAAATTTCGACCGTATACGGTCAAAACATTTTAGTGTTGATAGCTTACAAAATTTATTTTTACATGTACAACAGAATAACATTTTAGAATACCTAAAAGAAATAGATTTTTATAATAAAATATAGACTTTCAAATTAATATTTTATTGTTTAATTTCTAATAATAACCTTCATGCGCGCTAAATGACCATAGCTGTCGATGCGCCTTAAAACACCAATTAATAATAATAATAATAAATGTTTGTAAAATTATGAGAGCTAAGGCTCGACGTACTATTAAACAAGCAAAACGATCATCTTGGAAAGATTTCATTTCTAAACTTAATGCTAGAACTCCCATGACAACCATTTGGAATATGTTAAGGAAAATAAATGGAAAGAATCAAACCATGAAACACTCGCATATCAAGGTAGACGACAAAATCTACGAAAGTAAAGAAGAAATCGCTAATATCCTGGGTAAAACTTTCAAAACAAACTCTTCTTCTGCAAATTATCAACCACAATTTAAAAAACATAAGCAAGAAGTAGAAATGGAAGAACTTAATTTTGAAACGGATACACATGAAAACTACAACTTACCTTTCACACTATCGGAACTTGAAGATTCTCTAAAAAATGCTCACGATTCTGCTGCAGGTGCAGACGAAGTACACTATCAACTTTTAAAACATTTACCTCGTATTTCATTACAAACTCTGTTAAACATTTTTAACATTATATGGGAACAAGGTATCTTCCCGAAAAGTTGGTCCAAAGCTACAATCATTCCAATTCCTAAGCCAAATAAAGATCATACAAATCCAACAAATTATAGACCCATAGCTTTAACTAGTTGTATATGTAAGACCTTGGAGAGAATGATAAACAATAGACTTAATTTTTACCTCGAATCCAATAATACTATATCGGAACATCAATCAGGGTTCCGAAAAAACAGAAGCACGACAGATCAATTAGTACGATTAGAATCTTTTATCAGAAATACTTTTTTAAAAAGAAACAACATGTAGTTGCCATATTTTTTGATCTAGAAAAAGCTTATGACACATGACACCACGTGGAAACATAGCATTTTAAAAGACATTCATAAAATTGGATTAAGGGGAAATCTACCCAAGTTTATTTCAAACTTTTTATCAAATAGATCTTTCAAAGTTAAGGTAGGCACATCTTTTTCTGATGACTATGAACAAAAACTGGGAGTTCCTCAAGGAAGTATCCTCTCACCTACTCTGTTCAATATCAAGATTAACAATATTGTAAAATGTTTAGATGACGATGTGAACTGTTCCGTATATGTGGATGATTTTTTAATATGTTACAGGTCCAAAGATATGAAAACAATTGAAACTAAACTTCAAAATAATTTAGACAGAATTGAGAAATGGACTATAGAAAATGGTTTTAAATTTTCCAAGACAAAGACAAACTGTGTACACTTCTGCCAAGAGCACAGGTTGCACTTGGATCCATCACTGAAAATATATAATAGTCCAATTCCAATAATAGATCAAGCAAAATTTTTAGGAGTTATCTTTGACAAAAAACTTTCTTTCATACCACATATTAATGCTTTGAAACTGAAATGTCAAAAAGCTTTAAATGTTTTAAAAATACTTTCCCACTCTGACTGGGGAGGAGATAAGAAAACTCTTTTAAATCTATACAGATCTTTAATACGCTCAAAACTGGATTATGGATGTATTATATATGGCTCTGCACGAAAAAGCTACCTAAAAAAGTTGGACACTATTCATCATCAGGGTCTTCGGTTAGCTTTGGGAGCTTTCCGTACGTCATCTGTTCAAAGTTTGTATTCAGAGGCCCAGGAGCCATCCTTATATGATAGAAGGAAAAAACTATCCTTACAATACGTAACTAAACTGGCTTCAAATACAAAAAATCCGGTTTACATTGACATTTTTTAATCCACCCAACAAAATACTCTTTCAAAATAAACCTAATTTTATCAAACCACTTGGTCTACGAGTTGAACCTCTTCTATATGAGTCAAACATAAATCTAAAGAATATTAAACCCTTTAAACTTCCTGTAAAAGAGCCGTGGACCATAGATCCACCAAATATTATTTTTGATCTCAACGTAAATAAGAAATCAGTTACAAATCCATTATTTTATCAAAATAATTTTTTAGAAATCAAATCACAGTATAAAGATTACACTTCAATTTATACTGATGGTTCGAAACAAGACAATAAAGTTGGTTGCGCTTCAGTACACAAGCAAGAAACTGCCAAAATAAGACTACCAGATCATAGCTCTATTTTTTCAGCAGAAGCTGTAGCTTTAAACATTGCTTTAAACATTAACCCAAATCCATTGATTCAACAATTTTTCAGAAAATATGTTTATTTATGTAGATCAAAGACAATAATATTCTGCTGGATACCCAGCCACATTAATATAAAAGGTAATGAAATAGCTGATCAAGAAACAAAGGATGCCGTAAATATGAACATAGCCAACATAAGAATTCCTTATACTGACAAAAAACAACAAATAAATGAATTTATCAAGCCAAATTTTAATGATAAATATGAATTTTATTGTAACCGAAAAAGTCAAGTGATTTTAACAAGATGTCGTGTGGGACACTCAAGGTTTTCACATGTGCATCTTTTAAATAACAATGTATAAACTGTAATGAACCTTTAACTATAAAACATATTTTATTAAACTGTAAAAATTTCGACCGTATACGGTCAAAACATTTTAGTGTTGATAGCATACAAAATTTATTTTTACATGTACAACAGAATAACATTTTAGAATACCTAAAAGAGATAGATTTTTATAATAAAATATAGACTCTAATATAGATTTTAAGTATCAAATTAACATTTTATTATTCCATTTCTAAATATTACCTTCATGCGCGCTAAATGACCACAGCTGTCGATGCGCCTTAAAACACCAAATAATAATAATAATAAAAATTATCCAAACACGAGAGCTTTTAGAAAATCAAAATGGGGTCCAATTATCCAATCGAATCTCAGCTTTGTCTTCAAAATATCCAATCAGAAAAGCTCTGAGAAATTCAGAATTGCGCCCAATCAGCCAATCAAATCGCAGACACACCCCCACAATCATCCAATCACAAAGCTGAGCCATTTAAAATGGCGCCCGAAAATATCGATAGAAAACAGTAAACAAAAATCTGCATAAAAGTGGATTTTAAGTCTTCTTTGAAGGCTGTTATGCAGTCCTTGGCAAACTGCCATGCCTGCACCATCCACACATGCCAGATTTCACTGACAATGGGCGAAAATTTAAGAAAACAGGGTGGCAGAAGACCTTGTGTTGGTGTTTTCAAATACCTTGCAAGAGTGGCTTCCCTTGATCCCTCGATCCCTTGATTCGATTTGCTTTTCTAATTCAGGCCCGGGCCCCCGCCACTCGGGGCCTTAGAAATTGGTGGCTGCCTTCGCCTCTGTGGCATATGGGTGGTAAAAGTCCCCAGAAACAGAGGAGACCGATAATAATAAAACTAAAATAATAAAACAGTTCAACAATAATTTAATTCAAAGTAAATATTAGAAAAAAAATAAAAATAACAAAATCAACCTAAATATGGAAATAAAAACACTAAAGTCAATACGATTAAATATTTCCAGAAAAATTAACAAACAAAATTAAAACATAAAAGTGGCTGAAGAACAAGACAAATTAAGATCAAATGATTTCCAAAACAAATTTTTCATTCCAAAAGTGATTTTTTATTTTTTCATTTTTTGAAGACATATCTTTCCTATATACTTTCCTGTCTCATATACTAACATGCTCATTTGTGTGTGTATCATCTGTGCCAGTGGGTAGCACACTGGACGAAGAGTATAACAACATCTGTGTATAACATCTATGTTTTGTTCTTGTATTCGTCAACACCTTTTCCAATCTCTAGCACTATATGTTTGAAGAATTTGAAACATTTGGCATACTTGTATTCAGAACTTTACCTACAAGTAGAGATCTATAATGGGAACTCTAGTAAGCTCTAAGTTATCAGATCTAATTATTAAAGTTATCATGCTAACACTCTATATCTAAAGCTTTCTTGATTGAAAATATTTCATTGAGCAAACTTTCTTCTGATAGAAGATTTCTGTCTTTGATTCAGAAGCCACTTGTTTGCCGTGGGTGGCATCTCGTATGCCGGAAAAGGGGATCCTGGTGGTTGAGAGTGCCCAGGGATCTCCAGCACTCAACACACTACTTTGGCCCTGGCCTCGGATAGACGAGAGGGATGGGTTAGGCCCGACCCGTCTCAATCGGCTCGGTCGTGTCTAGCTTTTAGGATTACATACTTTTATTTATATTTCTTTCTTTGTATCTTATGATACCAACCGGGTTAGATTTTTTCTTTTTTCTTATCTTTTACATTGTTTTCCTTTATAAAGCGGCGGCTGATGGGTTAATTAATAGACCTATAGTTTCTCTTCGCTTAAGGTTTGTTAAGTATAATAGCTATGTAGCTCTGGCGTCGGAAATAGGAAACCCATTTCCATTAGACGTCCCCTTGTAGGGCTCCGAGGAGGGTGGAGTGCATAGCTATTGAAATTACACTATCAAAATCATGGCTTCCCAAAACAAAAGACCCCGACCGAATAACGAAAACGAAACGTCTTACTTAAACAATACAAAGTTCTTGGTTATTAAAAGTGAGGAGGCAAAGCCCATCACATCTCTGTCTCCCTTCATAATAGAAAAACAGATAGAAAGTTTGATAGGCACTCCAAAATCAGTTAAAAAATTAAAAAACGAACTACTACTCGTTGAAACATCAAGAGCAAGTCAGGCTGAATCTCTATTAAAAGTTAAAAAGTTTTACAACTTGAAAGTCTCAGTCTCAGAACACAACTCGCTTAACAAATACAGAGGAATTGTGAAAGACAGGGTACTGAAAGGAGAAACAGAGGAAAAAATTGTTGAATATCTTGCACCGCAAGGAGTTGTTGCGTGCAAGAGATTCGAAATAAAAAAAGATAATGTTCAACTTGAAACCAATACACTACTCCTCACTTTTAACACCACCACTTTGCCTCAGAGTATTAGAATCTTTTATCGTACAGTACCAGTGGAACAGTTCATCCCAAATCCTTTGCGCTGTTTTAATTGTCAAAAATTTGGACACCATGAAGACAACTGCAAACTCACAGATGCAGTAATCTGTGATAGATGTGGTGAATCCAAACACACATCTAGCATCTGCCAAAGACCTTTCAAATGTGTAAATTGTGGTAAAGATCACAGTGCAAGATCAACCAACTGTGAAGTCTGGAAAAGAGAAAAAGAAATTATGAGAATTAAAACAATAAGAAAGATTTCGTATTTTGAGGCAAAAAAACAATATGAGACAGCTTTTGAACCTAGGTACTCTAAGATAGTTCAATCAGCAACAGCAAAACCTCAGACGAGAACTTGTCGAACACAGTATGATTCCGTGGATTTTGAGCAAGGCGCTAAACCTTCCTCGAAATCTACGTCTCCATCTGTCCAACCACCTCGAACATCTGAAACAGGTTCAAAATCTAACCAAACAAAAGACTCTAGTAGATCAAGATCAGCTTCTAGAGCTAATTTATGCCCTACATCACCAAATAAAAGCCAGAAAAATAAACCAGATAAAAAAGAAAAAGATAAACAACAATCAAATAGACAGAAGAAAGGGTCACAGGATCCTATTAAGCTGGCAAATAAATTTGAAAGTTTAGAAGATATGGAATTGGAAATTGACTCCTCAGTCAAATAACTTTTAAGTAAATTCAAACTCCCAATATACAAGTATAATGGGTCAAAACTCAATTTTACAATGGAATTGTAAAGGTCTAAAAGCCAACTTTAATGAACTACTAATTCTTTTATCTTTATTAAATCCACAAATTTTTTGTCTTCAAGAGACTTTTATAACCCCCAATGATGACTTGGAAGTTCGCAATTATTCTTCCTATCACTACATACATAATGATTGCCAAAGAGCATCTGGTGGTTCTTCTATCATAATACATTCTACGGTACCTCATCGTAAGATAGACTTAAACACAAATCTACAAGCAATGGCAATAAAAGCATCTTTAAACAAAACTATAACAATATGCTCTATCTATATCCCACCAAATAAAATAATAGATCAAAATGATTTAGAAAATCTTTTACTACAACTACCTCAACCTTACATCATATGTGGTGATTTTAATGGACATAGCGAATTATGGGGTTGTTCAGATACCAATGATAGAGGTAAAATAATTGAAGATTTCATTGCAGAGAATAATTTATGTTTATTTAATTCCAATCAACATACATACCTGCATCCTGGATCAGGTTCTTTCACAGCAATAGATCTTTCACTCTGCCATCCTTCCTTGTACCTTGATTATGAATGGAAAGTATGTGAAGATTCCCATGGAAGTGATCATTTTCCTATCATTATACAAGAAACTGAGAAAACAGAAGATGAGAAAATTCCAAAATGGAATTTTAAAAAAGCTAACTGGGAAAAATTCAATATTCTTTGCCATGAAAAATTACTGATTGACAATTTTGAAAATTCAGAAGATCCAATGCTTTCTTTTACTGAAACTTTAATTGACATATCAAATCAGTGCATCCCGAAGATTTCAACAAATACTTTTAAGAAGAAAAAGCCATGGTTTAATGATGATTGTAAAGAAGCTATTAAAAAACGTAAAGACAGTTTAAAACGTTTCAAACAATATCCAACAAAAACAAACTTAAATGTTTGTAAAATTATGAGAGCTAAGGCTCGACGTACTATTAAACAAGCAAAACGATCATCTTGGAAAGATTTCATTTCTAAACTTAATGCTAGAACTCCCATGACAACCATTTGGAATATGTTAAGGAAAATAAATGGAAAGAATCAAACCATGAAACACTCGCATATCAAGGTAGATGACAAAATCTACGAAAGTAAAGAAGAAATCGCTAATATCCTGGGTAAAACTTTCAAAACAAACTCTTCTTCTGCAAATTATCAACCACAATTTAAAAAACATAAGCAAGAAGTAGAAATGGAAGAACTTAATTTTGAAACGGATACACATGAAAACTACAACTTACCTTTCACACTATCGGAACTTGAAGATTCTCTAAAAAATGCTCACGATTCTGCTGCAGGTGCAGACGAAGTACACTATCAACTTTTAAAACATTTACCTCGTATTTCATTACAAATTCTGTTAAACATTTTTAACATTATATGGGAACAAGGTATCTTCCCGAAAAGTTGGTCCAAAGCTACAATCATTCCAATTCCTAAGCCAAATAAAGATCATACAAATCCAACAAATTATAGACCCATAGCTTTAACTAGTTGTATATGTAAGACCACGGAGAGAATGATAAACAATAGACTTAATTTTTACCTCGAATCCAATAATATTATATTGGAACATCAATCAGGGTTCCGAAAAAACAGAAGCACGACAGATCAGTTAGTACGATTAGAATCTTTTATCAGAAATGCTTTTGTAAAGAAACAACATGTAGTTGCCATATTTTTTGATCTAGAAAAAGCTTATGACACCACGTGGAAACATGGCATTTTAAAAAACATTCATAAAATTGGATTAAGGGGAAATCTACCCAAGTTTATTTCAAACTTTTTATCAAATAGATGTTTCAAAGTTAAAGTAGGCACATCTTTTTCTGATGACTATGAACAAGAACAGGGAGTTCCTCAAGGAAGTATCCTCTCACCTACTCTGTTCAATATCAAGATTAACAATATTGTAAAATGTTTAGATGACGATGTGAACTGTTCCTTATATGTGGATGATTTTTTAATATGTTACAGGTCCAAAGATATGAAAACAATTGAAACTAAGTTTTAAAATAATTTAGACAAAATTGAGAAATGGACTATAGAAAATGGTTTTAAATTTTCCAAGACAAAGACAAACTGTGTACACTTCTGCCAAGAGCACAGATTGCACTTGGATCCATCACTGAAAATATATAATAGTCCAATTCCAATAATAGATCAAGCAAAATTTTTAGGAGTTATCTTTGACAAAAAACTTTCTTTCATACCACATATTAATGCTTTGAAACTGAAATGTCAAAAAGCTTTAAATGTTTTAAAAATACTTTCCCACTCTGACTGGGGAGGAGATAAGAAAACTCTTTTAAATCTATACAGATCTTTAATACGCTCAAAACTGGATTATGGATGTATTATATATGGCTCTGCACGAAAAAGCTACCTAAAAAAGTTGGACACTATTCATCACCAGGGTCTTCGGTTAGCTTTGGGAGCTTTCCGTACGTCACCTGTTCAAAGTTTGTATTCAGAGGCCCAGGAGCCATCCTTATATGATAGAAGGAAAAAAACTGTCCTTACAATACGTAACTAAACTGGCTTCAAATACAAAGAATCCGGTTTACAATGACATTTTTAATCCACCCAACAAAATACTCTTTCAAAATAAACCTAATTTTATCAAACCACTTGGTCTACGAGTTGAACCTCTTCTTAATAGTCAAACATAAATGTAAAGAATATTAAACCCTTTAAACTTCCTGTAAAAGAGCCGTGGACCATAGATCCACCAAATATTATTTTTGATCTCAACGTAAATAAGAAATCAGTTACAAATCCATTATTTTATCAAAATAAATTTTTAGAAATCAAATCACAGTATAAAGATTACATTTCAATTTATACTGATGGTTCGAAACAAGACAATAAAGTTGGTTGCGCTTCAGTACACAAGCAAGAAACTGCCAAAATAAGACTACCAGATCATAGCTCTATTTTTTCAGCAGAAGCTGTAGCTTTAAACATTGCTCTCTGTTCAATACAAAACAATAATAAAAAGAAATTCATAGTTTTTTCTGATTCAATGTCAGTTTTACAATCTTTAAAACATCCTGATAACCCAAATCCACTGATTCAACAATTTTTCAGAAAATATGTTTATTTATGTAGATCAAAGACAATAATATTCTGCTGGATACCCAGCCACATTAATATAAAAGGTAATGAAATAGCTGATCAAGAAGCAAAGGATGCCGTAAATATGAACATAGCCAACATAAAAATTCCTTATACTGACAAAAAACAACAAATAAATGAATTTATCAAGTCTGAATGTCAAATTAAATGGCAACAATGTTTTAACAACAAGCTTTTAGCAATCAAGCCAAATTTTAATGATAAATATGAATTTTATTGTAACCGAAAAAGTCAAGTAATTTTAACAAGATGTCGTGTGGGACACTCAAGGTTTTCACATGTGCATCTTTTAAATAATGAGAGAGCACCACAATGTATAAACTGTAATGAACCTTTAACTATAAAACATATTTTATTAAACTGTAAAAATTTCGACCGTATACGGTCAAAACATTTTAGTGTTGATAGCATACAAAATTTATTTTTACATGTACAACAGAATAACATTTTAGAATACCTTAAAGAGATAGATTTTTATAATAAAATATAGACTAATATAGATTTTAAGTATCAAATTAACATTTTATTATTCCATTTCTAAATATTACCTTCATGCGCGCTAAATGACCACAGCTTTAAAACACCAAATAATAATAATAATAATAACTAATTCAGGCCAACTCCCATACTGCACATTGATATATGCTAAGATGATCAATGTACAGTGTACAAACCCCAGAAAATAATGTCCCAAGTGGCTAAAAAAGACGGAAGACTCTCAGTAGCAACTGCTTCCTATTACATAAATCAAATAAAGGGAACTAAATTTTTATTTTTTTTATCAATCTCTTTATACCTTGACATGAAACCCAGTTACGTTTACTACCATCTCATAGGTGCCAGTTACGCGCCCGCGAAAACATGAAAAATCGATTTACGTCACATTCCATAGCAGACGACACATGTTGCTAAAGTCAAATATAGGGAATAAGTTTTTTTTCTTTTTCTCTTACTAGGGCCATTGAATTGGTTACTAACTCATGCATTCTGCTATGCTGCACATTGATACTTTGAATATGCTAAGATGATCAATGTACAGTGTAGAAATCCCAGAAAATAGTGTCACAAGTGGCTAAAAAAGACTGAAAACTCTTTCAGTAACAACTGCTTCCTATTGCATAAATCAAACAGAAGGAACTAAATTTTTATTCTTTTTTATCTCTTCATACGGTGACGATAAACCCAGTTACGTTGACTACCGACTCATGTGCCAGTTACGCGCCCGTGAAAAAAACATGAAAATTTGACTTACGACACATTCCATAGTAGTCAAAGATAGGGATTTTTTTTTCCTTTTCGCTTACTAGGGCCATTGAATTGGTTACGATGACTATCCCACCCATAGGTGACAGTTACGTGCTGCGCATAAAATCGTAAAATCAACTTAGAGACTTTCGGAGGCAACTGATACCTGTTGCACAAATCAAAGAAAGGTAAACCAAACTTTTCCCTGTCTTCTTACCAGTGTCGCAAAAACATTGAACCAATTCTGGTGACTGCGTGAGTCATGAGTCGATTTTATGTTTAACCGCTGCGCAAAAATATAAAATTCAGAAGCAACCGGTTGCTGTTGCATAAACTTTTTCCAAAAAACATTTTCTTGTTTGAAGAATTAAGAAATAGGCCAATAAAATACAATAAGATGTAAGAATAACTAATAATAAAAATAGATAAAATAGATAAAATGGCAAAGTTGAGGATTCAAACTCTGAAAAAAGGGGTCTTGGTGCAGGGGTCTGATCCCTCTTTGCCATAGAATAGGCTGAAATGACCCGAAAAATTAACATGAATATACAAACATCCCCCCCTTCCGATCATCCAATCAAACCTCAGGCCTCTCTTAAAATATCCAATCACGAGAGCTTTTAGAAAATCAAAATGGGGTCCAATCAGCCAATCAAATCTCAGCTTTGTTTTCAAAATATCCAATCAGAAAAGCTCTGAGAAATTCAGAATTGCGCCCAATCAGCCAATCAAATCGCAGACACACCCCCACAATCATCCAGTCAAAAAGCTAAGCCATTGAAAATGGTGCCCGAAAATATCGATAGAAAACAGTTAACAAAAATCGGCATAAACGTGGATTTTTAGTCTTCTTTGAAGGCTGTTATGCAGTCCTTGGCAAACTGCCATGCCTGCACCATCCACACATGCCAGATTTCACTGAAAATGGGCGAAAATTTAAGAAAACAGGGTGGCAGAAGACCTTGTGTTGGTGTTTTCAAGCACCTTGCAAGAGTGGCTTCCCTTGATCCCTCGATCCCTTGATTCGATTTGCTTTTCTAATTCAGGCCAACTCCAATATTGCACATTGGTATATGCTAAGATGATCAATGTACAGTGTACAAACCCCAGAAAATAATGTCACAAGTGGCTAAAAAAGACTGAAATCTCTCAGTAGCAACTGCTTCCTATTGCATAAATCAAACAAAGGGAACTAAATTTTAATTTTTTATTTAATCTCTTTATACCGTGACAAGAAACCCAGTTACGTTGACTACCGTCTCATACGTGCTAGTTGCGCACCCGCGAAAACAGGAAAAATCGACTTACGGCACATTCCATAGCAGACGACACCTGTTGCTTAAGTCAAATATAGGGAACAAGGTTTTTTTTCAATTTCTCTTACTAGGGCCATTGTATTGGCATTGATTCTATGAATATGCTAAGATGATCAATGTACAGTGTAGAAATCCCAGAAAATACTGTCACAAGTGGCTAAAAAAGACTGAAAACTCTTTCAGTAACAAATGATTCCTATTGCATAAATCAAACAAAGGGAACTAAATTTTTAATTTTTTTTAATCTCTTTATACCGTGACAAGAAATCCAGTTGCGTTGACTACCGTCTCATACGAGCCAGTTATGCGCCTATGAAAACATGAAAAATCGACTTACGGCACATTCCATAGCAGACGACACCTGTTGCTTAAGTCAAACATAGGGATTTTTGTTTTTCCTTTTCTCTTCCTAGGGCCATTGAATTGGTTACGATAACTATCCCACCCATACGTGACCGTTATGTGCTGTGCATAAAATCATAAAATCAACTTGGACACTTTCGGAGGCAACTGATACCTGTTGCACAAATCAAAGAAAGGTAAAACCAGATTCGTTTTCTTACCAGGGTCACGAAAAACACTGAACCAATTTTGGTGACCGCGTGAGTCATAAGTCGATTTTATGTTTAACCGCTGTGCAAAAACATTGATTCAGAAGCAACCGGTTGCTGTTGCATAAACTTTTTCCAATAAGAAATCTTGTTCTTGTTTGAAGAATTTAGAAATAGGCTAATGAAATACAATAAGATGTAAGAATGACTATTAATAAAAATAGGTAAAATAGATAAAATGGGAAAGTTGGGGATTCAACCTCTGACCATCAGGACCCAAAAAAGGTCTTGGTGCAGGAGTCAAACCCTCTTTGCCATTGAATAGGCTGAAATGACCCAAAGATTTAACACAGATATACAGAGATTTCCCCCACTTCCAATCAGCCAATCAAATCTCAGGCCTCTCTTAAATTATCCAATCACAGAAGGTTTTGGAAAATCAAAATGGCGTCCAATCAGCCAATCAAATTTCATCCCTTTCTCCAAATTATCCAATCAGAAAAGCGTTGAGAAATTCAATATTGCGCCCAATATGCCAATCAAATTGCAGACACACCCCCACAATCATCCAATCAGAAGCTTTGAGCCATTAAAAATGGCGCCCGAAAATATCAATAGAAAACAGTGAACAAAAATCGGGATAAAAGTGGATTTTAAGTCTTCTTTGAAGGCTGTTATGCAGTCCTTGGCAAACTGCCAGGCATGCACCCTCCACACATGCCGGATTTCACTGCAAATGGGCGAAAATTTAAGAAAACAGGGTGACAGAAGACCTTGTTTTGGTGCCTTCTAGCACGCACCTTGCAAGAGTGACTTCCCCTGATCCCTTGATTCCTTGATTCGATTTGCTTTTCTAATGCAGGCCAACTGCCATACTGCACATTGATACTTTAAATATGCTAAGATGATCAATGTACAGTGTAGAAACCCAAGAAAATAAGAAAATAATGTCACAAGTGGCTAAAAAAGACTGAAAACTCTTTCAGTAGCAACTGCTTCCTATTGCATAAATCAAACAAAGGGAACTAAATTTTAATTTTTTATTTAATCTCTTTCTACCGTGACAAGAAACCCAGTTACGTTGACTACCGTCTCATACGTGCTAGTTACGCACCCGCGAAAACATGAAAAATCGACTTACGGCACATTCCTTAGCAGATGACACCTGTTGCTTTTAAGTCAAATATTGGGAACATTTGTTTTTTCAATTTCTCTTACTAGGGCCATTGTATTGGCATTGATTCTATGAATATGCTAAGATGATCAATGTACAGTGTACAAACCCCAGAAAATAATGTCACAAGTGGCTAAAAAAGACTGAAATCTCTCAGTAGCAACTGCTTCCTATTGCATAAATCAAACAAAGGGAACTAAATTTTAATTTTTTATTTAATCTCTTTATACCGTGACAAGAAACCCAGTTACGTTGACTACCGTCTAATACGTGCTAGTTGCGCACCCGTGAAAACAGGAAAAATCGACTTTCGGCACATTCCATAGCAGACGACACCTGTTGCTTAAGTCAAATATTGGGAACAATTTTTTTTTTCAATTTCTCTTACTAGGGCCATTGTATTGGCATTGATTCTATGAATATGCTAAGATGATTAATGTACAGTGTAGAAATCCCAGAAAATACTGTCACAAGTGGCTAAAAAAGACTGAAAACTCTTTCAGTAACAACTGATTTCTATTGCATAAATCAAACAAAGGGAACTAAATTTTTAATTTTTTTTAATCTCTTTATACCGTGACAAGAAATCCAGTTGCGTTGACTACCGTCTCATACGAGCCAGTTATGCGCCTATGAAAACATGAAAAATCGACTTACGGCACATTCCATAGCAGACGACACCTGTTGCTTAAGTCAAACATAGGGATTTTTGTTTTTCCTTTTCTCTTCCTAGGGCCATTGAATTGGTTACGATAACTATCCCACCCATACGTGACCGTTATGTGCTGTGCATAAAATCATAAAATCAACTTGGACACTTTCGGAGGCAACTGATACCTGTTGCACAAATCAAAGAAAGGTAAAACCAGATTCGTTTTCTTACCAGGGTCACGAAAAACACTGAACCAATTTTGGTGACCGCGTGAGTCATAAGTCGATTTTATGTTTAACCGCTGTGCAAAAACATTGATTCAGAAGCAACCGGTTGCTGTTGCATAAACTTTTTCCAATAAGAAATCTTGTTCTTGTTTGAAGAATTTAGAAATAGGCTAATGAAATACAATAAGATGTAAGAATGACTATTAATAAAAATAGGTAAAATAGATAAAATGGGAAAGTTGGGGATTCAACCTCTGACCATCAGGACCCAAAAAAGGTCTTGGTGCAGGAGTCAAACCCTCTTTGCCATTGAATAGGCTGAAATGACCCAAAGATTTAACACAGATATACAGAGATTTCCCCCACTTCCAATCAGCCAATCAAATCTCAGGCCTCTCTTAAATTATCCAATCACAGAAGGTTTTGGAAAATCAAAATGGCGTCCAATCAGCCAATCAAATTTCATCCCTTTCTCCAAATTATCCAATCAGAAAAGCGTTGAGAAATTCAATATTGCGCCCAATATGCCAATCAAATTGCAGACACACCCCCACAATCATCCAATCAGAAGCTTTGAGCCATTAAAAATGGCGCCCGAAAATATCAATAGAAAACAGTGAACAAAAATCGGGATAAAAGTGGATTTTAAGTCTTCTTTGAAGGCTGTTATGCAGTCCTTGGCAAACTGCCAGGCATGCACCCTCCACACATGCCGGATTTCACTGCAAATGGGCGAAAATTTAAGAAAACAGGGTGACAGAAGACCTTGTTTTGGTGCCTTCTAGCACGCACCTTGCAAGAGTGACTTCCCCTGATCCCTTGATTCCTTGATTCGATTTGCTTTTCTAATGCAGGCCAACTGCCATACTGCACATTGATACTTTAAATATGCTAAGATGATCAATGTACAGTGTAGAAACCCAAGAAAATAAGAAAATAATGTCACAAGTGGCTAAAAAAGACTGAAAACTCTTTCAGTAGCAACTGCTTCCTATTGCATAAATCAAACAAAGGGAACTAAATTTTAATTTTTTATTTAATCTCTTTCTACCGTGACAAGAAACCCAGTTACGTTGACTACCGTCTCATACGTGCTAGTTACGCACCCGCGAAAACATGAAAAATCGACTTACGGCACATTCCTTAGCAGATGACACCTGTTGCTTTTAAGTCAAATATTGGGAACATTTGTTTTTTCAATTTCTCTTACTAGGGCCATTGTATTGGCATTGATTCTATGAATATGCTAAGATGATCAATGTACAGTGTACAAACCCCAGAAAATAATGTCACAAGTGGCTAAAAAAGACTGAAATCTCTCAGTAGCAACTGCTTCCTATTGCATAAATCAAACAAAGGGAACTAAATTTTAATTTTTTATTTAATCTCTTTATACCGTGACAAGAAACCCAGTTACGTTGACTACCGTCTAATACGTGCTAGTTGCGCACCCGTGAAAACAGGAAAAATCGACTTTCGGCACATTCCATAGCAGACGACACCTGTTGCTTAAGTCAAATATTGGGAACAATTTTTTTTTTCAATTTCTCTTACTAGGGCCATTGTATTGGCATTGATTCTATGAATATGCTAAGATGATTAATGTACAGTGTAGAAATCCCAGAAAATACTGTCACAAGTGGCTAAAAAAGACTGAAAACTCTTTCAGTAACAACTGATTTCTATTGCATAAATCAAACAAAGGGAACTAAATTTTTAATTTTTTTTAATCTCTTTATACCGTGACAAGAAATCCAGTTGCGTTGACTACCGTCTCATACGAGCCAGTTATGCGCCTATGAAAACATGAAAAATCGACTTACGGCACATTCCATAGCAGACGACACCTGTTGCTTAAGTCAAACATAGGGATTTTTGTTTTTCCTTTTCTCTTCCTAGGGCCATTGAATTGGTTACGATAACTATCCCACCCATACGTGACCGTTATGTGCTGTGCATAAAATCATAAAATCAACTTGGACACTTTCGGAGGCAACTGATACCTGTTGCACAAATCAAAGAAAGGTAAAACCAGATTCGTTTTCTTACCAGGGTCACGAAAAACACTGAACCAATTTTGGTGACCGCGTGAGTCATAAGTCGATTTTATGTTTAACCGCTGTGCAAAAACATTGATTCAGAAGCAACCGGTTGCTGTTGCATAAACTTTTTCCAATAAGAAATCTTGTTCTTGTTTGAAGAATTTAGAAATAGGCTAATGAAATACAATAAGATGTAAGAATGACTATTAATAAAAATAGGTAAAATAGATAAAATGGGAAAGTTGGGGATTCAACCTCTGACCATCAGGACCCAAAAAAGGTCTTGGTGCAGGAGTCAAACCCTCTTTGCCATTGAATAGGCTGAAATGACCCAAAGATTTAACACAGATATACAGAGATTTCCCCCACTTCCAATCAGCCAATCAAATCTCAGGCCTCTCTTAAATTATCCAATCACAGAAGGTTTTGGAAAATCAAAATGGCGTCCAATCAGCCAATCAAATTTCATCCCTTTCTCCAAATTATCCAATCAGAAAAGCGTTGAGAAATTCAATATTGCGCCCAATATGCCAATCAAATTGCAGACACACCCCCACAATCATCCAATCAGAAGCTTTGAGCCATTAAAAATGGCGCCCGAAAATATCAATAGAAAACAGTGAACAAAAATCGGGATAAAAGTGGATTTTAAGTCTTCTTTGAAGGCTGTTATGCAGTCCTTGGCAAACTGCCAGGCATGCACCCTCCACACATGCCGGATTTCACTGCAAATGGGCGAAAATTTAAGAAAACAGGGTGACAGAAGACCTTGTTTTGGTGCCTTCTAGCACGCACCTTGCAAGAGTGACTTCCCCTGATCCCTTGATTCCTTGATTCGATTTGCTTTTCTAATGCAGGCCAACTGCCATACTGCACATTGATACTTTAAATATGCTAAGATGATCAATGTACAGTGTAGAAACCCAAGAAAATAAGAAAATAATGTCACAAGTGGCTAAAAAAGACTGAAAACTCTTTCAGTAGCAACTGCTTCCTATTGCATAAATCAAACAAAGGGAACTAAATTTTAATTTTTTATTTAATCTCTTTCTACCGTGACAAGAAACCCAGTTACGTTGACTACCGTCTCATACGTGCTAGTTACGCACCCGCGAAAACATGAAAAATCGACTTACGGCACATTCCTTAGCAGATGACACCTGTTGCTTTTAAGTCAAATATTGGGAACATTTGTTTTTTCAATTTCTCTTACTAGGGCCATTGTATTGGCATTGATTCTATGAATATGCTAAGATGATCAATGTACAGTGTACAAACCCCAGAAAATAATGTCACAAGTGGCTAAAAAAGACTGAAATCTCTCAGTAGCAACTGCTTCCTATTGCATAAATCAAACAAAGGGAACTAAATTTTAATTTTTTATTTAATCTCTTTATACCGTGACAAGAAACCCAGTTACGTTGACTACCGTCTAATACGTGCTAGTTGCGCACCCGTGAAAACAGGAAAAATCGACTTTCGGCACATTCCATAGCAGACGACACCTGTTGCTTAAGTCAAATATTGGGAACAATTTTTTTTTTCAATTTCTCTTACTAGGGCCATTGTATTGGCATTGATTCTATGAATATGCTAAGATGATTAATGTACAGTGTAGAAATCCCAGAAAATACTGTCACAAGTGGCTAAAAAAGACTGAAAACTCTTTCAGTAACAACTGATTTCTATTGCATAAATCAAACAAAGGGAACTAAATTTTTAATTTTTTTTAATCTCTTTATACCGTGACAAGAAATCCAGTTGCGTTGACTACCGTCTCATACGAGCCAGTTATGCGCCTATGAAAACATGAAAAATCGACTTACGGCACATTCCATAGCAGACGACACCTGTTGCTTAAGTCAAACATAGGGATTTTTGTTTTTCCTTTTCTCTTCCTAGGGCCATTGAATTGGTTACGATAACTATCCCACCCATACGTGACCGTTATGTGCTGTGCATAAAATCATAAAATCAACTTGGACACTTTCGGAGGCAACTGATACCTGTTGCACAAATCAAAGAAAGGTAAAACCAGATTCGTTTTCTTACCAGGGTCACGAAAAACACTGAACCAATTTTGGTGACCGCGTGAGTCATAAGTCGATTTTATGTTTAACCGCTGTGCAAAAACATTGATTCAGAAGCAACCGGTTGCTGTTGCATAAACTTTTTCCAATAAGAAATCTTGTTCTTGTTTGAAGAATTTAGAAATAGGCTAATGAAATACAATAAGATGTAAGAATGACTATTAATAAAAATAGGTAAAATAGATAAAATGGGAAAGTTGGGGATTCAACCTCTGACCATCAGGACCCAAAAAAGGTCTTGGTGCAGGAGTCAAACCCTCTTTGCCATTGAATAGGCTGAAATGACCCGAAGATTTAACATAGATATTTAGAGATTCCCCCCCCCCTTCCAATCAGCCAATCAAATCTCAGGCCTCTCGTAAATTATCCAATCACAGAAGGTTTTAGAAAATCAAAATGGCGTCCAATCAGCCAATCAAATTTCATCCCTTTCTCCAAATTATCCAATCAGAAAAGCTTTGAGAAATTCAATATTGCGCCTAATCAGCCAATCAAATTGCAGACACACCCCCACAATCATCCAATCAGAAGCTTTGAGCCATTAAAAATGGCGCCCGAAAATATCAATAGAAAACAGTGAAAAAAAATCGGCATTAAAGTGGATTTTAAGTCTTCTTTGAAGGCTGTTATGCAGTCCTTGGCAAACTGCCAGGCATGCACCCTCCACACATGCCGGATTTCACTGCAAATGGGCGAAAATTTAAGAAAACAGGGTGACAGAAGACCTTGTTTTGGTGCCTTCTAGCACGCACCTTGCATGAGTGACTTCCCCTGATCCCTTGATTCCTTGATTCGATTTGCTTTTCTAATGCAGGCCAACTGCCATACCGCACATTGATACTTTAAATATGCTAAGATGATCAATGTACAGTGTAGAAACCCAAGAAAATAAGAAAATAATGTCACAAGTGGCTAAAAATGACTGAAAACTCTTTCAGTAGCAACTGCTTCCTATTGCATAAATCAAACAAAGGGAACTATATTTTAATTTTTTATTTAATCTCTTTATACCGTGACAAGAAACACAGTTACATTGACTACCGTCTCATACGTGCTAGTTACGCACCCGCGAAAACATGAAAAATCGGGGCCCCCGCCACTCGGGGCCTTAGAAATTGGTGGCTGCCTTCGCCTCTGTGGCATATGGGTGGTAAAAGTCCCCAGAAACAGAGGAGACCGATAATAATAAAACTAAAATTAATAAAACAGGTCCAAAATAATTTAATTCAAAGTAAATATTAGAAAAAAAATAACAATAACAAAATCAACCTAAATATGGAAATAAAAACACTAAAGTCAATAAGATTAAATATTTCCAGAAAAATTAACAAACACAAAATTAAAACGTAAAAGTGGCTGAAGAACAAGACAAATTAAGATCAAATGATTTCCAAAGCAAATTTTTCATTCCAAAAGTGATTTTTTATTTTTTCATTTTTTGAAGACATATCTTTCCTATACTTTCCTGTCTCATATACTAACATGCTCATTTGTGTGTGTATCATCTGTGCCAGTGGGTAGCACACTGGACGAAGAGTATAACAACATCTGTGTATAACATCTGTTTTGTTCTTGTATTCGTCCACACCTTTTCCAATCTCTAGCACTATATGTTTCAAGAATTTGAAACATTTGGCATACTTGTATTTAGAACCTTACTTACAAGTAGAGATCTATAATGGGAACTCTAGTAAGCTCTAAGTTATCAGCTCTAAGTATTAAAGTTATCATGCTAACACTCTATATCTAAAGCTTTCTTGATTGAAAATATTTCATGGAGCAAACTTTCTTCTGATAAAAGATTTCTGTCTTTGATTCAGAAGCCACTTGTTTGCCGTGGGTGGCATCTCGTATGCCGGAAAAGGGGATCCTGGTAGTTGAGAGTGCCCAGGGATCTCCAGCACTCAACACACTGCTTTGGCCCTGGCCTCGGATAGACGGGAGGGATGGGTTAGGCCCGACCCGTCTCAAGCGGCTCGGTCGTGTCTAGCTTTTAGGATTACATACTTTTATCTATATTTCTTTCTTTGTATCTTATGATACCAACCGGGTTAGATTTTTTCTTTTTTCTTATCTTTTACATTGTTTTCCTTTATAAAGCGGCGGCTGATGGGCTAATTAATAGACCTATAGTTTCTCTTCGCTTAAGGTTTGTTAAGTATAATAGCTATGTAGCTCTGGCGTCGGAAATAGGAAACCCATTTCCATTAGACGTCCCCTTGTAGGGCTCCGAGGAGGGTGGAGCGCATAGCTATTGAAATTACAGTATCAAAATCATGGCTTCCCAAAACAAAAGACCCCGACCGAATAACGAAAACGAAACGTCTTACTTAAACAACACAAAGTTCTTGGTTATTAAAAGTGAGGAGGCAAAGCCCATCACATCTCTGTCTCCCTTCATAATAGAAAAACAGATAGAAAGTTTGATAGGCACTCCAAAATCAGTTAAAAAATTAAAAAACGAACTACTACTCGTTGAAACATCAAGAGCAAGTCAGGCTGAATCTCTATTAAAAGTTAAAAAGTTTTACAACTTGAAAGTCTCAGTCTCAGAACACAACTCGCTTAACAAATCCAGAGGAATTGTGAAAGAAAGGGTACTGAAAGGAGAATCAGAGGAAAAAATTGTTGAATATCTTGCACCGCAAGGAGTTGTTGCGTGCAAGAGATTCAAAATAAAAAAAGATAATGTTCAACTTGAAACCAATACACTACTCCTCACTTTTAACACCACCACTTTGCCTCAGAGTATTAGAATCTTTTATCGTACAGTACCAGTGGAACAGTTCATCCCAAATCCTTTGCGCTGTTTTAATTGTCAAAAATTTGGACACCACGAAGACAACTGCAAGCTCACAGATGCAGTAATCTGTGATAGATGTGGTGAATCCAAACACACATCTAGCATCTGCCAAAGACCTTTCAAATGTGTAAATTGTGGTAAAGATCACAGTGCAAGATCAACCAACTGTGAAGTCTGGAAAAGAGAAAAAGAAATTATGAGAATTAAAACAATAAGAAAGATTTCGTACTTTGAGGCAAAAAAACAATATGAGACAGCTTTTGAACCTAGGTACTCTAAGATAGTTCAATCAGCAACAGCAAAACCTCAGACGAGAACTTGTGGAACACAGTATGATCCCGTGGATTTTGAGCAAGGCGCTAAACCTTCCTCGAAATCTACGTCTCCATCTGTCCAAACACCTCGAACATCTGAAACAGGTTCAAAATCTAACCAAACAAAAGACTCTAGTAGATCAAGATCAGCTTCTAGAGCTAATTCATGCCCTACATCACCAAATAAAAGCCAGAAAAATAAACCAGATAAAAAAGAAAAAGATAAACAACAATCAAATAGACAGAAGAAAGGGTCACAGGATCCTATTAAGCTGGCAAATAAATTTGAAAGTTTAGAAGATATGGAATTGGAAATTGACTCCTCAGTCAAATAACTTTTAAGTAAATTCAAACTCCCAATATACAAGTATAATGGGTCAAAACTCAATTTTACAATGGAATTGTAGAGGTCTAAAAGCCAACTTTAATGAACTACTAATTCTTTTATCTTTATTAAATCCACAAATTTGTTGTCTTCAAGAAACTTTTATAACCCCCAATGATAACTTGGAAGTTCGCAATTATCCTTCCTATCACTACATACATAATGATTGCCAAAGAGCATCTGGTGGTTCTTCTATCATAATACATTCTACGATACCTCATCGTAAGATAGACTTAAACACAAATCTACAAGCAATAGCAATAAAAGCATCTTTAAATAAGACTATAACAATATGCTCTATCAATATCCCATCAAATAAAAGAATAGATCAAAATGATTTAGAAAATCTTTTACTACAACTACCTCAACCTTACATCATATGTGGTGATTTTAATGGACATAGCGAATTATGGGGTTGTTCAGATACCAATGATAGAGGTAAAATAATTGAAGATTTCATTGCAGAGAATAATTTATGTTTATTTAATTCCAATCAACATACATACCTGCATCCTGGATCAGGTTCTTTCACAGCAATAGATCTTTCACTCTGCCATCCTTCCTTGTACCTTGATTATGAATGGAAAGTATGTGAAGATTCCCATGGAAGTGATCATTTTCCTATCATTATACAAGAAACTGAGAAAACAGATGAGAACATTCCAAAATGGAATTTTAAAAAAGCTAACTGGGAAAAATTCAATATTCTTTGCCATGAAAAATTACTGATTGACAATTTTGAAAATTCAGAAGATCCAATGCTTTCTTTTACTGAAACTTTAATTGACATATCAAATCAGTGCATCCCGAAGATTTCAACAAATACTTTTAAGAAGAAAAAGCCATGGTTTAATGATGATTGTAAAGAAGCTATTAAAAAACGTAAAGACAGTTTAAAACGTTTCAAACAATATCCAACAAAAACAAACTTAAATGTTAGTAAAATTATGAGAGCTAAGGCTCGACGTACTATTAAACAAGCAAAACGATCATCTTGGAAAGATTTCATTTCTAAACTTAATTCTAGAACTCCCATGGCAACCATTTGGAATATGTTAAGGAAAATAAATGGAAAGAATCAAACCATGAAACACTGGCATATCAAGGTAGATGACAAAATCTACGAAAGTAAAGAAGAAATCGCTAATATCCTGGGTAAAACTTTCAAAACAAACTCTTCTTCTGCAAATTATCAACCACAATTTAAAAAACATAAGCAAGAAGCAGAAATGGAAGAACTTAATTTTGAAACGGATACAAATGAAAACTACAACTTACCTTTCACACTATCGGAACTTGAAAATTCTCTAAAAAATGCTCATGATTCTGCTGCAGGTGCAGATGAAATACACTATCAACTTTTAAAACATTTACCTCGTATTTCATTACAAACTCTGTTAAACATTTTTAACATTATATGGGAACAAGGCACCTTCCCGAAAAGTTGGTCCAAAGCTACAATCATTCCAATTCCTAAGCCAAATAAAGATCATACAAATCCAACAAATTATAGACCCATAGCTTTAACTAGTTGTATATGTAAGACCATGGAGAGAATGATAAACAATAGACTTAATTTTTACCTGGAATCCAATAATATTATATCGGAACATCAATCGGGGTTCCGAAAAAACAGAAGCACGACAGATCAGTTAGTACGATTAGAATCTTTTATCAGAAATGCTTTTGTAAAGAAACAACATGTAGTTGCCATATTTTTTGATCTAGAAAAAGCTTATGACACCACATGGAAACATGGCATCTTAAAAGATATTCATAAAATTGGATTAAGGGGAAATCTACCCAAGTTTATTTCAAACTTTTTATCAAATAGATGTTTCAAAGTTAAGGTAGGCACATCTTTTTCTGATGATTATGAACAAGAACAGGGAGTTCCTCAAGGAAGTATCCTCTCACCTACTCTGTTCAATATCAAGATTAACAATATTGTAAAATGTTTAGATGACGATGTGAACTGTTCCTTATATGTGGATGATTTTTTAATATGTTACAGGTCCAAAGATATGAAAACAATTGAAACTAAGCTTCAAAATAATTTAGACAAAATTGAGAAATGGACTATAGAAAATGGTTTTAAATTTTCCAAGACAAAGACAAACTGTGTACACTTCTGCCAAGAGCGCAGGTTGCACTTGGATCCATTATTGAAAATATATAATAGTCCAATTCCAATAGTAGATCAAGCAAAATTTTTAGGAGTTATCTTTGACAAAAAACTTTCTTTCATTCCACATATTAATGCTTTGAAACTGAAATGTCAAAAAGCTTTGAATGTTTTAACAGTACTTTCCCACTCTGACTGGGGAGGAGATAAAAAAACTCTTTTAAATCTATACAGATCTTTAATACGCTCAAAACTGGATTATGGATGTATTATATATGGCTCTGCAAGGAAAAGCTACCTAAAAAAGTTGGACACTATTCATCATCAGGGTCTTCGGTTAGCTTTGGGAACTTTCCGAACGTCACCTGTCACAAGTTTGTATTCAGAGGCCCAGGAGCCATTCTTATATGATAGAAGGAAAAAACTATCCTTACAGTACGTAACTATACTGGCTTCAAATACAAAGAATCCGGTTTACAATGACATTTTTAATTCACCCAACAAAATACTTTTTCAAAATAAACCTAATTTTATCAAACCACTTGGTCTAAGAGTTGAACCTCTTCTTGATGAATCACATATAAATGTAAAGAATATTAAGCCCTTTAAACTTCCTGTAAAAGAGCCGTGGACCATAGATCCACCAAATATTATTTTTGATCTCAACGTAAATAAGAAATCAGTTACAAATCCATTATTTTATCAAAATAAATTTTTAGAAATCAAATCACAGTATAAAGATTACATTTCAATTTATACTGATGGTTCGAAACAAGATAATAAAGTTGGTTGCGCTTCAGTACACAAGCAAGAAACTGCCAAAATAAGACTACCAGATCATAGCTCTATTTTTTCAGCAGAAGCTGTGGCTTTAAACATTGCTCTCTGTTCAATACAAAACAATAATAACAAGAAATTCATAGTATTTTCTGATTCAATGTCAGTTTTACAATCTTTAAAACATCCTGATAACCCAAATCCATTGATTCAACAATTTTTCAGAAAATATGTTTATTTAAGTAGATCAAAGTCAATAATATTCTGCTGGATACCCAGCCACATTAATATAAAAGGTAATGAAATAGCTGATCAAGAAGCAAAGGATGCCGTAAATATGAACATAGCCAACATAAAAATTCCTTATACTGACAAAAAACAACAAATAAATGAATTTATCAAGTCTGAATGTCAAATTAAATGGCAACAATGTTTTAACAACAAGATTTTAGCGATCAAGCCAACTTTTAATGATAAATATGAATTTTATTGTAACCGAAAAAGTCAAGTAATTTTAACAAGATGTCGTGTGGGACACTCAAGGTTTTCACATGTGCATCTGTTAAATAATGAGAGAGCACCACAATGTATAAACTGTAATGAGCCTTTAACTATAAAACATATTTTATTAAACTGTAAAAATTTCGACCGTATACGGTCAAAACATTTTAGTGTTGATAGCTTACAAAACTTATTTTTACATGTACAACAGAATAACATTTTAGAATACCTAAAAGAGATAGATTTTTATAATAAAATATAGACTTTCAAATTAACATTTTATTGTTTAATTTCTAATTACTATCTTCATGCGCGCTAAATGACCACAGCTGTCGAAACGCCTTAAAACACCAATTAATAATAATAATAATGAAAAATCGACTTACGGCACATTCCATAGCAGATGACACCTGTTGCTTTTAAGTCAAATATTGGGAACAATCTTTTTTTCAATTTCTCTTACTAGGGCCATTGTATTGGCATTGATTCTATGAATATGCTAAGATGATCAATGTACAGTGTAGAAATCCCAGAAAATAGTGTCACAAGTGGCTAAAAAAGACTGAAAACTCTTTCAGTAACAACTGATTCCTATTGCATAAATCAAACAAAGGGAACTAAATTTTTAATTTTTTTTAATATCTTTATACCGTTACAAGAAATCCAGTTGCATTGACTACCGTCTCATACGAGCCAGTTACGCGCCCGCGAAAACATGAAAAATCGACTTACGGCACATTCCATAGCAGACGACACCTGTTGCTTAAGTCAAACATAGGGATTTTTTTTTTCCTTTTCTCTTACTAGGGCCATTGAATTGGTTACGATGACTATCCCACCCATACGTGACCGTTATGTGCTGTGCATAAAATCATAAAATCAGCTTGGATACTTTCGGAGGCAACTGATACCTGTTGCACAAATCAAAGAAAGGTAAAACCAGATTCGTTTTCTTACCAGGGTCACGAAAAACACTGAACCAATTTTGGTGACCGCGTGAGTCATAAGTCGATTTTATGTTTAACCGCTGTGCAAAAACATTGATTCAGAAGCAACCGGTTGCTGTTGCATAAACTTTTTCCAATAAGAAATCTTGTTCTTGTTTGAAGAATTTAGAAATAGGCTAATGAAATATAATAAGATGTAAGAATGACTAATAATGAAAATAGGTAAAATAGATAAAATGGCAAAGTTGGGGATTCAACCTCTGACCATCAGGACCCAAAACAGGTCTTGGTGCAGGAGTCAAACCCTCTTTGCCATTGAATAGGCTGAAATGACCCGAAGATTTAACATAGATATACAGAGATTTCCCCCCCCTTCCGATCAGCCAATCAAATCTCAGGCCTCTCTTAAATTATCCAATCACAGAAACTTTTAGAAAATCAAAATGGCGTCCAATCAGCCAATCAAATTTCATCCCTTTCTCCAAATTATCCAATCAGAAAAGCTTTGAGAAATTCAATATTGCGCCCAATCAGCCAATCAAATTGCAGACACACCCCCACAATCATCCAATCAGAAGCTTTGAGCCATTAAAAATGGCGCTCGAAAATATCAATAGAAAACAGTGAACAAAAATCGGCATAAAAGTGGATTTTAAGTCTTCTTTGAAGGCTGTTATGCAGTCCTTGGCAAACTGCCAGGCATGCACCCTCCACACATGCCAGATTTCACTGAAAATGGGCGAAAATTTAAGAAAACAGGGTGACAGAAGACCTTGTTTTGGTGCCTTCTAGCACGCACCTGGGCCCCCGCCACTCGGGGCCTTAGAAATTGGTGGCTGCCTTCGCCTCTGTGGCATATGGGTGGTAAAAGTCCCCAGAAACAGAGGAGACCGATAATAATAAAACTAAAATAATAAAACAGGTCCAAAATAATTTAATTCAAAGTAAATATTAGAAAAAAAATAACAATAACAAAATCAACCTAAATATGGAAATAAAAACACTAAAGTCAATACGATTAAATATTTCCAGAAAAATTAATAAACACAAAATTAAAACATAAAAGTGGCTGAAGAACAATACAAATTAAGATCAAATGATTTCCAAAACAAATTTTTCATTCCAAAAGTGATTTTTTATTTTTTCATTTTTTGAAGACATATCTTTCCTATACACTTTCCTGTCTCATATACTAACATGCTCATTTGTGTGTGTATCATCTGTGCTAGTGGGTAGCACACTGGACGAAGAGTATAACAACATCTGTGTATAACATCTATGCTTTGTTCTTGTATTCGTCAACACCTTTTCCAATCTCTAGCACTATATGTTTGAAGAATTTGAAACATTTGGCATACTTGTATTCAGAACTTTACCTACAAGTAGAGATCTATAATGGGAACTCTAGTAAGCTCTAAGTTATCAGATCTAATTATTAAAGTTATCATGCTAACACTCTATATCTAAAGCTTTCTTGATTGAAAATATTTCATTGAGCAAACTTTCTTCTGATAGAAGATTTCTGTCTTTGATTCAGAAGCCACTTGTTTGCCGTGGGTGGCATCTCGTATGCCGGAAAAGGGGATCCTGGTGGTTGAGAGTCCCCAGGGATCTCCAGCACTCAACACACTACTTTGGCCCTGGCCTCGGATAGACGAGAAGAATGGGTTAGGCCCGACCCGTCTCAATCGGCTCGGTCGTGGCTAGCTTTTAGGATTACATACTTTTATCTATATTTCTTTCTTTGTATCTTATGATACCAACCGGGTTAGATTTTTTCTTTTTTCTTATCTTTTACATTGTTTTCCTTTATAAAGCGGCGGCTGATTGGCTAATTAATAGACCTATAGTTTCTCTTCGCTTAAGGTTTGTTAAGTATAATAGCTATGTAGCTCTGGCGTCGGAAATAGGAAACCCTTTTCCATTAGACGTCCCCTTGTAGGGCTCCGAGGAGTGTGGAGTGCATAGCTATTGAAATTACAGTATCAAAATCATGGCTTCCCAAAACAAAAGACCCCGACCGAATAACGAAAACGAAACGTCTTACTTAAACAATACAAAGTTCTTGGTTATTAAAAGTGAGGAGGCAAAGCCCATCACATCTCTGTCTCCCTTCATAATAGAAAAACAGATAGAAAGTTTGATAGGCACTCCAAAATCAGTTAAAAAATTAAAAAACGAACTACTACTCGTTGAAACATCAAGAGCAAGTCAGGCTGAATCTCTATTAAAAGTTAAAAAGTTTTACAACTTGAAAGTCTCAGTCTCAGAACACAACTCGCTTAACAAATCCAGAGGAATTGTGAAAGACAGGGTACTGAAAGGAGAAACAGAGGAAAAAATTGTTGAATATCTTGCACCGCAAGGAGTTGTTGCGTGCAAGAGATTCGAAATAAAAAAAAGATAATATTCAACTTGAAACCAATACAATACTCATCACTTTTAACACCACCACTTTGCCTCAGAGTATTAGAATCTTTTATCGTACAGTACCAGTGGAACAGTTCATCCCAAATCCTTTGCGCTGTTTTAATTGTCAAAAATTTGGACACCACGAAGACAACTGCAAGCTCACAGATGCAGTAATCTGTGATAGATGTGGTGAATCCAAACACACATCTAGCATCTGCCAAAGACCTTTCAAATGTGTAAATTGTGGTAAAGATCACAGTGCAAGATCAACCAACTGTGAAGTCTGGAAAAGAGAAAAAGAAATTATGAGAATTAAAACAATAAGAAAGATTTCGTACTTTGAGGCAAAAAAACAATATGAGACAGCTTTTGAACCTAGGTACTCTAAGATAGTTCAATCAGCAACAGCAAAACCTCAGACGAGAACTTGTGGAACACAGTATGATCCCGTGGATTTTGAGCAAGGCGCTAAACCTTCCTCGAAATCTACGTCTCCATCTGTACAACCACCTCGAACATCTGAAACAGGTTCAAAACCTAACCAAACAAAAGACTCTAGTAGATCAAGATCAGCTTCTAGAGCTAATTCATGCCCTACATCACCAAATAAAAGCCAGAAAAATAAACCAGATAAAAAAGAAAAAGATAAACAACAATCAAATAGACAGAAGAAAGGGTCACAGGATCCTATTAAGCTGGCAAATAAATTCGAAAGTTTAGAAGATATGGAATTGGAAATTGACTCCTCAGTCAAATAACTTTTAAGTAAATTCAAACTCCCAATATACAAGTATAATGGGTCAAAACTCAATTTTACAATGGAATTGTAGAGGTCTAAAAGCCAACTTTAATGAACTACTAATTCTTTTATCTTTATTAAATCCACAAATTTGTTGTCTTCAAGAAACTTTTATAACCCCCAATGATGACTTGGAAGTTCGCAATTATTCTTCCTATCACTACATACATAATGATTGCCAAAGAGCATCTGGTGGTTCTTCTATCATAATACATTCTACGGTACCTCATCGTAAGATAGACTTAAACACAAATCTACAAGCAATAGCAATAAAAGCATCTTTAAATAAAACTATAACAATATGCTCTATCTATATCCCACCAAATAAAAGAATAGATCAAAATGATTTAGAAAATCTTTTACTACAACTACCTCAACCTTACATCATATGTGGTGATTTTAATGGACATAGCGAATTATGGGGTTGTTCAGATACCAATGATAGAGGTAAAATAATTGAAGATTTCATTGCAGATAATAATTTATGTTTATTTAATTCCAATCAACATACATACCTGCATCCTGGATCAAGTTCTTTACAGCAATAGATCTTTCACTCTGCCATCCTTCCTTGTACCTTGATTATGAATGGAAAGTATGTGAAGATTCTCATGGAAGTGATCATTTTCCTATCATTATACAAGAAACTAAGAAAACAGAAGATGAGAAAATTCCAAAATGGAATTTTAAAAAAGCTAACTGGGAAAAATTCAATATTCTTTGCCATGAAAAATTACTGATTGACAATTTTGAAATTCAGAAGATCCAATGCTTTCTTTTACTGAAACTTTAATTGACATATCAAATCAGTGCATCCCGAAGATTTCAACAAATACTTTTAAGAAGAAAAAGCCATGGTTTAATGATGATTGTAAAGAAGCTATTAAAAAACGTAAAGACAGTTTAAAACGTTTCAAACAATATCCAACAAAAACAAACTTAAATGTTAGTAAAATTATGAGAGCTAAGGCTCGACGTACTATTAAACAAGCAAAACGATCATCTTGGAAAGATTTCATTTCTAAACTTAATGCTAGAACTCCTATGACAACCATTTGGAATATGTTAAGGAAAATAAATGGAAAAAATCAAACCATGAAACACTCGCATATCAAGGTAGATGATAAAAACTATGAAAGTAAAGAAGAAATCGCTAATATCCTGGGTAAAACTTTCAAAACAAACTCCTCGTCTGCAAATTATAAACCACAATTTAGAAAACATAAGCAAGAAGCAGAAATGGAAGAACTTAATTTTGAAACGGATACAAATGATAATTACAACTTACCTTTCACACTATCGGAACTTGAAAATTCTCTAAAAAATGCTCATGATTCTGCTGCAGGTGCAGATGAAATACACTATCAACTTTTAAAACATTTACCTCGTATTTCATTACAAACTCTGTTAAACATTTTTAACATTATATGGGAACAAGGCACCTTCCCGAAAAGTTGGTCCAAAGCTACAATCATTCCAATTCCTAAGCCAAATAAAGATCATACAAATCCAACAAATTATAGACCCATAGCTTTAACTAGTTGTATATGTAAGACCATGGAGAGAATGATAAACAATAGACTTAATTTTTACCTGGAATCCAATAATATTATATCGGAACATCAATCGGGGTTCCGAAAAAACAGAAGCACGACAGATCAGTTAGTACGATTAGAATCTTTTATCAGAAATGCTTTTGTAAAGAAACAACATGTAGTTGCCATATTTTTTGATCTAGAAAAAGCTTATGACACCACATGGAAACATGGCATCTTAAAAGATATTCATAAAATTGGATTAAGGGGAAATCTACCCAAGTTTATTTCAAACTTTTTATCAAATAGATGTTTCAAAGTTAAGGTAGGCACATCTTTTTCTGATGATTATGAACAAGAACAGGGAGTTCCTCAAGGAAGTATCCTCTCACCTACTCTGTTCAATATCAAGATTAACAATATTGTAAAATGTTTAGATGACGATGTGAACTGTCCCTTATATGTGGATGATTTTTTAATATGTTACAGGTCCAAAGATATGAAAACAATTGAAACTAAGCTTCAAAATAATTTAGACAAAATTGAGAAATGGACTGTAGAAAATGGTTTTAAATTTTCCAAGACAAAGACAAACTGTGTACACTTCTGCCAAGAGCGCAGGTTGCACTTGGATCCATTATTGAAAATATATAATAGTCCAATTCCAATAGTAGATCAAGCAAAATTTTTAGGAGTTATCTTTGACAAAAAACTTTCTTTCATTCCACATATTAATGCTTGGAACCTGAAATGTCAAAAAGTTTTGAATGTTTTAAAAGTACTTTCCCACTCTGACTGGGGAGGAGATAAAAAAACTCTTTTAAATCTATACAGATCTCTAATACGGTCAAAACTGGATTATGGATGTATTATATATGGCTCTGCAAGGAAAAGCTACCTAAAAAAGTTGGACACTATTCATCATCAGGGTCTTCGGTTAGATTTGGGAGCTTTCCGAACGTCACCTGTCACAAGTTTGTATTCAGAGGCCCAGGAGCCATCCTTATATGATAGGAGGAAAAAACTATCCTTACAGTACGTAACTAAACTGGCTTCAAATACAAAGAATCCGGTTTACAATGACATTTTTAATTCACCAAACAAAATACTTTTTCAAAATAAACCTAATTTTATCAAACCATTTGGTCTAAGAGTTGAACCTCTTCTTGATGAATCAAATATAAATGTAAAGAATATTAAACCCTTTAAACTTCCTGTAAAAGAGCCGTGGACCATAGATCCACCAAATATTATTTTTGATCTCAACGTAAATAAGAAATCAGTTACAAATCCATTATTTTATCAAAATAAATTTTTAGAAATCAAATCACAGTATAAAGATTACATTTCAATTTATACTGATGGTTCGAAACAAGATAATAAAGTTGGTTGCGCTTCAGTACACAAGCAAGAAACTGCCAAAATAAGACTACCAGATCATAGCTCTATTTTTTCAGCAGAAGCTGTGGCTTTAAACATTGCTCTCTGTTCAATACAAAACAATAATAACAAGAAATTCATAGTTTTTTCTGATTCAATGTCAGTTTTACAATTTTTAAAACATCCTGATAACCCAAATCCATTGATTCAACAATTTTTCAGAAAATATGTTTATTTAAGTAGATCAAAGTCAATAATATTCTGCTGGATACCCAGCCACATTAATATAAAAGGTAATGAAATAGCTGATCAAGAAGCAAAGGATGCCGTAAATATGAACATAGCCAACATAAAAATTCCTTATACTGACAAAAAACAACAAATAAATGAATTTATCAAGTCTGAATGTCAAATTAAATGGCAACAATGTTTTAACAACAAGCTTTTAGCGATCAAGCCAAATTTTAATGATAAATATGAATTTTATTGTAACCGAAAAAGTCAAGTAATTTTAACAAGATGTCGTGTGGGACACTCAAGGTTTTCACATGTGCATCTTTTAAATAATGAGAGAGCACCACAATGTATAAACTGTAATGAGCCTTTAACTATAAAACATATTTTATTAAACTGTAAAAATTTCGACGGTATACGGTCAAAACATTTAAGTGTTGATAGCATACAAAACTTATTATTACATGTACAACAGAATAACATTTTAGAATACCTAAAAGAGATAGATTTTTATAATAAAATATAGACTTTCAAATTAACTTTTTATTGTTTGATTTCTAATTATTATCTTCATGCGCGCTAAATGACCACAGCTGTTGATGCGCCTTAAAACACCAATTAATAATAATAATAATCTAGCACGCACCTTGCAAGAGTGACTTCCCCTGATCCCTTGATTCCTTGATTCGATTTGCTTTTCTAATGCAGGCCAACTGTCATACTGCACATTGATACTTTAAATATGCTAAGATGATCAATGTACAGTGTAGAAACCCCAGAAAATAAGAAAATAATGTCACAAGTGGCTAAAAAAGACTGAAAACTCTTTCAGTAGCAACTGCTTCCTATTGCATAAATCAAACAAAGGGAACTAAATTTTAATTTTTTATTTAATCTCTTTATACCATGACAAGAAACCCAGTTACGTTGACTACCATCTCATACGTGCTAGTTACGCACCCGCGAAAACATGAAAAATCGACTTAAGGCACATTCCATAGCAGACGACACCTGTTGCTTTTAAGTCAAATATTGGGAACAATTTTTTTTTCAATTTCTCTTACAAGGGCCATTGTATTGGCATTGATTCTATGAATATGCTAAGATGATCAATGTACAGTGTAGAAACCCCAGAAAATAATGTCACGAGTGGCTAAAAAAAGACTGAAATCTCTCAGTAGCAACTGCTTCCTATTGCATAAATCAAACAAAGGGAACTAAATTTTAATTTTTTATTTAATCTCTTTATACTGTGACAAGAAATCCAGTTACGTTGACTACCGTCTCATACGTGCTAGTTACGCACCCGTGAAAACATGAAAAATCGACTTACGGGGACATTCCATAGCAGACGACACCTGTTGCTTAAGCCAAATATTGGGAACAATTTTTTTTTTCAATTTCTCTTACTAGGGCCATTGTATTGGCATTGATTCTATGAATATGCTAAGATGATCAATGTACAGTGTAGAAATCCCAGAAAATAGTGTCACAAGTGGCTAAAAACGACTGAAAACTCTTTCAGTAACAACTGATTCCTATTGCATAAATCAAACAAAGGGAACTAAATTTTTAATTTTTTTTAATCTCTTTATACTGTGACAAGAAATCCAGTTGCATTGACTACCGTCTCAAACGAGCCAGTTACGCGCCTGCGAAAACATGAAAAATCGACTTACGGCACATTCCATAGCAGACGACACCTGTTGCTTAAGTCAAACATAGGGATTTTTTTTTTTCCTTTTCTCTTACTAGGGCCATTGAATTGGTTACGATGACTATCCCACCCATACGTGACCGTTATGTGCTGTGCATAAAATCATAAAATCAACTTGGACACTTTCGGAGGCAACTGATACCTGTTGCACAAATCAAAGAAAGGTAAAACCAGATTCGTTTTCTTACCAGGGTCACGAAAAACACTGAACCAATTTTGGTGACCGCGTGAGTCATAAGTCGATTTTATGTTTAACCGCTGTGCTAAAACATTGATTCAGAAGCAACCGGTTGCTGTTGCATAAACTTTTTCCAATAAGAAATCTTGTTCTTGTTTGAAGAATTTAGAAATAGGCTAATGAAATACAATAAGATGTAAGAATCACTAATAATAAAAATAGGTAAAATAGATAAAATGGCAAAGTTGGGGATTCAACCTCTGACCATCAGGACCCAAAAAAGCTCTTGGTGCAGGAGTCAAACCCTCTTTGCCATTGAATAGGCTGAAATGACCCGAAGATTTAACATAGATATACAGAGATTTCCCCCCCTTCCAATTAGCCAATCAAATCTCAGGCCTCTCTTAAATTATCCAATTACAGAAGCTTTTAGAAAATCAAAATGGCGTCCAATCAGCCAATCAAATTTCATCCCTTTCTCCAAATTATCCAATCAGAAAAGCTTTGAGAAATTCAATATTGCGCCCAATCAGCCAATCAAATTGCAGACACACCCCCACAAATCATCCAATCAGAAGCTTTGAGCCATTAAAAATGGTGCCCGAAAATATCAATAGAAAACAGTGAACAAAAATCGGGATAAAAGTGGATTTTAAGTCTTCTTTGAAGGCTGTTATGCAGTCCTTGGCAAACTGCCAGGCATGCACCCTCCACACATGCCAGATTCCACTGAAAATGGCCGAAAATTTAAGAAAACAGGGTGACAGAAGACCTTGTTTTGGTGCCTTCTAGCACGCACCTTGCAAGAGTGACTTCCCCTGATCCCTTGATTCCTTGATTCGATTTGCTTTTCTAATGCAGGCCAACTGCCGTACTGCACATTGATACTTTAAATATGCTAAGATGACCAATGTACGGTGTAGAAACCCAAGAAAATAAGAAAATAATGTCACAAGTGGCTAAAAAAGACTGAAAACTCTTTCAGTAGCAACTGCTTCCTATTGCATAAATCAAACAAAGGGAACTAAATTTTAATTTTTTATTTAATCTCTTTATACCGTGACAAGAAAGGCAGTTACGTTGACTACTGTCTCATAGGTGCTAGTTATGCACCCGCGAAAACATGAAAAATCGACTTACGGCACATTCCATAGCAGATGACACCTGTTGCTTTCAAGTCAAATATTGGGAACAATTTTCTTTTTCAATTTCTCTTCCTAGGGCCATTGTATTGGCATTGATTCTATGAATATGCTAAGATGATCAATGTACAGTGTAGAAACCCAAGAAAATAATGTCACAAGTGGCTAAAAAAGACTGAAATCTCTCAGTAGAAACTGCTTCCTATTGCATAAATCAAACAAAGGGAACTAAATTTTAATTTTTTATTTAATCTCTTTATACCGTGACAAGAAACCCAGTTACGTTGACTACCGTCTCATACGTGCTAGTTACGCACCTGCGAAAACATGAAAAATCGACTTACGGCACATTCCATAGCAGATGACACCTGTTGCTTTTAAGTCAAATATTGGGAACAAGTATTTTTTCAATTTCTCTTACAAGGGCCATTGTATTGGCATTGATTCTATGAATATGCTAAGATGATCAATGTACAGTGTAGAAACCACAGAAAAGAATGCCACAAGTGGCTAAAAAAGACTGAAATTTCACAGTAGCAACTGCTTCCTATTGCATAAATCAAACAAAGGGAACTAAATTTTAATTTTTTATTTAATCTATTTATACCGTGACAAGAAATCTAGTTACGTTGACTACCGTCTCATACGTGCTAGTTATTCACCCGTGAAAACATGAAAAATCGACTTACGGGACATTCCATAGCAGACGACACCTGTTGCTTAAGCCAAATATTGGGAACAATTTTTTTTTTCAATTTCTCTTACTAGGGCCATTGTATTGGCATTGATTCTATGAATATGCTAAGATGATCAATGTACAGTGTAGAAACCCCAGAAAATAGTGTCACAAGTGGCTAAAAACGACTGAAAACTCTTTCAGTAACAACTGATTTCTATTGCATAAATCAAACAAAGGGAACTAAATTTTTAATTTTTTTTAAACTCTTTATACCGTGACAAGAAATCCAGTTGCATTGACTACCGTCTCAAACGAGCAAAATATTGATTCTATGAATATGCTAAGATGATTAATGTACAGTGTAGAAATCCCAGAAAATAGTGTCACAAGTGGCTAAAAAAGACTGAAAACTCTTTCAGTAACAACTGATTTCTATTGCATAAATCAAACAAAGTGAACTAAATTTTTAATTTTTTTTAATCTCTTTATACCGTGACAAGAAATCCAGTTGCGTTGACTATCGTCTCATACGAGCCAGTTATGCGCCCGCGAAAACATGAAAAATCGACTTACGGCATATTCCATAGCAGACGACACCTGTTGCTTAAGTCAAACATAGGGATTTTTTTTTTCCTTTTCTCTTACTAGGGCCATTGAATTGGTTACGATGACTATCCCACCCATACGTGACCGTTATGTGCTGTGCATAAAATCATAAAATCAACTTGGACACTCTCGGAGGCAACTGATACCTGTTGCACAAATCAAAGAAAGGTAAAACCAGATTCGTTTTCTTAACAGGGTCACGAAAAACACTGAACCAATTTTGGTGAGTGCTTGAGTCATAAGTCGATTTTATGTTTAACCGCTGTGCAAAAACATTGATTCAGAAGCAACCGGTTGCTGTTGCATAAACTTTTTCTAATAAGAAATCTTGTTCTTGTTTGAAGAATTTAGAAATAGGCTAATGAAATACAATAAGATGTAAAAATCACTAATAATAAAAATAGGTAAAATAGATAAAATGGCAAAGTTGGGGATTCAACCTCTGACCATCAGGACCCAAAAAAGCTCTTGGTGCAGGAGTCAAACCCTCTTTGCCATTGAATAGGCTGAAATGACCCGAAGATTTAACATAGATATACAGAGATTTCCTCCCCTTCGATTCAGCCAATCAAATCTCAGGCCTCTCTTAAATTATCCAATTACAGAAGCTTTTAGAAAATCAAAATGGCGTCCAATCAGCCAATCAAATTTCATCCCTTTCTCCAAATCATCCAATCAGAAAACCTTTGAGAAATTCAATATTGCGCCCAATCAGCCAATCAAATTGCAGACACACCTCCACTATCATCCAATCAGAAGCTTTGAGCCATTAAAAATGGCGCCCGAAAATATCAATAGAAAACAGTGAACAAAAATCGGCATAAAAGTGGATTTTAAGTCTTCTTTGAAGGCTGTTATGCAGTCCTTGGAAAACTGCCAGGCATGCACCCTCCACACATGCCAGATTTCACTGAAAATGGGCGAAAACAGGGTGACAGAAGACCTTGTTTTGGTGCCTTCTAGCACGCACCTTGCAACAGTGACTTCCCCTGATCCCTTGATTCCTTGATTCGATTTGCTTTTCTAATGCAGGCCAACTGCCATACTGCACATTGATACTTTAAATATGCTAATATGATCAATGTACAGTGTAGAAACCCAAGAAAATAAGAAAATAATGTCACAAGTGGCTAAAAAAGACTGAAAACTCTTTCAGTAGCAACTGCTTCCTATTGCATAAATCAAACAAAGGGAACTAAATTTTAATTTTTTATTTAATCTCTTTATACCGTGACAAGAAATCCAGTTACGTTGACTACCGTCTCATACGTGCTAGTTACGCACCCGCGAAAACATGAAAAATCGACTTAAAGCACATTCCATAGCAGATGACACCTGTTGCTTTTAAGTCAAATATTTTGAACAATTTTTTTTTCAATTTCTCTTACTAGGGCCATTGTATTGGCATTGATTCTATGAATATGCTAAGATGATCAATGTACAGTGTAGAAACCACAGAAAATAATGTCACAAGTGGCTAAAAAAGACTGAAATCTCTCAGTAGAAACTGCTTCCTATTGCATAAATCAAACAAAGGGAACTAAATTTTAATTTTTTATTTAATCTCTTTATACTGTGACAAGAAATCCATTTAGGTTGACTACCGTCTCATACGTGCTAGTTACGCACCCATGAAAACATGAAAAATCGACTTACGGCACATTCCATAGCAGACGACACCTGTTGCTTAAGTCAAATATAGGGAACACTTTTTTTTTTCAATTTCTCTTACTAGGGCCATTGTATTGGCATTGATTCTATGAATATGCTAAGATGATCAATGTACAGTGTAGAAATCCCAGAAAATAGTGTCACAAGTGGCTAAAAAAGACTGAAAACTCTTTCAGTAACAACTGATTTCTATTGCATAAATCAAACAAAGGGAACTAAATTTTTAATTTTTTATTTAATCTCTTTATACCGTGACAAGAAATCCAGTTGTGTTGACTACCGTCTCATACGAGCCAGTTACGCGCCCGCGAAAACATGAAAAATCGACTTACGGCACATTCTATAGCAGACGACACCTGTTGCTTAAGTCAAACATAGGGATTTTTTTTTTTTCCTTTTCTCTTACTAGGGCCATTGAATTGGTTACGATGACTATCGCACCCATACGTGACCGTTATGTGCTGTGCATAAAATCATAAAATCAACTTGGACACTTTCGGAGGCAACTGATACCTGTTGCACAAATCAAAGAAAGGTAAAACCAGATTCGTTTTCTTACCAGGGTCACGAAAAACACTGAACCAATCTTGGTGACCGCATGAGTCATAAGTCGATTTTATGTTTAACCGCTGTGCTAAAACATTGATTCAGAAGCAACCGGTTGCTGTTGCATAAACTTTTTCCAATAAGAAATCTTGTTCTTGTTTGAAGAATTTAGAAATAGGCTAATGAAATACAATAAGATGTAAGAATCACTAATAATAAAAATAGGTAAAATAGATAAAATGGCAAAGTTGGGGATTCAACCTCTGACCATCAGGACCCAAAAAAGGTCTTGGTGCAGGAGTCAAACCCTCTTTGCCATTGAATAGGCTGAAATGACCCGAAGATTTAACATAGATATACAGAGATTTCCACCACTTATAATCAGCCATTCAAATCTCAGGCCTCTCTTAAATTATCCAATCACAGAAGGTTTTAGAAAATCAAAATGGCGTCCAATCAGCCAATCAAATTTCATCCCTTTCTCCAAATTATCCAATCAGAAAAGCTTTGAGAAATTCAATATTGCGCCCAATCTGCCAATCAAATTGCAGACACACCCCCACAATCATCCAATCAGAAGCTTTGAGCCATTAAAAATGGCGCCCGAAAATATCAATAGAAAACAGTTAACAAAAATCGGCATAAAAGTGGATTTTAAGTCTTCTTTGAAGGCTGTTATGCAGTCCTTGGCAAACTGCCAGGCATGCACCCTCCACACATGCCAGATTTCACTGAAAATGGGCGAAAATTTAAGAAAACAGGGTGACAGAAGACCTTGTTTTGGTTCCTTCTAGCACGCACCTTGCAAGAGTGACTTCCCCTGATCCCTTGATTCCTTGATTCGATTTGCTTTTCTAATGCAGGCCAACTGCCATACTGCACATTGATACTTTAAATATGCTAAAATGATCAATGTACAGTGTAGAAACCCAAGAAAATAAGAAAATAATGTCACAAGTGGCTAAAAAAGACTGAAAACTCTTTCAGTAGCAACTGCTTCCTATTGCATAAATCAAACAAAGGGAACTAAATTTTAATGTTTTATTTAATCTCTTTATACCGTGACAAGAAACCCAGTTACGTTGACTATCGTCTCATACGTGCTAGTTACGCACCCGCGAAAACATGAAAAATCGTCTTACGGCACATTCCATAGCAGATGACACCTGTTGCTTTTAAGTCAAATATTGGGAACAATTTTTTTTTCAATTTCTCTTACTAGGGCCATTGTATTGGCATTGATTCTATGAATATGCTAAGATGATCAATGTACAGTGTAGAAACCCAAGAAAATAATGTCACAAGTGGCTAAAAAAGACTGAAATCTCTCAGTAGCAACTGCTTCCTATTGCATAAATCAAACAAAGGGAACTAAATTTTAATTTTTTATTTAATCTCTTTATACCGTGACAAGAAATCCAGTTACGTTGACTACCGTCTCATACGTGCTAGTTACGTGCCCGTGAAAACATGAAAAATCGACTTACGGCACATTCCATAGCAGACGACACCTGCTGCTTAAGTCAAATATAGGGAACAATTTTGTTTTTTCAATTTCTCTTACTAGGGCCATTGTATTGGCATTGATTCTATGAATATGCTAAGATGATCAATGTACAGTGTAGAAATCCCTGAAAATAGTGTCACAAGTGGCTAAAAACGACTGAAAACTCTTTCAGTAACAACTGATTTCTATTGCATAAATCAAACAAAGGGAACTAAATTTTTAATTTTTTTTAATATCTTTATACCATGACAATAAATCCAGTTGCGTTGACTACCGTCTCATACGAGCCAGTTACGCGCCCGCGAAAACATGAAAAATCGACTTACGGCACATTCCATAGCACACGACACCTGTTGCTTAAGTCAAACATAGGGATTTTTTTTTTCCTTTTCTCTTACTAGGGCCATTGAATTGGTTACGATGACTATCCCACCCATACGTGACCGTTATGTGCTGTGCATAAAATCATAAAATCAACTTGGACACTTTCGGAGGCAACTGATACCTGTTGCACAAATCAAAGAAAGGTAAAACCAGATTCGTTTTCTTACCAGGGTCACAAAAAACACTGAACCAATTTTGGTGACCGCGTGAGTCATAAGTCGATTTTATGTTTAACCGCTGTGCAAAAACATTGATTCAGAAGCAACCGGTTGCTGTTGCATAAACTTTTTCCAATAAGAAATCTTGTTCTTGTTTGAAGAATTTAGAAATAGGCTAATGAAATACAATAAGATGTAAGAATGACTAATAATAAAAATAGGTAAAATAGATAAAATGGCAAAGTTGGGGATTCAACCTCTGACCATCAGGACCCAAAAAAGGTCTTGGTGCAGGAGTCAAACCCTCTTTGCCATTGAATAGGCTGAAATGACCCGAAGATTTAACATAGATATACAGAGATTTCTCCCCCTTCCAATCATCCAATTAAATCTCAGGCCTCTCTTAAATTATCCAATCACAGAAGCTTTTAGAAAATCAAAATGAACCTGATACTCCAGTCCTTGATAGTGAACTTGTTGATGAAAATTGCTCAGACGGTGAATATGGCCTTAATCCAAATTTAGAAGGGCAACCTATATCCAGTGAAAAACCTTACCGAAAGTTTTAGAATATACTTTTAGTTATTTACTTGAAACAATACCAAATAAGGAACAACCACTTGCAAATACGTATACTCAAAATGAGCTTCAATTACATCAAACTCTTACAAAATTAACCCCTCGAGCTGAAACCCAACCACAGGAAAAAAACTCTAAGAAACCTTCATCTGACATCCTGGATAAAAAGCAAAAAAAGAGGAAAATTAAGCAACCATCTCTATCAGAAGTACAACAACAGTTAGAATTTTCCGTTTCTGTTATTCATAAACTTGAAAGGAAAGTTGAAGAACTTCAAAGACAAAATCAAATTTTACATTTACAAAAGAATATGAGTACCGAAACTTCTCATACCAACAAACCTGCAGCTTCTGAGGATAAAAATACTTATCTTCATTCCCAGAATAACTATGACATCAATCTACGTCTCCTGACTTTAGAAAATGCCATTATAAAGTCTAGACTATCAAATCTTGAGATACTACAGCAAGTCACGGTCTCACAGGATTTGGCAAATCATATGAGCCTTAGAATGACCAACAACCCAGTGTCTTATGTTCAACAAGGAATCCCTCAAGCAATGAATCATAGATTCAATCCTGGACAGTTTCAACAAGGAATCCCTCAAGCAATGAATCATAGATTTCCCAATCCTGGACAGTTTCAACAAGGAATCCCTCAAGCAATGAATCATACATTCCTTTATCCTGGACAATTCCAATGCCCGCAAAAAGTAAATAATACTTTTTATCAACAACAACAAGTGAATCCTCTCACACCACACTTCGTTCCTAATAAACTATTCTATAGCGCCGATTCCTCTCGTCAGGTCTATCGCCAAACATCTGATCAGGACAATAAAACTCTCGAACAAAGGCAGACCTTCCTCATCCATCACGGCACATACATGTGCAGGAAGAATTCTGTCTTCCACGGAATCTGCAAGATAATCATTTGAAACACAGGACAAATACTGATAGAAACCATGTATTTGACAGTAGGATAATTTCTAATAAACATTCATATAAATCAAAACCTTAAAGGTATATTCCACCAAGGATGCAAAGGTCAAGAAAACATCAGCATGATAGAAGAGATTCTGGACCAGGGCTGCGAAATGACCAGCTTGACCTACATTCCACGCCTAAGAAGGTGCGCTTTGAAACACGGACTCAAGTTCAGACAATAAATGTCTCGGACCTTTTTGTTGTTGTAGAAAATGCTGAAACTATAAACACAAATCTAAAAAACAAAAATCATTGTCATGAAACCTTGTCAGTACAAGACAAAGAAAATATGACAGAACAGACCTCCCAAAAATTTTGCAGAGATGAGACTGCTCATCACCTAATACCCCAAAATACCCACAATGTTGTGAGCAATCAACCCACTTCAGATATGGGCACATTGACGAGTAATGTCTTTACCACACCTTCTACACACACTAATAGCAATGTGTGTACACAACCTTCCCCAAATCTTAATATGAATAGTCTTCAACGGTCCCATGTAGAAGGGACTGATGGTATCAACAGAAATCAGCAGTCTTTTGTGCAGAGACGCCGTTCATCAGAAAGAACAGACATAGCACCTTCAACGACAAACAGCAAACCATCAGATTAAAAACTCTGAATGTCAAAAACATCAAGTCCAATGGAAAATATATCCAAGACCTATTGGAGGATTGTGATGTATGTTGCATACAAGAACACTGGCTGTTCAACTTTCAATTATCAAATCTAAATGAACTTCATACCCATTTTCAATCTCATGCTAAGGCTGTTGATGATAGGGATCCAATCCCACCCTACCAAATTCCAAGAGGTTATGGAGGCACTGGTATCCTATATAGGAAGAATTGGGACTTGAAGACAAATCCTATATCTGATGGTAGTGACAGAGTGACTGTAATTGATTCAAATCCAAAGCTATGTATCGTTAGTGTCTACCTTCCCAGTCGGGGAAACTCAGCTCAGGAACATTTTAAGGAAGCTATTCAAGAAATTGAAGAAATTATACACAAGTTTTCCACCAGCCATGCCCTCTTGATCTGTGGGGATTTTAACTCCTCAATCTCAAGAGACCCCCCTAATTCCAGAGATATTCTTCTAAAAAAGTTTATTGAAGACTCTAATCTTTATACCTATCAGAATGGACAACCAACCTTTTTTCACCCGAATGGTCATGTACAAGCTGAGATTGATTATATCCTGACAAATGCAACTGCTAATGAACTATTATCTTGCGGTAAAAATGAGGGTATTCACCATAACAATGTATCTGATCATGTTCCACTTTCTACCAAAATCAATATTAAATTCCATCAGAGAAAATCTACGATCACTATACAACCTAAACTCAAATGGGAAAAATGTAACAAGGAAGTATATCAAAACACTTTGAATTCAAATCTTGAGACAATCAAATCTGCCATGAAGACCAACATAAATGATGGCATAAGCCTACTCAAGGACGTACAGGATATGGCTGTACAAAAAAGCATCCCTGGTCTTGATCCTTTGATTAAGAAAAAGAAACTGAAACCCTTCTTTTGCAGAAACCCTGAAGTTGTAACTGCATCAAAAAAAAGCAAAGAGGCTTGGTGGACATGGAAACAAAATGGAGCAATTGTTGATCCTGAAAACCGATTTTGGGTCGCAATGAAAGAATGCAAACGAAAATTGAGACAAATCCTTAGACAGCAGTCTGCAGTAAAAAATGAAAAAGTACTTGAAGATATCATGCATTCAGAAGATGATGGAAAAATGTTTTATAAACTCATTAATATACAACGTACTTCGGTTAAGTCAATTACAAACTGTCTGAATGTTAAAGGAAAGTTACTGACTTCTGACAAAGAAATGACAGAAGGTTGGGCTGAGCACTTTGAAAATCTCGCCACACCAAAATCCAATTTACCTTATGACAATGAATTTCTTAGAAAAGCACAGGAAGATATTAAGATGATTGAAAACCTAGACTCTGACAAAAACCTCATAACGCCAGCCACCATTAAGGAAATTACAACGGCCATAAATCAACTACACAACAATAAAGCTGCTGACTATATTGGTCTTCAAGCTGAACATCTCAAATACGGTGGTGAACCCATACGTGTGATACTACTTCTTCTGATAAACCAGATTTTCTCTATGAAAAAGATCCCAGAATCTTTAAAAATTGGCACCATTACACCAATTTTTAAAAAAGGAGACAATAAAGAGCCAGAAAACTACAGGGGCATAACTGTAACTCCAATACTTTTGAAAGTTGTAGAGCATGTTTTAAATCAAAGGCATAAAAATACCCTTTATCTTACTCAATCCAGACTGCAAAGTGGATTTACCAAGGGAACTTCTTCTATGAGATCTGCCCTTATAGTTTCGGAATGTAAAATGGAAGCCAAACTAAAGAAAGAAAAACTTTACTTTGTGACACTCGATACCAGAAAAGCTTTCGATGTTGTAAACCATGATCTGCTATTACGTAACCTGTTTTTGGATAAAATTCCTTTGGCAGAATGGATGTTACTCAAAGACTCCTACACGGATATGTCTGCATGTGTGAAATGGCAAAACCTTCTGTCTAGACCATTTAGTATAAAACAGGGTGTTCGACAGGGCGGAGTCTTGTCAACAGAACACTATAAGCGATACAACAACCCCTTACTGACTAAACTAGAAACCAATTTTAAAGGTGCAAAGATAGGGAACATTTGTATACCTCACACAACCTGTGCTGACGATGTTGCATTACTCTCGCACTCAAAATTTGAGATGGACCAGATGTTAGAAACAGTAGGAACCTTCAGTTATACACATAGGTATGACATTAACTCACAGAAAAGTGCTTGCCTGATCTTCAATAACAAACGAAACAGTGATGAGACAAAACTTATGCTTAATAAAAACCCTATTCCAGTTTCAGATAGCACTGTCCACTTGGGACTTAAGAGAGAACTAGGAGAATGTACTGACATTGATCGTAAAATAGAACTAGGAAGGAGGACAGCGTACTCCTTACTTGGAGCAGGCTTCCATGGATTCAACGGACTTAAGCAAGATAACAAAGCACACATATGGAAGACTTTTGTAGTACCGAGAATCCTATACGGCCTTGAAGTATATTTGATCAGCCAAAAAGAAGTTAAAAAACTGGAACGGTTTCAAAATAAATGCCTGAAACAACTTCAACACCTTCCTGATCGGGCTGCCAATGTAGCATGTTGTGCTTTATTGGGAATTTTACCAATGGAAATTCAAATCCACAAAAATATTCTTAATTTATTTATTGCCATCCTACACTCTCCAAACTCAGTTGAATACGAAATTGCAATGAGACAGTTGGCAACCAAGACAATAGATGGAAACAGGTTCTTTTCCTACGTCCGTAGAATTTTACTGAAATATGATCTACCCACTACCTACTCGCTTATTACAGATACCCCTGACAAATGTAAATGGAAGAAAATGTTGAAAGATTCAGTGAATTTACATGTAGAGAAGAAGTGGAAAGAAGAAATTAAGGAAAAATGTTCTCTTAAATATCTCAACCCAAATTCATTCAAAGTAGGGAAGATCCATCATGTTTACAGTATTGTCAGACCAAACAAGGAAGATATCAGGAGATCGGAGCTCAAGGTTAAACTCCTACTTGGTACCTACACCTTGCAGGCTAATAAATCAGTCTTTAACCAACATGCAGTAGATTCAACTTGTAAATTGTGTAAAAATGAACCTGAAACTAGAGAACATTTCATTTCCAAGTGTAAATCACTCCAGGATATCAGAACTAAATATTCCAGACTTTTCCAGAATACGATTAATACTGCAAACATTGGAGAGCAAAAAATTCTAGATCCAAATATGTTTACCCAGATGGTTCTAGACAGCACCCACCAAGAAGTTAGCAGGACAATCTGCATCTCCTCAGGTTCTAGGGAAAGACTGGAATTTTTGTCTAGGGAATACCTATGGAAAATCCACATTGCCAGATGCCAGCAACTTGCAAAATGTCAGTAATGCCTTAAGGACTACTACCCCTCAGTAACATGGTGGAATAGCAAAAAAAAAAAACTATATTTGTGTTAAGTACGAAATATAAAATTCTCCGCGACGTCTATAGGCATGCAACGCGATTTGTGGCGTATATAGTGTGACGTACATAGAAATAGTGATATTGAAAGTTGAAAACCTCTATTCCGAAAACACAGATACTCAACTACAGATTCACAACTAAGTGTATTCTGAGGTTCTCGGAACAGAGAAACGGAGGAATTTAAGACAACAACAATGGCATCCAATCAGCCAATCAAATTTCATCCCTTTCTCCAAATTATCCAATCAGAAAAGCTTTGAGAAATTCAATATTGCGCCCAATCAGCCAATCAAATTGCAGACACACCCCCACAATCATCCAATCAGAAGCTTTGAGCCATTAAAAATGGCGCCCGAAAATATCAATAGAAAACAGTGAACAAAAATCGGCATAAAAGTGGATTTTAAGTCTTCTTTGAAGGCTGTTATGCAGTCCTTGGCAAACTGACAGGCATGCACCCTCCACACATGCCAGATTTCACTGAAAATGGGCGAAAATTTAAGAAAACAGGGTGACAGAAGACCTTGTTTTGGTGCCTTCTAGCACGCACCTTGCAAGAGTGGCTTCCCCTGATCCCTTGATTCCTTGATTCGATTTGCTTTTCTAATGCAGGCCAACTGCCATACTGCACATTGATACTTTAAATATGCTAAGATGATCAATGTACAGTGTAGAAACCCAAGAAAATAAGTAAAATAATGTCACAAGTGGCTAAAAAAGACTGAAAACTCTTTCAGTAGCAACTGCTTCCTAAAGCATAAATCAAACAAAGGGAACTAAATTTTAATTTTTTATTTAATCTCTTTATACCATGAAAAATCGACTTACAGCACATAGCAGATGACACCTGTTGCTTTTAAGTCAAATATTGGGAACAATTTTTTTTTCAATTTCTCTTACTAGGGCCATTGTATTGGCATTGATTCTATGAATATGCTAAGATGATCAATGTACTGTGTAGAAACCCCAGAAAATAATGTCACAAGTGGCTAAAAAAGACTGAAATCTCTCAGTAGCAACTGCTTCCTATTGCATAAATCAAACAAAGGGAACTAAATTTTAATTTTTTATTTAATCTCTTTATACCGTAACAAGAAACCCAGTTACGTTGACTACCGTCTCATACGTGCTAGTTACGCACCCGTAAAAACATGAAAAATCGACTTACGGCACATTCCATAGCAGACGACACCTGTTGCTTAAGTCAAATATAGGGATCAATTTTTTTTTTCAATTTCTCTTACTAGGGCCATTGTATTGGCATTGATTCTATGAATATGCTAAGATGATCAATGTACAGTGTAGAAATACAAGAAAATAGTGTCACAAGTGTCTAAAAAATACTGAAATCTCTCAGTAGCAACTGCTTCCTAATGCATAAATCAAACAAAGGGAACTAAATTTTAATTTTTTATTTAATCTCTTTATTCCTTGACAAGAAATCCAGTTACGTTGACTACCGTCTCATATGTGCTAGTTACGCATCCGTGAAAACATGAAAAAAAGACTTACGGCACATTCCATAGCAGACGACAGCTGTTGCTTAAGTCAAACATAGGGATTTTTTTTTTTTTTCCTTTTCTCTTAATAGGGCCATTGAATTGGTTACGATGACTATCCCACCCATACGTGACCATTATGTGCTGTGTATAAAATCATAAAATCAACTTGGACACTTTCGGAGGCAACTGATACCTGTTGCACAAATCAAAGAAAGATAAAACCAGATTCGTTTTCTTACCAGGGTCACGAAAAACACTGAACCAATTTTGGTGACCGCGTGAGTCATAAGTCGATTTTATGTTTAACCGCTGTGCAAAAACATTGATTCAGAAGCAACCGGTTGCTGTTGCATAAACTTTTTCCAATAAGAAATCTTGTTCTTGTTTGAAGAATTTAGAAATAGGCTAATGAAATACAATAAGATATAAGAATGACTAATAATAAAAATAGGTAAAATAGATAAAATGGCAAAGTTGGGGATTCAACCTCTGACCATCAGGACCCAAAAAAGGTCTTGGTGCAGGAGTCAAACCCTCTTTGCCATTGAATAGGCTGAAATGACCCGAAGATTTAACATAGATATACAGAGATTTCCTCCCCTTCCAATCAGCCAATCAAATCTCAGGCCTCTCTTAAATTATCCAATCACAGAAGATTTTAGAAAATCAAAATGGCGTCCAATCAGCCAATCAAATTTCATCCCTTTCTTCAAATTATCCAATCAGAAAAGCTTTGAGAAATTCAATATTGAGCCCAATCAGCCAATCAAATTGCAGACACACCCCCACAATCATCCAATCAGAAGCTTTGAGCCATTAAAAATGGCGCCCGAAAATATCAATAGAAAACAGTGAACAAAAATCGGCATAAAAGTGGATTTTAAGTCTTCTTTGAAGGCTGTTATGCAGTCCTTGGCAAACTGACAGGCATGCACCCTCCACACATGCCAGATTTCACTGAAAATGGGCGAAAATTTAAGAAAACAGGGTGACAGAAGACCTTGTTTTGGTGCCTTCTAGCACGCACCTTGCAAGAGTGGCTTCCCCTGATCCCTTGATTCCTTGATTCGATTTGCTTTTCTAATGCAGGCCAACTGCCATACTGCACATTGATACTTTAAATATGCTAAGATGATCAATGTACAGTGTAGAAACCCAAGAAAATAAGTAAAATAATGTCACAAGTGGCTAAAAAAGACTGAAAACTCTTTCAGTAGCAACTGCTTCCTAAAGCATAAATCAAACAAAGGGAACTAAACTTTAATTTTTTATTTAATCTCTTTATACCATGAAAAATCGACTTACAGCACATAGCAGATGACACCTGTTGCTTTTAAGTCAAATATTGGGAACAATTTTTTTTTCAATTTCTCTTACTAGGGCCATTGTATTGGCATTGATTCTATGAATATGCTAAGATGATCAATGTACTGTGTAGAAACCCCAGAAAATAATGTCACAAGTGGCTAAAAAAGACTGAAATCTCTCAGTAGCAACTGCTTCCTATTGCATAAATCAAACAAAGGGAACTAAATTTTAATTTTTTATTTAATCTCTTTATACCGTAACAAGAAACCCAGTTACGTTGACTACCGTCTCATACGTGCTAGTTACGCACCCGTAAAAACATGAAAAATCGACTTACGGCACATTCCATAGCAGACGACACCTGTTGCTTAAGTCAAATATAGGGAACAATTTTTTTTTTCAATTTCTCTTACTAGGGCCATTGTATTGGCATTGATTCTATGAATATGCTAAGATGATCAATGTACAGTGTAGAAATACAAGAAAATAGTGTCACAAGTGTCTAAAAAATATTGAAATCTCTCAGTAGCAACTGCTTCCTAATGCATAAATCAAACAACGGAAACTAAATTTTAATTTTTTATTTAATCTCTTTGTTCCTTGACAAGAAATCCAGTTACGTTGACTACCGTCTCATATGTGCTAGTTACGCATCCGTGAAAACATGAAAAAAAGACTTAAGGCACATTCCATAGCAGACGACAGCTGTTGCTTAAGTCAAACATAGGGATTTTTTTTTTTTTCCTTTTCTCTTAATAGGGCCATTGAATTGGTTACGATGACTATCCCACCCATACGTGACCGTTATGTGCTGTGTATAAAATCATAAAATCAACTTGGACACTTTCGGAGGCAACTGATACCTGTTGCACAAATCAAAGAAAAATAAAACCAGATTCGTTTTCTTACCAGGGTCACGAAAAACACTGAACCAATTTTGGTGACCGCGTGAGTCATAAGTCGATTTTATGTTTAACCGCTGTGCAAAAACATTGATTCAGAAGCAACCGGTTGCTGTTGCATAAACTTTTTCCAATAAGAAATCTTGTTCTTGTTTGAAGAATTTAGAAATAGGCTAATGAAATACAATAAGATATAAGAATGACTAATAATAAAAATAGGTAAAATAGATAAAATGGCAAAGTTGGGGATTCAACCTCTGACCATCAGGACCCAAAAAAGGTCTTGGTGCAGGAGTCAAACCCTCTTTGCCATTGAATAGGCTGAAATGACCCGAAGATTTAACATAGATATACAGAGATTTCCCCCACTTCCAATCAGCTAATCAAATTTCAGGCCTCTCTTAAATTATCCAATCACAGAAACTTTTAGAAAATCAAAATGGCGTCCAATCAGCCAATCAAATTTCATCCCTTTCTCCAAATTATCCAATCAGAAAAGCTTTGAGAAATTCAATATTGCGCCCAATCAGCCAATCAAATTGCAGACACACCCCCACAATCATCCAATCAGAAGCTTTGAGCCATTAAAAATGGCGCCCGAAAATATCAATAGAAAACAGTGAACAAAAATCGGCATAAAAGTGGATTTTAAGTCTTCTTTGAAGGCTGTTATGCAGTCCTTGGCAAACTGCCAGGCATGCACCCTCCACACATGCCAGATTTCACTGAAAATGGGCGAAAATTTAAGAAAACAGGGTGACAGAAGACCTTGTTTTGGTGCCTTCTAGCACGCACCTTGCAAGAGTGACTTCCCCTGATCCCTTGATTCCTTGAGTCGATTGGCTTTTCTAATGCAGACCAAGTGCCATACTATACATTGATACTTTAAATATGCTAAGATGATCAATGTACAGTGTAGAAACCCAAGAAAATAAGAAAATAATGTCACAAGTGGCTAAAAATGACTGAAAACTCTTTCAGTAGCAACTGCTTCCTATTGCATAAATCAAACAAAGGGAACTAAATTTTAATTTCTTATTTAATCTCTTTATACCATGACAAGAAACCCAGTTACGTTGACTACCGTCTCATACGTGCTAGTTACGCACCCGCGAAAACATGAAAAATCGACTTACGGCACATTCCATAGCAGATGACACCCGTTGCTTTTAAGTCAAATGTTGGGAACAATTTTTTTTTTCAATTTCTCTTACTAGGGCCATTGTATTGGCATTGATTCTATGAATATGCTAAGATGATCAATGTACAGTGTAGAAATCCCAGAAAATAGTGTCACAAGTGGCTAAAAAAGACTGAAAACTCTTTCAGTAACAACTGATTTCTATTGCATAAATCAAACAAAGGGAACTAAATTTTAATTTTTTATTTACTCTCTTTATACCGTGACAAGAAATCCAGTTACGTTGACTACCGCCTCATACGTGCTTGTTACGCACCCGTGAAAACATGAAAAATCGACTTACGGCACATTCCATAGCAGACGACACCTGTTGCTTAAGTCAAATATAGGGAACATTTTTTTTTTCAATTTCTCTTACTAGGGCCATTGTATTGGCATTGATTCTATGAATATGCTAAGATGATCAATGTACAGTGTAGAAATACAAGAAAATTATGTCACAAGTGTCTAAAAAAGACTGAAAACTCTTTCAGTAGAAACTGCGTCCTATTGCATAAATCAAACAAAGGGAACTAAATTTTACTTTTTTATTTAATCTCTTTTTACCATGACAAGAAATCCAGTTACGTTGACTACCGTCTCATACGTGCTAGTTATGCAACCGCGAAAACATGAAAAATCGACTTACTGCACATTCCATAGCAGACGACAGCTGTTGCTTAAGTCAAACATAGCGATTTTTTTGTTTTCCTTTTCTCTTACTAGGGCCATTGAATTAAGTCAAATATTGGGAACAATTTGTTTTTCAATTTCTCTTACTAGGGCCATTGTATTGGCATTGATTCTATGAATATGCTAAGATGATCAATGTACAGTGTAGAAACCCAAGAAAATAATATCACAAGTGGCTAAAAAAGACTGAAATCTGTCAGTAGCAACTGCTTCCTATTGCATAAATCAAACAAAGGGAACTAAATTTTAATTTTTTATTTAATCTCTTTATACCGTGACAAAAAATCCAGTTACGTTGACTACCGTCTCATACGTACTAGTTACGCACCCGAGAAAACACGAAAAATTGACTTACGGCAAATTCCATAGCAGATGACACCTGTTGCTTAAGTCAAATATAGGGAATAATTTTTTTTTTGAATTTCTCTTACTAGGGCCATTGTATTGGCATTGATTCTATGAATATGCTAAGATGATCAATGTACAATGTAGAAATACAAGAAAATAGTGTCACAAGTGGCTAAAAAAGACTGAAAACTCTTTCAGTAACAACTGATTTCTATTGCATAAATCAAACAAAAGGAACTAAATTTTTAATTTTTTTAATCTCTTTATACCGTGACAAGAAATCCAGTTGCATTGACTACCATCTCATACGAACCAGTTACGTGCCCGCGAAAACATGAAAAATCGACTTACGGCACATTCCATAGCAGACGACACCTGTTGCTTAAGTCAAACATAGGGATTTCTTTTTTTTCCTTTTCTCTTACTAGGGCCATTGAATTGGTTACGATGACTATCCCACCCATACGTGACCGTTATGTGCTGTGCATAAAATCATAAAATCAACTTGGACACTTTCGGAGGCAACTGATACCTGTTGCACAAATCAAAGAAAGGTAAAACCAGATTCGTTTTCTTACCAGAGTCACGAAAAACACTGAACCAATTTTGGTGACCGCGTGAGTCATAAGTCGATTTTATGTTTAACCGCTGTGCAAAAACATTGATTCGGAAGCAACCGGTTGCTTTTGCATAAACTTTTTCCAATAAGAAATCTTGCTCTTGTTTGAAGAATTTAGAAATAGGCTAATGAAATACAATAAGATGTAAGAATGACTAATAATAAAAATAGGTAAAATAGATAAAATGGGAAAGTTGGGGATTCAACCTCTGACCATCAGGACCGAAAAAAGGTCTTGGTGCAGGAGTCAAACCCTCTTTGCCATTGAATAGGCTGAAATGACCCGAAGATTTAACATAGATATACAGAGATTTCCCCCCCTTCCAATCAGCCAATCAAATCTCAGGCCTCTCTTAAATTATCCAATCACAGAAGCTTTTAGAAAATCAAAATGGCGTCCAATCTGCCAGTCAAATTTCATCCCTTTCTCCAAATTATCCAATCAGAAAAGCTTTGAGAAATTCAATATTGCGCCTAATCAGCCAATCAAATTGCAGACACACCCCCACAATCATCCAATCAGAAGCTTTGAGCCATTAAAAATGGCGCCCGAAAATATCAATAGAAAACAGTGAACAAAAATCGGCATAAAAGTGGATTTTAAGTCTTCTTTGAAGGCTGTTATGCAGTCCTTGGCAAACTGCCAGGCATGCACCCTCTACACATGCCAGATTTCACTGAAAATGGGCGAAAATTTAAGAAAACAGGATGACAGAAGACCTTGTTTTGGTGCCTTCTAGCACACACCTTGCAAGAGTGACTTCCCCTGATCCCTTGATTCCTTGATTCGATTTGCTTTTCTAATGCAGGCCAACTGCCATACTGCACATTGATACTTTAAATATGCTAAGATGATCAATGTACAGTGTAGAAACCCAAGAAAATAAGAAAATAATATCACAAGTGGCTAAAAAAGACTGAAAACTCTTTCAGTAGCAACTGCTTCCTATTGCATAAATCAAACAAAGGGAACTAAATTTTAATTTTTTATTTAATCTCTTTATACCGTGACAAGAAACTCAGTTATGTTGACTTCTGTCTCATACGTGCTAGTTACGCATCCGCGAAAACATGAAAAATCGACTTACGGCACATTCCATAGCAGATGACACCTGTTGCTTTTAAGTCAAATATTGGGAACAATTTTTTTTTTGTCAATTTCTCTTACTAGGGCCATTGTATTGGCATTGATTCTATGAATATGCTAAGATGATCAATGTACAGTGTAGAAACCCCAGAAAATATTGTCACAAGTGGCTAAAAAAGACTGAAATCTCTCAGTAGCAACTGATTCCTATTGCATAAATCAAACAAAGGGAACTAAATTTTAATTTTTTATTTAATCTCTTTATTCCTTGACAAGAAATCCAGTTACGTTGACTACCGTCTCATACGTGCTAGTTACGCATCCGTGAAAACATGCAAAATCGAATTACGGCACATTCCATAGCAGATGACACCTGTTGCTTTTAAGTCAAATATTGGGAACAATTTTTTTTTCAATTTCTCTTACTAGGGCCATTGTATTGGCATTGATTCTATGAATATGCTAAAATGATCAATGTACAGTGCAGAAACCCGACAAAATAATGTCACAAGTGGATAAAAAAGACTGAAATCTCTCAGTACCAAATGCTTCCTATTGCATAAATCAAACAAAGGGAACTAAATTTTAATTTTTTATTTAATCTCTTTATACCGTGACAAGAAATCTAGTTACGTTGACTACCGTCTCATACGTGCTAGTTACGCACCCGTGAAAACATGAAAAATCGACTTACAGCACATTCCATAGCAGACGACACCTGTTGCTTAAGTCAAATATAGGGAACACTTTTTTTTTTCACTTTCTCTTACTAGGGCCATTGTATTGGCATTGATTCTATGAATATGCTACGATGATCAATGTACAGTGTAGAAACCCCAGAAAATAATGTCACAAGTGGCTAAAAATGACTGAAAACTCTTTCAGTAGCAACTGCTTCCCATTGCATAAATCAAACAAAGGGAACTAAATTTTAATTTTTTATTTAATCTCTTTATACCGTGACAAGAAATCCAGTTACGTTGACTACCGTCTCATACATGCTACTTACGCGCCCGTGAAGACATGAAAAATCGACTTACGGCACATTCCATAGCAAACGACACATGTTGCTTCAGTCAAATATAGGGAATATTTTTTTTTTTTAATTTGTCTTACTAGGGCCATTGTATTGGCATTGATTCTATGAATATGCTAAGATGATTAATGTACAGTGTAGAAATCCCAGAAAATAGTGTCACAAGTGGCTAAAAAAGACTGAAAACTCTTTCAGTAACAACTGATTTCTATTGCATAAATCAAACAAAGGGAACTAAATTTTTAATGTTTTTTAATCTCTTTATACCGTGACAAGAAATCCAGTTGCGTTGACTACCGTCTCATAGGAGCCAGTTACGCACCCGCGAAAACATGAAAAATCGACTCACGGCACATTCCATAGCAGACGACACCTGTTGCTTAAGTCAAACATAGGGATTTCTTTTTTTTCCTTTTCTCTTACTAGGGCCATTGAATTGGTTACGATGACTATCCCACCCATACGTGACCGTTATGTGCTGTGCATAAAATCATAAAATCAACTTAGACACTTTCGGAGGCAACTGATACCTGTTGCACAAATCAAAGAAAGGTAAAACCAGATTCGTTTTCTTACCAGGGTCACGAAAAACACTGAACCAATTTTGGTGACCGCCTGAGTCATAAGTCGATTTTATGTTTAACCGCTGTGCAAAAACATTGATTCAGAAGCAACCGGTTGCTGTTGCATAAACTTTTTCCAATAAGAAATCTTGTTCTTGTTTGAAGAATTTAGAAATAGGCTAATGAAATACAATAAGATGTAAGAATGACTAATAATAAAAATAGGTAAAATAGATAAAATGGGAAAGTTGGGGATTCAACCTCTGACCATCAGGACCCAAAAAAGGTCTTGGTGCAGGAGTCAAACTCTCTTTGCCATTGAATAGGCTGAAATGAACCGAAGATTTAACATAGATATACAGAGATTTCCTCCCCTTCCAATCAGCCAATCAAATCTCAGGCCTCTCTTAAATTATCCAATCACAGAAGCTTTTAGAAAATCAAAATGGCGTCCAATCAGCCAATCAAATTTCATCCCTTTCTCCAAATTATCCAATCAGAAAAGCTTTGAGAAATTCAATATTGCGCCTAATCAGCCAATCAAATTGCAGACACACCCCCACAATCATCCAATCAGAAGCTTTGAGCCATTAAAAATGGCGCCCGAAAATATCAATAGAAAACAGTGAACAAAAATCGGCATAAAAGTGGATTTTAAGTCTTCTTTGAAGGCTGTTATGCAGTCCTTGGCAAACTGCCAGGCATGTACCCTCCACACATGCCAGATTTCACTGAAAATGGGCGAAAATTTAAGAAAACAGGGTGACAGAAGACCTTGTTTTGGTGCCTTCTAGCACGCACCTTGCAAGAGTGACTTCCCCTGATCCCTTGATTCCTTGATTCGATTTGCTTTTCTAATGCAGGCCAACTGCCATACTGCACATTAATACTTTAAATATGCTAAGATAATCAATGTACAGTGTAGAAACCCAAGAAAATAAGGAAATAATGTCACAAGTGGCTAAAAAAGACTGAAAACTCTTTCAGTAGCAACTGCTTCCTATTGCATAAATCAAACAAAGGGAACTAAATTTTAATTTTTTATTTAATCTCTTTATACCGTGACAAGAAACTCAGTTATGTTGACTTCTGTCTCATACGTGCTAGTTACGCATCCGCGAAAACATGAAAAATCGACTTACGGCACATTCCATAGCAGATGACACCTGTTGCTTTTAAGTCAAATATTGGGAACAATTTTTTTTTTGTCAATTTCTCTTACTAGGGCCATTATATTGGCATTGATTCTATGAATATGCTAAGATGATCAATGTACAGTGTAGAAACCCCAGAAAATATTGTCACAAGTGGCTAAAAAAGACTGAAATCTCTCAGTAGCAACTGATTCCTATTGCATAAATCAAACAAAGGGAACTAAATTTTAATTTTTTATTTAATCTCTTTATTCCTTGACAAGAAATCCAGTTACGTTGACTACCGTCTCATACGTGCTAGTTACGCATCCGTGAAAACATGAAAAATCGAATTACGGCACATTCCATAGCAGATGACACCTGTTGCTTTTAAGTCAAATATTGGGAACAATTTTTTTTTCAATTTCTCTTACTAGGGCCATTGTATTGGCATTGATTCTATGAATATGTTAAAATGATCAATGTACAGTGCAGAAACCCGAGAAAATAATGTCACAAGTGGATAAAAAAGACTGAAATCTCTCAGTACCAAATGCTTCTTATTGCATAAATCAAACAAAGGGAACTAAATTTTAATTTTTTATTTAATCTCTTTATACCGTGACAAGAAATCTAGTTACGTTGACTACCGTCTCATACGTGCTAGTTACGCACCCGTGAAAACATGAAAAATCGACTTACAGCACATTCCATAGCAGACGACACCTGTTCCTTAAGTCAAATATAGGGAACACTTTTTTTTTTCACTTTCTCTTACTAGGGCCATTGTATTGGCATTGATTCTATGAATATGCTACGATGATCAATGTACAGTGTAGAAACCCCAGAAAATAATGTCACAAGTGGCTAAAAATGACTGAAAACTCTTTCAGTAGCAACTGCTTCCCATTGCATAAATCAAACAAAGGGAACTAAATTTTAATTTTTTATTTAATCTCTTTATACCGTGACAAGAAATCCAAATACGTTGACTACCGTCTCATACATGCTACTTACGCGCCCGTGAAAACATGAAAAATCGACTTACGGCACATTCCATAGCAAACGACACATGTTGCTTCAGTCAAATATAGGGAATAATTTTTTTTTTTAATTTGTCTTACTAGGGCCATTGTATTGGCATTGATTCTATGAATATGCTAAGATGATTAATGTACAGTGTAGAAATCCCAGAAAATAGTGTCACAAGTGGCTAAAAAAGACTGAAAACTCTTTCAGTAACAACTGATTTCTATTGCATAAATCAAACAAAGGGAACTAAATTTTTAATTTTTTTTAATCTCTTTATACCGTGACAAGAAATCCAGTTGCGTTGACTACCGTCTCATAGGAGCCAGTTATGCACCCGCGAAAACATGAAAAATCGACTCACGGCACATTCCATAGCAGACGACACCTGTTGCTTAAGTCAAACATAGGGATTTCTTTTTTTTCCTTTTCTCTTACTAGGGCCATTGAATTGGTTACGATGACTATCCCACCCATACGTGACCGTTATGTGCTGTGCATAAAATCATAAAATCAACTTAGACACTTTCGGAGGCAACTGATACCTGTTGCACAAATCAAAGAAAGGTAAAACCAGATTCGTTTTCTTACCAGGGTCACGAAAAACACTGAACCAATTTTGGTGACCGCGTGAGTCATAAGTCAATTTTATGTTTAACCGCTGTGCAAAAACATTGATTCAGAAGCAACCGGTTGCTGTTGCATAAACTTTTTCCAATAAGAAATCTTGTTCTTGTTTGAAGAATTTAGAAATAGGCTAATGAAATACAATAAGATGTAAGAATGACTAATAATAAAAATAGGTAAAATAGATAAAATGGCAAAGTTGGGGATTCAACCTCTGACCATCAGGACCCAAAAAAGGTCTTGGTGCAGGAGTCAAACTCTCTTTGCCATTGAATAGGCTGAAATGAACCGAAGATTTAACATAGATATACAGAGATTTCCTCCCCTTCCAATCAGCCAATCAAATCTCAGGCCTCTCTTAAATTATCCAATCACAGAAGCTTTTAGAAAATCAAAATGGCGTCCAATCAGCCAATCAAATTTCATCCCTTTCTCCAAATTATCCAATCAGAAAAGCTTTGAGAAATTCAATATTGCGCCTAATCAGCCAATCAAATTGCAGACACACCCCCAATATCATCCAATCAGAAGCTTTGAGCCATTAAAAATGGCGCCCGAAAATATCAATAGAAAACAGTGAACAAAAATCGGCATAAAAGTGGATTTTAAGTCTTCTTTGAAGGCTGTTATGCAGTCCTTGGCAAACTGCCAGGCATGTACCCTCCACACATGCCAGATTTCACTGAAAATGGGCGAAAATTTAAGAAAACAGGGTGACAGAAGACCTTGTTTTGGTGCCTTCTAGCACGCACCTTGCAAGAGTGACTTCCCCTGATCCCTTGATTCCTTGATTCGATTTGCTTTTCTAATGCAGGCCAACTGCCATACTGCACATTGATACTTTAAATATGCTAAGATGATCAATGTACAGTGTAGAAACCCAAGAAAATAAGGAAATAATGTCACAAGTGGCTAAAAAAGACTGAAAACTCTTTCAGTAGCAACTGCTTCCTATTGCATAAATCAAACAAAGGGAACTAAATTTTAATTTTTTTTTTAATCTCTTTATACCGTGACAAGAAACCCAGGTACGTTGACTACCGTCTCATACGTGCTAGTTACGCACCCGCGAAAACATGAAAAATCGACTTACGGCACATTCCATAGCAGATGACACCTGTTGCTTTCAAGTCAAATATTGGGAACAATTTTTTTTTTCAATTTCTCTTACTAGGGCCATTGTATTGGCATTGATTCTATGAATATGCAAAGATGATCAATGTACAGTGTAGAAACCCCAGAAAATAATGTCACAAGTGGCTAAAAAAGACTGAAATCTCTCAGTAGCAACTGCTTCCTATTGCATAAATCAAAAAAAGGGAACTAAATTTTAATCATTAATTTAATCTCTTTATACCGTGACAAGAAATCCAGTTACGTTGACTACCGTCTCATACGTGCTAGTTAGGCACCCGTGAAAACATGAAAAATCGACTTATGGCACATTCCATAGCAGACGACACCTGTTGCTTAAGTCACATATATCGAACAATTTTTTTTTTCAATTTCTCTTACTAGGGCCATTGTTTTGGCATTGATTCTATGAATATGCTAAGATGATTAATGTACAGTGTAGAAATCCCAGAAAATACTGTCACAAGTGGCTAAAAAAAACTGAAAACTCTTTCAGTAACAACAGATTTCTATTGCATAAATCAAACAAAGGGAACTAAATTTTTAATTTTTTTTAATCTCTTTATACCATGACAAGAAATCCAGTTGCGTTGACTACCGTCTCATACGAGCCAGTTACGCGCCCGCGAAAACATGAAAAATTGACTTACGGCACATTCATAGCAGACGACACCAGTTGGTTAAGTCAAACATAGGGATTTTTTTTTTTCCTTTTCTCTTACTAGGGCCATTGAATTGGTTACGATGACTATCCCACCCATACGTGACCGTTATGTGCTGTGCATAAAATCATAAAATCAACTTGGACACTTTCGGAGGCAACTGATACCTGTTGCACAAATCAAAGAAAGGTAAAACCAGATTCGTTTTCTTACCAGGGTCACGAAAAACACTGAACCAATTTTGGTGACCGCGTGAGTCATAAGTTGATTTTATGTTTAACCGCTGTGCAAAAACATTGATTCAGAAGCAACCGGTTGCTGTTGCATAAACTTTTTCCAATAAGAAATCTTGTTCTTGTTTGAAGAATTTAGAAATAGGCTAATGAAATACAATAAGATGTAAGAATGACTAATAATAAAAATAGGTAAAATAGATAAAATGGGAAAGTTGGGGATTCAACCTCTGACCATCAGGACCGAAAAAAGGTCTTGGTGCAGGAGTCAAACCCTCTTTGCCATTGAATAGGCTGAAATGACCCGAAGATTTAACATAGATATACAGAGATTTCCTCCCCTTCCAATCAGCCAATCAAATCTCAGGCCTCTCTTAAATTATCCAATCACAGAAGCTTTTAGAAAATCAAAATGGCGTCCAATCAGCCAATCAAATTTCATCCCTTTCTCCAAATTATCCAATCAGAAAAGCTTTGAGAAATTCAATATTGCGCCCAATCAGCCAATCAAATTGCAGACACACCCCCACAATCATCCAATCAGAAGCTTTGAGCCATTAAAAATGGCGCCCGAAAATATCAATAGAAAACAGTGAACAAAAATCGGCATAAAAGTGGATTTTAAGTCTTCTTTTAAGGCTGTTATGCAGTCCTTGACAAACTGCCAGGCATGCACCCTCCACACATGCCAGATTTCACTGAAAATGGGCGAAAATTTAAGAAAACAGGGTGACAGAAGACCTTGTTTTGGTGCCTTCTAGCACGCACATTGCAAGAGTGACTTCCCCTGATCCCTTGATTCCTTGATTCGATTTGCTTTTCTAATGCAGGCCAACTGCCATACTGCACATTGATACTTTAAATATGCTAAGATGATCAATGTACAGTGTAGAAACCCAAGAAAATAAGAAAATAATGTCACAAGTGGCTAAAAAAGACTTAAAACTCTTTCAGTAGCAACTGCTTCCTATTGCATAAATCAAACAACGGGAACTAAATTTTAATTTTTTATTTAATCTCTTTATACCGTGAAAAGAAACCCAGTTACGTTGACTACCGTCTCATACGTGCTAGTTACGCACCCGCGAAAACATGAAAAATTGACTTACGGCACATTCCATAGCAGATGATACCTGTTGCTTTTAAGTCAAATATTGGGAACAATTTTTTTTTCAATTTCTCTTACTAGGGCCATTGTATTGGCATTGATTCTATGAATATGCTAAGATGATCAATGTACAGTGTAGAAACCCCAGAAAATAATGTCACAAGTGGCTAAAAAAGACTGAAATCTCTCAGTAGCAACTGCTTCCTATTGCATAAATCAAACAAAGGGAACTAAATTTTAATTTTTTATTTAATCTCTTTATACCGTGACAAGAAATCCAGTTACGTTGACTACCGTCTCATACGTGCTAGTTACGCACCCATGAAAACATGAAAAATCGACTTACGGCACATTCCATAGCAGACGACACCTGTTGCTTAAGTCAAATATAGGGAACATTTTTTTTTTCAATTTCTCTTACTAGGGCCATTGTATTGGCATTGATTCTATGAATATGCTAAGATGATCAATGTACAGTGTAGAAATACAAGAAAATTATGTCACAAGTGTCTAAAAAAGACTGAAAACTCTTTCAGTAGAAACTGCGTCCTATTGCATAAATCAAACAAAGGGAACTAAATTTTACTTTTTTATTTAATCTCTTTTTACCATGACAAGAAATCCAGTTACGTTGACTACCGTCTCATACGTGCTAGTTATGCAACCGCGAAAACATGAAAAATCGACTTACTGCACATTCCATAGCAGACGACAGCTGTTGCTTAAGTCAAACATAGCGATTTTTTTGTTTTCCTTTTCTCTTACTAGGGCCATTGAATTAAGTCAAATATTGGGAACAATTTGTTTTTCAATTTCTCTTACTAGGGCCATTGTATTGGCATTGATTCTATGAATATGCTAAGATGATCAATGTACAGTGTAGAAACCCCAGAAAACAATATCACAAGTGGCTAAAAAAGACTGAAATCTGTCAGTAGCAACTGCTTCCTATTGCATAAATCAAACAAAGGGAACTAAATTTTAATTTTTTATTTAATCTCTTTATACCGTGACAAAAAATCCAGTTACGTTGACTACCGTCTCATACGTACTAGTTACGCACCCGAGAAAACACGAAAAATTGACTTACGGCAAATTCCATAGCAGATGACACCTGTTGCTTAAGTCAAATATAGGGAATAATTTTTTTTTTGAATTTCTCTTACTAGGGCCATTGTATTGGCATTGATTCTATGAATATGCTAAGATGATCAATGTACAATGTAGAAATACAAGAAAATAGTGTCACAAGTGGCTAAAAAAGACTGAAAACTCTTTCAGTAACAACTGATTTCTATTGCATAAATCAAACAAAAGGAACTAAATTTTTAATTTTTTTAATCTCTTTATACCGTGACAAGAAATCCAGTTGCATTGACTACCATCTCATACGAACCAGTTACGTGCCCGCGAAAACATGAAAAATCGACTTACGGCACATTCCATAGCAGACGACACCTGTTGCTTAAGTCAAACATAGGGATTTCTTTTTTTTCCTTTTCTCTTACTAGGGCCATTGAATTGGTTACGATGACTATCCCACCCATACGTGACCGTTATGTGCTGTGCATAAAATCATAAAATCAACTTGGACACTTTCGGAGGCAACTGATACCTGTTGCACAAATCAAAGAAAGGTAAAACCAGATTCGTTTTCTTACCAGAGTCACGAAAAACACTGAACCAATTTTGGTGACCGCGTGAGTCATAAGTCGATTTTATGTTTAACCGCTGTGCAAAAACATTGATTCGGAAGCAACCGGTTGCTTTTGCATAAACTTTTTCCAATAAGAAATCTTGCTCTTGTTTGAAGAATTTAGAAATAGGCTAATGAAATACAATAAGATGTAAGAATGACTAATAATAAAAATAGGTAAAATAGATAAAATGGGAAAGTTGGGGATTCAACCTCTGACCATCAGGACCGAAAAAAGGTCTTGGTGCAGGAGTCAAACCCTCTTTGCCATTGAATAGGCTGAAATGACCCGAAGATTTAACATAGATATACAGAGATTTCCCCCCCTTCCAATCAGCCAATCAAATCTCAGGCCTCTCTTAAATTATCCAATCACAGAAGCTTTTAGAAAATCAAAATGGCGTCCAATCTGCCAGTCAAATTTCATCCCTTTCTCCAAATTATCCAATCAGAAAAGCTTTGAGAAATTCAATATTGCGCCTAATCAGCCAATCAAATTGCAGACACACCCCCACAATCATCCAATCAGAAGCTTTGAGCCATTAAAAATGGCGCCCGAAAATATCAATAGAAAACAGTGAACAAAAATCGGCATAAAAGTGGATTTTAAGTCTTCTTTGAAGGCTGTTATGCAGTCCTTGGCAAACTGCCAGGCATGCACCCTCTACACATGCCAGATTTCACTGAAAATGGGCGAAAATTTAAGAAAACAGGATGACAGAAGACCTTGTTTTGGTGCCTTCTAGCACACACCTTGCAAGAGTGACTTCCCCTGATCCCTTGATTCCTTGATTCGATTTGCTTTTCTAATGCAGGCCAACTGCCATACTGCACATTGATACTTTAAATATGCTAAGATGATCAATGTACAGTGTAGAAACCCAAGAAAATAAGAAAATAATATCACAAGTGGCTAAAAAAGACTGAAAACTCTTTCAGTAGCAACTGCTTCCTATTGCATAAATCAAACAAAGGGAACTAAATTTTAATTTTTTATTTAATCTCTTTATACCGTGACAAGAAACTCAGTTATGTTGACTTCTGTCTCATACGTGCTAGTTACGCATCCGCGAAAACATGAAAAATCGACTTACGGCACATTCCATAGCAGATGACACCTGTTGCTTTTAAGTCAAATATTGGGAACAATTTTTTTTTTGTCAATTTCTCTTACTAGGGCCATTGTATTGGCATTGATTCTATGAATATGCTAAGATGATCAATGTACAGTGTAGAAACCCCAGAAAATATTGTCACAAGTGGCTAAAAAAGACTGAAATCTCTCAGTAGCAACTGATTCCTATTGCATAAATCAAACAAAGGGAACTAAATTTTAATTTTTTATTTAATCTCTTTATTCCTTGACAAGAAATCCAGTTACGTTGACTACCGTCTCATACGTGCTAGTTACGCATCCGTGAAAACATGCAAAATCGAATTACGGCACATTCCATAGCAGATGACACCTGTTGCTTTTAAGTCAAATATTGGGAACAATTTTTTTTTCAATTTCTCTTACTAGGGCCATTGTATTGGCATTGATTCTATGAATATGCTAAAATGATCAATGTACAGTGCAGAAACCCGACAAAATAATGTCACAAGTGGATAAAAAAGACTGAAATCTCTCAGTACCAAATGCTTCCTATTGCATAAATCAAACAAAGGGAACTAAATTTTAATTTTTTATTTAATCTCTTTATACCGTGACAAGAAATCTAGTTACGTTGACTACCGTCTCATACGTGCTAGTTACGCACCCGTGAAAACATGAAAAATCGACTTACAGCACATTCCATAGCAGACGACACCTGTTGCTTAAGTCAAATATAGGGAACACTTTTTTTTTTCACTTTCTCTTACTAGGGCCATTGTATTGGCATTGATTCTATGAATATGCTACGATGATCAATGTACAGTGTAGAAACCCCAGAAAATAATGTCACAAGTGGCTAAAAATGACTGAAAACTCTTTCAGTAGCAACTGCTTCCCATTGCATAAATCAAACAAAGGGAACTAAATTTTAATTTTTTATTTAATCTCTTTATACCGTGACAAGAAATCCAGTTACGTTGACTACCGTCTCATACATGCTACTTACGCGCCCGTGAAAACATGAAAAATCGACTTACGGCACATTCCATAGCAAACGACACATGTTGCTTCAGTCAAATATAGGGAATATTTTTTTTTTTTAATTTGTCTTACTAGGGCCATTGTATTGGCATTGATTCTATGAATATGCTAAGATGATTAATGTACAGTGTAGAAATCCCAGAAAATAGTGTCACAAGTGGCTAAAAAAGACTGAAAACTCTTTCAGTAACAACTGATTTCTATTGCATAAATCAAACAAAGGGAACTAAATTTTTAATGTTTTTTAATCTCTTTATACCGTGACAAGAAATCCAGTTGCGTTGACTACCGTCTCATAGGAGCCAGTTACGCACCCGCGAAAACATGAAAAATCGACTCACGGCACATTCCATAGCAGACGACACCTGTTGCTTAAGTCAAACATAGGGATTTCTTTTTTTTCCTTTTCTCTTACTAGGGCCATTGAATTGGTTACGATGACTATCCCACCCATACGTGACCGTTATGTGCTGTGCATAAAATCATAAAATCAACTTAGACACTTTCGGAGGCAACTGATACCTGTTGCACAAATCAAAGAAAGGTAAAACCAGATTCGTTTTCTTACCAGGGTCACGAAAAACACTGAACCAATTTTGGTGACCGCCTGAGTCATAAGTCGATTTTATGTTTAACCGCTGTGCAAAAACATTGATTCAGAAGCAACCGGTTGCTGTTGCATAAACTTTTTCCAATAAGAAATCTTGTTCTTGTTTGAAGAATTTAGAAATAGGCTAATGAAATACAATAAGATGTAAGAATGACTAATAATAAAAATAGGTAAAATAGATAAAATGGGAAAGTTGGGGATTCAACCTCTGACCATCAGGACCCAAAAAAGGTCTTGGTGCAGGAGTCAAACTCTCTTTGCCATTGAATAGGCTGAAATGAACCGAAGATTTAACATAGATATACAGAGATTTCCTCCCCTTCCAATCAGCCAATCAAATCTCAGGCCTCTCTTAAATTATCCAATCACAGAAGCTTTTAGAAAATCAAAATGGCGTCCAATCAGCCAATCAAATTTCATCCCTTTCTCCAAATTATCCAATCAGAAAAGCTTTGAGAAATTCAATATTGCGCCTAATCAGCCAATCAAATTGCAGACACACCCCCACAATCATCCAATCAGAAGCTTTGAGCCATTAAAAATGGCGCCCGAAAATATCAATAGAAAACAGTGAACAAAAATCGGCATAAAAGTGGATTTTAAGTCTTCTTTGAAGGCTGTTATGCAGTCCTTGGCAAACTGCCAGGCATGTACCCTCCACACATGCCAGATTTCACTGAAAATGGGCGAAAATTTAAGAAAACAGGGTGACAGAAGACCTTGTTTTGGTGCCTTCTAGCACGCACCTTGCAAGAGTGACTTCCCCTGATCCCTTGATTCCTTGATTCGATTTGCTTTTCTAATGCAGGCCAACTGCCATACTGCACATTAATACTTTAAATATGCTAAGATAATCAATGTACAGTGTAGAAACCCAAGAAAATAAGGAAATAATGTCACAAGTGGCTAAAAAAGACTGAAAACTCTTTCAGTAGCAACTGCTTCCTATTGCATAAATCAAACAAAGGGAACTAAATTTTAATTTTTTATTTAATCTCTTTATACCGTGACAAGAAACTCAGTTATGTTGACTTCTGTCTCATACGTGCTAGTTACGCATCCGCGAAAACATGAAAAATCGACTTACGGCACATTCCATAGCAGATGACACCTGTTGCTTTTAAGTCAAATATTGGGAACAATTTTTTTTTTGTCAATTTCTCTTACTAGGGCCATTATATTGGCATTGATTCTATGAATATGCTAAGATGATCAATGTACAGTGTAGAAACCCCAGAAAATATTGTCACAAGTGGCTAAAAAAGACTGAAATCTCTCAGTAGCAACTGATTCCTATTGCATAAATCAAACAAAGGGAACTAAATTTTAATTTTTTATTTAATCTCTTTATTCCTTGACAAGAAATCCACTTACGTTGACTACCGTCTCATACGTGCTAGTTACGCATCCGTGAAAACATGAAAAATCGAATTACGGCACATTCCATAGCAGATGACACCTGTTGCTTTTAAGTCAAATATTGGGAACAATTTTTTTTTCAATTTCTCTTACTAGGGCCATTGTATTGGCATTGATTCTATGAATATGTTAAAATGATCAATGTACAGTGCAGAAACCCGAGAAAATAATGTCACAAGTGGATAAAAAAGACTGAAATCTCTCAGTACCAAATGCTTCTTATTGCATAAATCAAACAAAGGGAACTAAATTTTAATTTTTTATTTAATCTCTTTATACCGTGACAAGAAATCTAGTTACGTTGACTACCGTCTCATACGTGCTAGTTACGCACCCGTGAAAACATGAAAAATCGACTTACAGCACATTCCATAGCAGACGACACCTGTTCCTTAAGTCAAATATAGGGAACACTTTTTTTTTTCACTTTCTCTTACTAGGGCCATTGTATTGGCATTGATTCTATGAATATGCTACGATGATCAATGTACAGTGTAGAAACCCCAGAAAATAATGTCACAAGTGGCTAAAAATGACTGAAAACTCTTTCAGTAGCAACTGCTTCCCATTGCATAAATCAAACAAAGGGAACTAAATTTTAATTTTTTATTTAATCTCTTTATACCGTGACAAGAAATCCAAATACGTTGACTACCGTCTCATACATGCTACTTACGCGCCCGTGAAAACATGAAAAATCGACTTACGGCACATTCCATAGCAAACGACACATGTTGCTTCAGTCAAATATAGGGAATAATTTTTTTTTTTAATTTGTCTTACTAGGGCCATTGTATTGGCATTGATTCTATGAATATGCTAAGATGATTAATGTACAGTGTAGAAATCCCAGAAAATAGTGTCACAAGTGGCTAAAAAAGACTGAAAACTCTTTCAGTAACAACTGATTTCTATTGCATAAATCAAACAAAGGGAACTAAATTTTTAATTTTTTTTAATCTCTTTATACCGTGACAAGAAATCCAGTTGCGTTGACTACCGTCTCATAGGAGCCAGTTATGCACCCGCGAAAACATGAAAAATCGACTCACGGCACATTCCATAGCAGACGACACCTGTTGCTTAAGTCAAACATAGGGATTTCTTTTTTTTCCTTTTCTCTTACTAGGGCCATTGAATTGGTTACGATGACTATCCCACCCATACGTGACCGTTATGTGCTGTGCATAAAATCATAAAATCAACTTAGACACTTTCGGAGGCAACTGATACCTGTTGCACAAATCAAAGAAAGGTAAAACCAGATTCGTTTTCTTACCAGGGTCACGAAAAACACTGAACCAATTTTGGTGACCGCGTGAGTCATAAGTCAATTTTATGTTTAACCGCTGTGCAAAAACATTGATTCAGAAGCAACCGGTTGCTGTTGCATAAACTTTTTCCAATAAGAAATCTTGTTCTTGTTTGAAGAATTTAGAAATAGGCTAATGAAATACAATAAGATGTAAGAATGACTAATAATAAAAATAGGTAAAATAGATAAAATGGCAAAGTTGGGGATTCAACCTCTGACCATCAGGACCCAAAAAAGGTCTTGGTGCAGGAGTCAAACTCTCTTTGCCATTGAATAGGCTGAAATGAACCGAAGATTTAACATAGATATACAGAGATTTCCTCCCCTTCCAATCAGCCAATCAAATCTCAGGCCTCTCTTAAATTATCCAATCACAGAAGCTTTTAGAAAATCAAAATGGCGTCCAATCAGCCAATCAAATTTCATCCCTTTCTCCAAATTATCCAATCAGAAAAGCTTTGAGAAATTCAATATTGCGCCTAATCAGCCAATCAAATTGCAGACACACCCCCAATATCATCCAATCAGAAGCTTTGAGCCATTAAAAATGGCGCCCGAAAATATCAATAGAAAACAGTGAACAAAAATCGGCATAAAAGTGGATTTTAAGTCTTCTTTGAAGGCTGTTATGCAGTCCTTGGCAAACTGCCAGGCATGTACCCTCCACACATGCCAGATTTCACTGAAAATGGGCGAAAATTTAAGAAAACAGGGTGACAGAAGACCTTGTTTTGGTGCCTTCTAGCACGCACCTTGCAAGAGTGACTTCCCCTGATCCCTTGATTCCTTGATTCGATTTGCTTTTCTAATGCAGGCCAACTGCCATACTGCACATTGATACTTTAAATATGCTAAGATGATCAATGTACAGTGTAGAAACCCAAGAAAATAAGGAAATAATGTCACAAGTGGCTAAAAAAGACTGAAAACTCTTTCAGTAGCAACTGCTTCCTATTGCATAAATCAAACAAAGGGAACTAAATTTTAATTTTTTTTTTAATCTCTTTATACCGTGACAAGAAACCCAGGTACGTTGACTACCGTCTCATACGTGCTAGTTACGCACCCGCGAAAACATGAAAAATCGACTTACGGCACATTCCATAGCAGATGACACCTGTTGCTTTCAAGTCAAATATTGGGAACAATTTTTTTTTTCAATTTCTCTTACTAGGGCCATTGTATTGGCATTGATTCTATGAATATGCAAAGATGATCAATGTACAGTGTAGAAACCCCAGAAAATAATGTCACAAGTGGCTAAAAAAGACTGAAATCTCTCAGTAGCAACTGCTTCCTATTGCATAAATCAAAAAAAGGGAACTAAATTTTAATCATTAATTTAATCTCTTTATACCGTGACAAGAAATCCAGTTACGTTGACTACCGTCTCATACGTGCTAGTTAGGCACCCGTGAAAACATGAAAAATCGACTTATGGCACATTCCATAGCAGACGACACCTGTTGCTTAAGTCACATATATCGAACAATTTTTTTTTTCAATTTCTCTTACTAGGGCCATTGTTTTGGCATTGATTCTATGAATATGCTAAGATGATTAATGTACAGTGTAGAAATCCCAGAAAATACTGTCACAAGTGGCTAAAAAAAACTGAAAACTCTTTCAGTAACAACAGATTTCTATTGCATAAATCAAACAAAGGGAACTAAATTTTTAATTTTTTTTAATCTCTTTATACCATGACAAGAAATCCAGTTGCGTTGACTACCGTCTCATACGAGCCAGTTACGCGCCCGCGAAAACATGAAAAATTGACTTACGGCACATTCATAGCAGACGACACCAGTTGGTTAAGTCAAACATAGGGATTTTTTTTTTTCCTTTTCTCTTACTAGGGCCATTGAATTGGTTACGATGACTATCCCACCCATACGTGACCGTTATGTGCTGTGCATAAAATCATAAAATCAACTTGGACACTTTCGGAGGCAACTGATACCTGTTGCACAAATCAAAGAAAGGTAAAACCAGATTCGTTTTCTTACCAGGGTCACGAAAAACACTGAACCAATTTTGGTGACCGCGTGAGTCATAAGTTGATTTTATGTTTAACCGCTGTGCAAAAACATTGATTCAGAAGCAACCGGTTGCTGTTGCATAAACTTTTTCCAATAAGAAATCTTGTTCTTGTTTGAAGAATTTAGAAATAGGCTAATGAAATACAATAAGATGTAAGAATGACTAATAATAAAAATAGGTAAAATAGATAAAATGGGAAAGTTGGGGATTCAACCTCTGACCATCAGGACCGAAAAAAGGTCTTGGTGCAGGAGTCAAACCCTCTTTGCCATTGAATAGGCTGAAATGACCCGAAGATTTAACATAGATATACAGAGATTTCCTCCCCTTCCAATCAGCCAATCAAATCTCAGGCCTCTCTTAAATTATCCAATCACAGAAGCTTTTAGAAAATCAAAATGGCGTCCAATCAGCCAATCAAATTTCATCCCTTTCTCCAAATTATCCAATCAGAAAAGCTTTGAGAAATTCAATATTGCGCCCAATCAGCCAATCAAATTGCAGACACACCCCCACAATCATCCAATCAGAAGCTTTGAGCCATTAAAAATGGCGCCCGAAAATATCAATAGAAAACAGTGAACAAAAATCGGCATAAAAGTGGATTTTAAGTCTTCTTTTAAGGCTGTTATGCAGTCCTTGACAAACTGCCAGGCATGCACCCTCCACACATGCCAGATTTCACTGAAAATGGGCGAAAATTTAAGAAAACAGGGTGACAGAAGACCTTGTTTTGGTGCCTTCTAGCACGCACATTGCAAGAGTGACTTCCCCTGATCCCTTGATTCCTTGATTCGATTTGCTTTTCTAATGCAGGCCAACTGCCATACTGCACATTGATACTTTAAATATGCTAAGATGATCAATGTACAGTGTAGAAACCCAAGAAAATAAGAAAATAATGTCACAAGTGGCTAAAAAAGACTTAAAACTCTTTCAGTAGCAACTGCTTCCTATTGCATAAATCAAACAACGGGAACTAAATTTTAATTTTTTATTTAATCTCTTTATACCGTGAAAAGAAACCCAGTTACGTTGACTACCGTCTCATACGTGCTAGTTACGCACCCGCGAAAACATGAAAAATTGACTTACGGCACATTCCATAGCAGATGATACCTGTTGCTTTTAAGTCAAATATTGGGAACAATTTTTTTTTCAATTTCTCTTACTAGGGCCATTGTATTGGCATTGATTCTATGAATATGCTAAGATGATCAATGTACAGTGTAGAAACCCCAGAAAATAATGTCACAAGTGGCTAAAAAAGACTGAAATCTCTCAGTAGCAACTGCTTCCTATTGCATAAATCAAACAAAGGGAACTAAATTTTAATTTTTTATTTAATCTCTTTATACCGTGACAAGAAATCCAGTTACGTTGACTACCGTCTCATACGTGCTAGTTACGCACCCATGAAAACATGAAAAATCGACTTACGGCACATTCCATAGCAGACGACACCTGTTGCTTAAGTCAAATATAGGGAACAATTTTTTTTTTCAATTTCTCTTACTAGGGCCATTGTATTGGCATTGATTCTATGAATATGCTAAGATGATCAATGTACAGTGTAGAAATCCCAGAAAATAGTGTCACAAGTGGCTAAAAACGACTCAAAACTCTTTCAGTAACAACTGATTTCTATTGCATAAATCAAACAAAGGGAACTAAATTTTAATTTTTTATTTAATCTCTTTATACCGTGACAAGAAATCCAGTTGCGTTGACTACCGTCTCATACGAGCCAGTTACGCGCCTGCGAAAACATGAAAAATCGACTTACGGCACATTCCATAGCAGACGACACCTGTTGCTTAAATCAAACATAGGGATTTTTTTTTGTTCCTTTTCTCTTACTAGGGCCATTGAATTGGTTACGATGACTATCCCACCCATACGTGACCGTTATGTGCTGTGCATAAAATCATAAAATCAACTTGGACACTTTCGGAGGCAACTGATACCTGTTGCACAAATCAAAGAAAGGTAAAACCAGATTCATTTTCTTACCAGGGTCACGAAAAACACTGAACCAATTTTGGTGACCACGTGAATCATAAGTCGATTTTATGTTTAACCGCTGTGCAAAAACATTGATTCAGAAGCAACCGGTTGCTGTTGCATAAACTTTTTCCAATAAGAAATCTTGTTCTTGTTTGAAGAATTTAGAAATAGGCTAATGAAATACAATAAGATGTAAGAATGACTAATAATAAAAATAGGTAAAATAGATAAAATGGCAAAGTTAGGGATTCAACCTCTGACCATCAGGACCCAAAAAAGGTCTTGGTGCAGGAGTCAAACCCTCTTTGCCATTGAATAGGCTGAAATGACCCGAAGATTTAACATAGATATACAGAGATTTCCTCCCCTTCCAATCAGCCAATCAAATCTCAGGCCTCTCTTAAATTATCCAATCACAGAAGCTTTTAGAAAATCAAAATGGCGTCCAATCAGCCAATCAAATTTCATCCCTTTCTCCAAATTATCCAATCAGAAAAGCTTTGAGAAATTCAATATTGCGCCCAATCAGCCAATCAAATTGCAGACACACCCCTACAATCATCCAATCAGAAGCTTTGAGCCATTAAAAATGGCGCCCGAAAATATCAATAGAAAACAGTGAACAAAAATCGGCATAAAAGTGGATTTTAAGTCTTCTTTGAAGGCTGTTATGCAGTCCTTGACAAACTGCCAGGCATGCACCCTCCACACATGCCAGATTTCACTGAAAATGGGCGAAAATTTAAGAAAACAGGTTCACAGAAGACCTTGTTTTGGTGCCTTCTAGCACGCACATTGCAAGAGTGACTTCCCCTGATCCCTTGATTCCTTGATTCGATTTGCTTTTCTAATGCAGGCCAACTGCCATACTGCACATTGATACTTTAAATATGCTAAGATGATCAATGTACAGTGTAGAAACCCAAGAAAATAAGAAAATAATGTCACAAGTGGCTAAAAAAGACTTAAAACTCTTTCAGTAGCAACTGCTTCCTATTGCATAAATCAAACAAAGGGAACTAAATTTTAATTTTTAATTTAATCTCTTTATACCGTGACAAGAAACCCAGTTACGTTGACTACCGTCTCATACGTGCTAGTTACGCACCCGCGAAAACATGAAAAATTGACTTACGGCACATTCCATAGCAGATGATACCTGTTGCTTTTAAGTCAAATATTGGGAACAATTTTTTTTTTCAATTTCTCTTACTAGGGCCATTGTATTGGCATTGATTCTATGAATATGCTAAGATGATCAATGTACAGTGTAGAAACCCCAGAAAATAATGTCACAAGTGGCTAAAAAAGACTGAAATCTCTCAGTAGCAACTGCTTCCTATTGCATAAATCAAACAAAGGGAACTAAATTTTAATTTTTTATTTAATCTCTTTATACCGTGACAAGAAATCCAGTTACGTTGACTACCGTCTCATACGTGCTAGTTACGCACCCGTGAAAACATGAAAAATCGACTTACGGCACATTCCATAGCAGACGACACCTGTTGCTTAAGTCAAATAAAGGGAACAATTTTTTTTTTCAATTTCTCTTACTAGGGCCATTGTATTGGCATTGATTCTATGAATATGCTAAGATGATCAATGTACAGTGTAGAAATCCCAGAAAATAGTGTCACAAGTGGCTAAAAACGACTCAAAACTCTTTCAGTAACAACTGATTTCTATTGCATAAATCAAACAAAGGGAACTAATTTTTAATTTCTTTTAATATCTTTATACCGTGACAAGAAATCCAGTTGCATTGACTACCGTCTCATACGAGCCAGTTACGCGCCTGCGAAAACATGAAAAATCGACTTACGGCACATTCCATAGCAGACGACACCTGTTGCTTAAATCAAACATAGGGATTTTTTTTTGTTCCTTTTCTCTTACTAGGGCCATTGAATTGGTTACGATGACTATCCCACCCATACGTGACCGTTATGTGCTGTGCATAAAATCATAAAATCAACTTGGACACTTTCGGAGGCAACTGATACCTGTTGCACAAATCAAAGAAAGGTAAAACCAGATTCATTTTCTTACCAGGGTCACGAAAAACACTGAACCAATTTTGGTGACCACGTGAATCATAAGTCGATTTTATGTTTAACCGCTGTGCAAAAACATTGATTCAGAAGCAACCGGTTGCTGTTGCATAAACTTTTTCCAATAAGAAATCTTGTTCTTGTTTGAAGAATTTAGAAATAGGCTAATGAAATACAATAAGATGTAAGAATGACTAATAATAAAAATAGGTAAAATAGATAAAATGGCAAAGTTAGGGATTCAACCTCTGACCATCAGGACCCAAAAAAGGTCTTGGTGCAGGAGTCAAACCCTCTTTGCCATTGAATAGGCTGAAATGACCCGAAGATTTAACATAGATATACAGAGATTTCCTCCCCTTCCAATCAGCCAATCAAATCTCAGGCCTCTCTTAAATTATCCAATCACAGAAGCTTTTAGAAAATCAAAATGGCGTCCAATCAGCCAATCAAATTTCATCCCTTTCTCCAAATTATCCAATCAGAAAAGCTTTGAGAAATTCAATATTGAGCCCAATCAGCCAATCAAATTGCAGACACACCCCTACAATCATCCAATCAGAAGCTTTGAGCCATTAAAAATGGCGCCCGAAAATATCAATAGAAAACAGTGAACAAAAATCGGCATAAAAGTGGATTTTAAGTCTTCTTTGAAGGCTGTTATGCAGTCCTTGACAAACTGCCAGGCATGCACCCTCCACACATGCCAGATTTCACTGAAAATGGGCGAAAATTTAAGAAAACAGGGTGACAGAAGACCTTGTTTTGGTGCCTTCTAGCACGCACATTGCAAGAGTGACTTCCCCTGATCCCTTGATTCCTTGATTCGATTGGCTTTTCTAATGCAGGCCAACTGCCATACTGCACATTGATACTTTAAATATGCTAAGATGATCAATGTACAGTGTAGAAACCCAAGAAAATAAGAAAATTGTGTCACAAGTGGCTAAAAAAGACTTAAAACTCTTTCAGTAGCAACTGCTTCCTATTGCATAAATCAAACAACGGGAACTAAATTTTAATTTTTAATTTAATCTCTTTATACCGTGACAAGAAACCCAGTTACGTTGACTACCGTCTCATACGTGCTAGTTACGCACCCGCGAAAACATGAAAAATTGACTTACGGCACATTCCATAGCAGATGATACCTGTTGCTTTTAAGTCAAATATTGGGAACAATTTTTTTTTTCAATTTCTCTTACTAGGGCCATTGTATTGGCATTGATTCTATGAATATGCTAAGATGATCAATGTACAGTGTAGAAACCCCAGAAAATAATGTCACAAGTGGCTAAAAAAGACTGAAATCTCTCAGTAGCAACTGCTTCCTATTGCATAAATCAAACAAAGGGAACTAAATTTTAATTTTTTATTTAATCTCTTTATACCGTGACAAGAAATCCAGTTACGTTGACTACCGTCTCATACGTGCTAGTTACGCACCCGTGAAAACATGAAAAATCGACTTACGGCACATTCCATAGCAGACGACACTTGTTGCTTAAGTCAAATATAGGGAACAATTTTTTTTTTTCAATTTCTCTTATTAGGGCCATTGTATTGGCATTGATTCTATGAATATGCTAAGATGATCAATGTACAGTGTAGAAATCCCAGAAAATACTGTCACAAGTGGCTAAAAACGACTCAAAACTCTTTCAGTAACAACTGATTTCTATTGCATAAATCAAACAAAGGGAACTAATTTTTAATTTCTTTTAATATCTTTAGACCGTGACAAGAAATCCAGTTGCGTTGACTACCGTCTCATACGAGCCAGTTACGCACCTGCGAAAACATGAAAAATCGACTTACGGCACATTCCATAGCAGACAACACCTGTTGCTTAAATCAAACATAGGGATTTTTTTTTTTTCCTTTTCTCTTACTAGGGCCATTGAATTGGTTACGATGACTATCCCACCCATACGTGACCGTTATGTGCTGTGCATAAAATCATAAAATGAACTTGGACACTTTCGGAGGCAACTGATACCTGTTGCACAAATCAAAGAAAGGTAAAACAAGATTCATTTTCTTACCAGGGTCACGAAAAACACTGAACCAATTTTGGTGACCACGTGAATCATAAGTCGATTTTATGTTTAACCGCTGTGCAAAAACATTGATTCAGAAGCAACCGGTTGCTGTTGCATAAACTTTTTCCAATAAGAAATCTTGTTCTTGTTTGAAGAATTTAGAAATAGGCTAATGAAATACAATAAGATGTAAGAATGACTAATAATAAAAATAGGTAAAATAGATAAAATGGCAAAGTTAGGGATTCAACCTCTGACCATCAGGACCCAAAAAAGGTCTTGGTGCAGGAGTCAAACCCTCTTTGCCATTGAATAGGCTGAAATGACCCGAAGATTTAACATAGATATACAGAGATTTCCTCCCCTTCCAATCAGCCAATCAAATCTCAGGCCTCTCTTAAATTATCCAATCACAGAAGCTTTTAGAAAATCAAAATGGCGTCCAATCAGCCAATCAAATTTCATCCCTTTCTCCAAATTATCCAATCAGAAAAGCTTTGAGAAATTCAATATTGAGCCCAATCAGCCAATCAAATTGCAGACACACCCCTACAATCATCCAATCAGAAGCTTTGAGCCATTAAAAATGGCGCCCGAAAATATCAATAGAAAACAGTGAACAAAAATCGGCATAAAAGTGGATTTTAAGTATTCTTTGAAGGCTGTTATGCAGTCCTTGGTAAACTGCCAGGCATGCACCCTCCACACATGCCAGATTTCACTGAAAATGGGCGAAAATTTAAGAAAACAGGTTCACAGAAGACCTTGTTTTGGTGCCTTCTAGCACGCACCTTGCAAGAGTGACTTCCCCTGATCCCTTGATTCCTTGATTCGATTTGCTTTTCTAATGCAGGCCAACTGCCATACTGCACATTGATACTTTAAATATGCTAAGATGATCAATGTACAGTGTAGAAACCCAAGAAAATAAGAAAATAATGTCACAAGTGGCTAAAAAAGACTGAAAACTCTTTCAGTAGCAACTGCTTCCTATTGCATAAATCAAACAACGGGAACTAAATTTTAATTTTTAATTTAATCTCTTTATACCGTGACAAGAAACCCAGTTACGTTGACTACCGTCTCATACGTGCTAGTTACGCACCCGCGAAAACATGAAAAATTGACTTACGGCACATTCCATAGCAGATGATACCTGTTGCTTTTAAGTCAAATATTGGGAACAATTTTTTTTTCAATTTCTCTTACTAGGGCCATTGTATTGGCATTGATTCTATGAATATGCTAAGATGATCAATGTACAGTGTAGAAACCCCAGAAAATAATGTCACAAGTGGCTAAAAAAGACTGAAATCTCTCAGTAGCAACTGCTTCCTATTGCATAAATCAAACAAAGGGAACTAAATTTTAATTTTTTATTTAATCTCTTTATACCGTGACAAGAAACCCAGTTACGTTGACTACCGTCTCATACGTGCTAGTTACGCACCCGTGAAAACATGAAAAATCGACTTACGGCACATTCCATAGCAGACGACACCTGTTGCTTAAGTCAAATATAGGGAACAATTTTTTTTTTCAATTTCTCTTACTAGGGCCATTGTATTGGCATTGATTCTATGAATATGCTAAGATGATCAATGTACAGTGTAGAAATCCCAGAAAATACTGTCACAAGTGGCTAAAAACGAATCAAAACTCTTTCAGTAACAACGGATTTCTATTGCATAAATCAAACAAAGGGAACTAAATTTTTAATTTCTTTTAATCTCTTTATACCGTGACAAGAAATCCAGTTGTGTTGACTACCGTCTCATACGAGCCAGTTACGCGCCTGCGAAAACATGAAAAATCGACTTACGGCACATTCCATAGCAGACGACACCTGTTGCTTAAATCAAACATAGGGATTTTTTTTTTCCTTTTCTCTTACTAGGGCCATTGAATTGGTTACGATGACTATCCCACGCATACGTGACCGTTATGTGCTGTGCATAAAATCATAAAATGAACTTAGACACTTTCGGAGGTAACTGATACCTGTTGCACAAATCAAAGAAAGGTAAAACAAGATTCATTTTCTTACCAGGGTCACGAAAAACACTGAACCAATTTTGGTGACCACGTGAATCATAAGTCGATTTTATGTTTAACCGCTGTGCAAAAACATTGATTCAGAAGCAACCGGTTGCTGTTGCATAAACTTTTTCCAATAAGAAATCTTGTTCTTGTTTGAAGAATTTAGAAATAGGCTAATGTAATTAAATAAGATGTAAGAATGACTAATAATAAAAATAGGTAAAATAGTTAAAATGGGAAAGGTGGGGATTCAACCTCTGACCATCAGGACCCAAAAAAGGTCTTGGTGCAGGAGTCAAACCCTCTTTGCCATTGAATAGGCTGAAATGACCCGAAGATTTAACATAGATATACAGAGATTTCCTCCCCTTCCAATCAGCCAGTCAAATCTCAGGCCTCTCTTAAATTATCCAATCACAGAAGCTTTTAGAAAATCAAAATGGCGTCCAATCGGCCAATCAAATTTCATCCCTTTCTCCAAATTATCCAATCAGAAAAGCTTTGAGAAATTCAATATTGAGCCCAATCAGCCAATCAAATTGCAGACACACCCCCACAATCATCCAATCAGAAGCTTTGAGCCATTAAAAATGGCGCCCGAAAATATCAATAGAAAACAGTGAACAAAAATCGGCATAAAAGTGGATTTTAAGTCTTCTTTGAAGGCTGTTATGCAGTCCTTGGCAAACTGCCAGGCATGCACCCTCCACACATGCCAGATTTCACTGAAAATGGGCGAACATTTAAGAAAACAGGGTGACAGAAGACCTTGTTTTGGTGCCTTCTAGCACGCACCTTGCAAGAGTGACTTCCCCTGATCCCTTGATTCCTTGATTCGATTGGCTTTTCTAATGCAGGCCAACTGCCATACTGCACATTGATACTTTAAATATGCTAAGATGATCAATGTACAGTGTAGAAACCCAAGAAAATAAGAAAATAATGTCACAAGTGGCTAAAAAAGACTGAAAACTCTTTCAGTAGCAACTGCTTCCTATTGCATAAATCAAACAAAGGGAACTAAATTTTAATTTTTTATTTAATCTCTTTATACCGTGACAAGAAACCCAGTTACGTTGACTACCGTCTCATACGTGCTAGTTACGCACCCGCGAAAACATGAAAAATTGACTTACGGCACATTCCATAGCAGATGACACCTGTTGCTTTTAAGTCAAATATTGGGAACAATTTTTTTTTCAATTTCTCTTACTAGGGCCATTGTATTGGCATTGATTCTATGAATATGCTAAGATGATCAATGTACAGTGTAGAAACCCCAGAAAATAATGTCACAAGTGGCTAAAAAAGACTGAAATCTCTCAGTAGCAACTGCTTCCTATTGCATAAATCAAACAAAGGGAACTAAATTTTAATTCTTTATTTAATCTCTTTATACCGTGACAAGAAATCCAGTTACGTTGACTACCGTCTCATACGTGCTAGTTACGCACCCGTGAAAACATGAAAAATCGACTTACGGCACATTCCATAACAGACGACACCTGTTGCTTAAGTCAAATATAGGGAACAATTTTTTTTTTTCAATTTCTCTTACTAGGGCCATTGTATTGGCATTGATTCTATGAATATGCTAAGATGATCAATGTACAGTGTAGAAATCCCAGAAAATAGTGTCACAAGTGGCTAAAAAAGACTGAAAACTCTTTCAGTAACAACTGATTTCTATTGCATAAATCAAACAAAGGGAACTAAATTTTTAATTTCTATTAATCTCTTTATACCGTGACAAGAAATCCAGTTGCGTTGACTACCGTCTCATACAAGCCAGTTACGCGGCCGCGAAAACATGAAAAATCGACTTACGGCACATTCCATAGCAGACGACACCTGTTGCTAAAGTCAAACATAGGGATTTTTTTTTTTCCTTTTCTCTTACTAGGCCCATTGAATTGGTTACGATGACTATCCAACCCATACGTGACCGTTATGTGCTGTGCATAAAATCATAAAATCAACTTGGACACTTTCGGAGGCAACTGATACCTGTTGCACAAATCAAAGAAAGGTAAAACCAGATTCGTTTTCTTACCAGGGTCACGAAAAACACTGAACCAATTTTGGTGACCGCGTGAGTCATAAGTCGATTTTATGTTTAACCGCTGTGCAAAAACATTGATTCAGAAGCAACCGGTTGCTGTTGCATAGACTTTTTCCAAAAAGAAATCTTGTTCTTGTTTGAAGAATTTAGAAATAGGCTAATGAAATACAATAAGATGTAAGAATGACTAATAATAAAAATAGGTAAAATAGATAAAATGGCAAAGTTGGGGATTCAACCTCTGACCATCAGGACCCAAAAAAGATCTTGGTGCAGGAGTCAAACCCTCTTTGCCATTGAATAGGCTGAAATGACCCGAAGATTTAACATAGATATACAGAGATTTCCCCCACTTCCAATCAGCCAATCAAATCTCAGGCCTCTCTTAAATTATCCAATCACAGAAGCTTTTAGAAAATCAAAATGGCGTCCAATCGACCAATCAAATTTCATCCCTTTCTCCAAATTATCCAATCAGAAAAGCTTTGAGAAATTCAATATTGAGCCCAATCAGCCAATCAAATTGCAGACACACCCCCACAATCATCCAATCAGAAGCTTTGAGCCATTAAAAATGGCGCCCGAAAATATCAATAGAAAACAGTGAACAAAAATCGGCATAAAAGTGGATTTTAAGTCTTCTTTGAAGGCTGTTATGCAGTCCTTGGCAAACTGCCAGGCATGCACCCTCCACACATGCCAGATTTCACTGAAAATGGGCGAAAATTTAAGAAAACAGGGTGACAGAAGACCTTGTTTTGGTGCCTTCTAGCACGCACCTTGCAAGAGTGACTTCCCCTGATCCCTTGATTCCTTGATTCGATTTGCTTTTCTAATGCAGGCCAACTGCCATACTGCACATTGATACTTTAAATATGCTAAGATGATCAATGTACAGTGTAGAAACCCAAGAAAATAAGAAAATAATGTCACAAGTGGCTAAAAAAGACTGAAAACTCTTTCAGTAGCAACTGCTTCCTATTGCATAAATCAAACAAAGGGAACTAAATTTTAATTTTTTATTTAATCTCTTTATACCGTGACAAGAAACCCAGTTACGTTGACTACCGTCTCATACGTGCTAGTTACGCACCCGTGAAAACATGAAAAATCGACTTACGGCACATTCCATAGCAGACGACACCTGTTGCTTAAGTCAAATATAGGGAACAATTTTTTTTTTCAATTTCTCTTACTAGGGCCATTGTATTGGCATTGATTCTATGAATATGCTAAGATGATCAAAGTACAGTGTAGAAATCCCAGAAAATACGGTCACAAGTGGCTAAAAAAGACTGAAAACTCTTTCAGTAACAACTGATTTCTATTGCATAAATCAAACAAAGGGAACTAAATTTTTATTTTTTTTTAATCTCTTTATACCTTGACAAGAAATCCAGTTGCGTTGACTACCGTCTCATACGAGCCAGTTACGCACCCGCGAAAACATGAAAAATCGACTTACGGCACATTCCATAGCAGACGACACCTGTTGCTTAAGTGAAACATAGGGCTTTTTTTTTTTCCTTTTCTCTTACTAGGGCCATTGAATTGGTTACGATGACTATCCCACCCATACGTGACCGTTATGTGCTGTGCATAAAATCATAAAATCAACTTGGACACTTTCGGAGGCAACTGATACCTGTTGCACAAATCAAAGAAAGGTAAAACCAGATTCGTTTTCTTACCAGGGTCACGAAAAACACTGAACCAATTTTGGTGACCGCGTGAGTCATAAGTCGATTTTATGTTTAACCGCTGTGCAAAAACATTGATTCAGAAGCAACCGGTTGCTGTTGCATAAACTTTTTCCAATAAGAAATCTTGTTCTTGTTTGAAGAATTTAGAAATAGGCTAATGAAATACAATAAGATGTAAGAATGACTAATAATAAAAATAGGTAAAATAGATAAAATGGCAAAGTTGGGGATTCAACCTCTGACCATCAGGACCCAAAAAAGATCTTGGTGCAGGAGTCAAACCCTCTTTGCCATTGAATAGGCTGAAATGACCCGAAGATTTAACATAGATATACAGAGATTTCCCCCCCTTCCAATCAGCCAGTCAAATCTCAGGCCTCTCTTAAATTATCCAATCACAGAAGCTTTTAGAAAATCAAAATGAACCTGATACTCCAGTCCTTGATACTGAACTTGTTGATGAAAATTGCTCAGACGGTGAATATGGCCTTAATCCAAATTTAGAAGGGCAACCTATATCCAGTGAAAAACCTTACCGAAAGTTTTAGAATCTACTTTTAGTTATTTACTTGAAACAATACCAAATAAGGAACAACCACTTGCAAATACGTATACTCAAAATGAGCTTCAATTACATCAAACTCTTACAAAATTAACCCCTCGAGCTGAAACCCAACCACAGGAAAAAAACTCTAAGAAACCTTCATCTGACATCCTGGATAAAAAGCAAAAAAAGAGGAAAATTAAGCAACCATCTCTATCAGAAGTACAACAACAGTTAGAATTTTCCGTTTCTGTTATTCATAAACTTGAAAGGAAAGTTGAAGAACTTCAAAGACAAAATCAAATTTTACATTTACAAAAGAATATGAGTACCGAAACTTCTCATACCAACAAACCTGCAGCTTCTGAGGATAAAAATACTTATCTTCATTCCCAGAATAACTATGACATCAATCTACGTCTCCTGACTTTAGAAAATGCCATTATAAAGTCTAGACTATCAAATCTTGAGATACTACAGCAAGTCACGGTCTCACAGGATTTGGCAAATCATATGAGCCTTAGAATGACCAACAACCCAGTGTCTTATGTTCAACAAGGAATCCCTCAAGCAATGAATCATAGATTCAATCCTGGACAGTTTCAACAAGGAATCCCTCAAGCAATGAATCATAGATTTCCCAATCCTGGACAGTTTCAACAAGGAATCCCTCAAGCAATGAATCATACATTCCTTTATCCTGGACAATTCCAATGCCCGCAAAAAGTAAATAATACTTTTTATCAACAACAACAAGTGAATCCTCTCACACCACACTTCGTTCCTAATAAACTATTCTATAGCGCCGATTCCTCTCGTCAGGTCTATCGCCAAACATCTGATCAGGACAATAAAACTCTCGAACAAAGGCAGACCTTCCTCATCCATCACGGCACATACATGTGCAGGAAGAATTCTGTCTTCCACGGAATCTGCAAGATAATCATTTGAAACACAGGACAAATACTGATAGAAACCATGTATTTGACAGTAGGATAATTTCTAATAAACATTCATATAAATCAAAACCTTCAAGGTATATTCCACCAAGGATGCAAAGGTCAAGAAAACATCAGCATGATAGAAGAGATTCTGGACCAGGGCTGCGAAATGACTAGCTTGACCTATATTCCACGCCTAAGAAGGTGCGCTTTGAAACACGGACTCAAGTTCAGACTATAAATGTCTCGAACCTTTCTGTTGTTGTAGAAAATGCTAAAACTATAAACACAAATCTAAAAAACAAAAATCATTGTCATGAAACCTTGTCAGTACAAGACAAAGAAAATATGACAGAACAGACCTCCCAAAAATTTTGCAGAGATGAGACTGCTCATCACCTAATACCCCAAAATACCTACAATGTTGTGAGCAATCAACCCACTTCAGATATGGGCACATTGACGAGTAATGTCTTTACCACACCTTCTACACACACTAATAGCAATGTGTGTACACAACCTTCCCCAAATCTTAATATGAATAGTCTTCAACGGTCCCATGTAGAAGGGACTGATGGTATCAACAGAAATCAGCAGTCTTTTTTGCAGAGACGCCGTTCATCAGAAAGAACAGACATAGCACCTTCAACGACAAACAGCAAACCATCAGATTAAAAACTCTGAATGTCAAAAACATCAAGTCCAATGGAAAATATATCCAAGACCTATTGGAGGATTGTGATGTATGTTGCATACAAGAACACTGGCTGTTCAACTTTCAATTATCAAATCTAAATGAACTTCATGCCCATTTTCAATCTCATGCTAAGGCTGTTGATGATAGGGATCCAATCCCACCCTACCAAATTCCAAGAGGTTATGGAGGCACTGGTATCCTATATAGGAAGAATTGGGACTTGAAGACAAATCCTATATCTGATGGTATTGACAGAGTGACTGTAATTGATTCAAATCCAAAGCTATGTATCGTTAGTGTCTACCTTCCCAGTCGGGGAAACTCAGCTCAGGAACATTTTAAGGAAGCTATTCAAGAAATTGAAGAAATTATACACAAGTTTTCCACCAGCCATGCCCTCTTGATCTGTGGGGATTTTAACTCCTCAATCTCAAGAGACTCCCCTAATTCCAGAGATATTCTTCTAAAAAAGTTTATTGAAGACTCTAATCTTTATACCTATCAGAATGGACAACCAACCCTTTTTTCACCCGAATGGTCATGTACAAGCTGAGATTGATTATATCCTGACAAATGCAACTGCTAATGAACTATTATCTTGCGTTAAAAATGAGGGTATTCACCATAACAATGTATCTGATCATGTTCCACTTTCTACCAAAATCAATATTAAATTCCATCAGAGAAAATCTACGATCACTATACAACCTAAACTCAAATGGGAAAAATGTAACAAGGAAGTATATCAAAACACTTTGAATTCAAATATTGAGACAATCAAATCTGCCATGAAGACCAACATAAATGATGGCATAAGCCTACTCAAGGACGTACAGGATATGGCTGTACAAAAAAGCATCCCTGGTCTTGATCCTTTGATTAAGAAAAATAAACTGAAACCCTTCTTTTGCAGAAACCCTGAAGTTGTAACTGCATCAAAAAAAAGCAAAGAGGCTTGGTGGACATGGAAACAAAATGGAGCAATTGTTGATCCTGAAAACCGATTTTGGGTCGCAATGAAAGAATGCAAACGAAAATTGAGACAAATCCTTAGACAGCAGTCTGCAGTAAAAAATGAAAAAGTACTTGAAGATATCATGCATTCAGAAGATGATGGAAAAATGTTTTATAAACTCATTAATATACAACGTACTTCGGTTAAGTCAATTACAAACTGTCTGAATGTTAAAGGAAAGTTACTGACTTCTGACAAAGAAATGACAGAAGGTTGGGCTGAGCACTTTGAAAATCTTGCCACACCAAAATCCAATTTACCTTATGACAATGAATTTCTTAGAAAAGCACAGGAAAATTTTAAGATGATTGAAAACCTAGACTCTGACAAAAACCTCATAACGCCAGCCACCATTAAGGAAATTACAACGGCCATAAATCAACTACACAACAATAAAGCTGCTGACTATATTGGTCTTCAAGCTGAACATCTCAAATACGGTGGTGAACCCATACGTGTGATACTACTTCTTCTGATAAACCAGATTTTCTCTATGAAAAAGATCCCAGAATCTTTAAAAATTGGCACCATTACACCAATTTTTAAAAAAGGAGACAATAAAGAGCCAGATAACTACAGGGGCATAACTGTAACTCCAATACTTTTGAAAGTTGTAGAGCATGTTTTAAATCAAAGGCATAAAAATACCCTTTATCTTACTCAATCCAGACTGCAAAGTGGATTTACCAAGGGAACTTCTTCTATGAGATCTGCCCTTATAGTTTCGGAATGTAAAATGGAAGCCAAACTAAAGAAAGAAAAACTTTACTTTGTGACACTCGATACCAGAAAAGCTTTCGATGTTGTAAACCATGATCTGCTATTACGTAACCTGTTTTTGGATAAAATTCCTTTGGCAGAATGGATGTTACTCAAAGACTCCTACACGGATATGTCTGCATGTGTGAAATGGCAAAACCTTCTGTCTAGACCATTTAGTATAAAACAGGGTGTTCGACAGGGCGGAGTCTTGTCAACAGAACACTATAAGCGATACAACAACCCCTTACTGACTAAACTAGAAACCAATTTTAAAGGTGCAAAGATAGGGAACATTTGTATACCTCACACAACCTGTGCTGACGATGTTGCATTACTCTCGCACTCAAAATTTGAGATGGACCAGATGTTAGAAACAGTAGGAACCTTCAGTTATACACATAGGTATGACATTAACTCACAGAAAAGTGCTTGCCTGATCTTCAATAACAAACGAAACAGTGATGAGACAAAACTTATGCTTAATAAAAACCCTATTCCAGTTTCAGATAGCACTGTCCACTTGGGACTTAAGAGAGAACTAGGAGAATGTACTGACATTGATCGTAAAATAGAACTAGGAAGGAGGACAGCGTACTCCTTACTTGGAGCAGGCTTCCATGGATTCAACGGACTTAAGCAAGATAACAAAGCACACATATGGAAGACTTTTGTAGTACCGAGAATCCTATACGGCCTTGAAGTATATTTGATCAGCCAAAAAGAAGTTAAAAAACTGGAACGGTTTCAAAATAAATGCCTGAAACAACTTCAACACCTTCCTGATCGGGCTGCCAATGTAGCATGTTGTGCTTTATTGGGAATTTTACCAATGGAAATTCAAATCCACAAAAATATTCTTAATTTATTTATTGCCATCCTACACTCTCCAAACTCAGTTGAATACGAAATTGCAATGAGACAGTTGGCAACCAAGACAATAGATGGAAACAGGTTCTTTTCCTACGTCCGTAGAATTTTACTGAAATATGATCTACCCACTACCTACTCGCTTATTACAGATACCCCTGACAAATGTAAATGGAAGAAAATGTTGAAAGATTCAGTGAATTTACATGTAGAGAAGAAGTGGAAAGAAGAAATTAAGGAAAAATGTTCTCTTAAATATCTCAACCCAAATTCATTCAAAGTAGGGAAGATCCATCATGTTTACAGTACTGTCAGACCAAACAAGGAAGATATCAGGAGATCGGAGCTCAAGGTTAAACTCCTACTTGGTACCTACACCTTGCAGGCTAATAAATCAGTCTTTAACCAACATGCAGTAGATTCAACTTGTAAATTGTGTAAAAATGAACCTGAAACTAGAGAACATTTCATTTCCAAGTGTAAATCACTCCAGGATATCAGAACTAAATATTCCAGACTTTTCCAGAATACGATTAATACTGCAAACATTGGAGAGCAAAAAATTCTAGATCCAAATATGTTTACCCAGATGGTTCTAGACAGCACCCACCAAGAAGTTAGCAGGACAATCTGCATCTCCTCAGGTTCTAGGGAAAGACTGGAATTTTTGTCTAGGGAATACCTATGGAAAATCCACATTGCCAGATGCCAGCAACTTGCAAAATGTCAGTAATGCCTTAAGGACTACTACCCCTCAGTAACATGGTGGAATAGCAAAAATATATATATATATATATATATATATATATATATTTCTGTTAAGTACGAAATATAAAATTCTCCGCGACGTCTATAGACATGCAACGCGATTTGTGGCGTATATAGTGTGAAGAACATAGAAATAGTGATATTGAAAGTTGAAAACCTCTATTCCGAAAACACAGATACTCAACTACAGATTCACAAATAAGTGTATTCTGAGGTTCTCCGAACAGAGAAACGGAGGAATTTAAGACAACAACAATGGCATCCAATCAGCCAATCAATATTGCGCCCAATATTGATTCGATTTGCTTTTCTAAAGCAGGCTAACTGCCATACTGCACATTGATACTTTAAATATGCTAAGATGATCAATGTACAGTGTATAAACCCAAGAAAATAAAAAAATAAAGTCACAAGTGGCTAAAAAAGACTGAAAACTCTTTCAGTAGCAACTGCTTCCTATTGCATAAATCAAACAAAGGGAACTAAATTTTAATTTTTTATTTAATCTCTTTATACAGTGACAAGAAACGCAGTAACGTTGACTACCGTCTCATACGTGCTAGTTACGCACCCGCGAAAACATGAAAAATTGACTTACGGCACATTCCATAGCAGATGACACCTGTTGCTTTTAAGTCAAATATTGGGAACAATTTTTTTTTCAATTTCTCTTACTAGGGCCATTGTATTGGCATTGATTGTATGAATATGCTAAGATGATCAATGTACAGTGTAGAAACCCCAGAAAATAATGTCACAAGTGGCTAAAAAAGACTGAAATCTCTCAGTAGCAACTGCTTCCTATTGCATAAATCAAACAAAGAGAACTAAATTTTAATTTTTTATTTAATCTCTTTATACCGTGACAAAAAATCCAGTTACATTGACTACCGTCTCATACGTGCTAGTTACGCACCCGTGAAAACATGAAAAATCGACTTACGGCACATTCCATAGCAGACGACACCTGTTGCTTAAGTCAAATATAGGGAACAATTTTTTTTTTTCAATTTCTCTTACTAGGGCCATTGTATTGGCATAGATTCTATGAATATGCTAAGATGATCAATGTACAGTGTAGAAATCCCAGAAAATAGTGTCACAAGTGGCTAAAAAAGACTGAAAACTCTTTCAGTAACAACTGATTTCTATTGCATAAATCAAACAAAGGGAACTAAATTTTTAATTTTTTTTAATCTCTTTATACCGTGACAAGAAATCCAGTTGCGTTGACTACCGTCTCATACGAGCCAGTTACGCGCCCGCGAAAACATGAAAAATCGACTTACGGCACATTCCATAGCAGACGACACCTGTTGCTTTATTCAAACATAGGGATTTTTTTTTTTCCTTTTCTCTTACTAGGGCCATTGAATTGGTTACGATGACTATCCCACCCATACGTGACCGTTATGTGCTGTGCATAAAATCATAAAATCAACTTGGACACTTTCGGAGGCAACTGATACCTGTTGCACAAATCAAAGAAAGGTAAAACCAGATTTGTTTTCTTACCAGAGTCATGAAAACCACTGAACCAATTTTGGTGACTGCGTGAGTCATAAGTCCATTTTATGTTTAACCGCTGTGCAAAAACATTGATTCAGAAGCAACCGGTTGCTGTTGCATAAACTTTTTCCAATAAGAAATCTTGTTCTTGTTTGAAGAATTTAGAAATAGGCTAATGAAATACAATAAGATGTAAGAATGACTAATAATAAAAATAGGTAAAATAGATAAAATGGCAAAGTTGGGAATTCAACCTCTGACCATCAGGACCCAAAAAAGGTCTTGGTGCAGGAGTCAAACCCTCTTTGCCATTGAATAGGCTGAAATGACCCGAAGATTTAACATAGATATACAGAGATTTCCTCCCCTTCCAATCAGCCAATCAAATCTCAGGCCTCTCTTAAATTATCCAATCACAGAAGCTTTTAGAAAATCAAAATGGCGTCCAATCAGCCAATCAAATTTCATCCCTTTCTCCAAATTATCCAATCAGAAAAGCTTTGAGAAATTCAATATTGCGCCCAATCAGCCAATCAAATTGCAGACACACCCCCACAATCATCCAATCAGAAGCTTTGAGCCATTAAAAATGGCGCCCGAAAATATCAATAGAAAACAGTGAACAAAAATCGGCATAAAAGTGGATTTTAAGTATTCTTTGAAGGCTGTTATGCAGTCCTTGGCAAACTGCCAGGCATGCACCCTCCACACATGCCAGATTTCACTGAAAATGGGAAAAATTTAAGAAAACAGGGTGACAGAAGACCTTGTTTTGGTGCCTTCTAGCACGCACCTTGCAAGGGTGACTTCCCCTGATCCCTTGATTCCTTGATTCGATTTGCTTTTCTAATGCAGGCCAACTGCCATACTGCACATTGATACTTTAAATATGCTAAGATGATCAATGTACAGTGTAGAAACCCAAGAAAATAAAAAAATAATATCACAAGTGGTTAAAAAAGACTGAAAACTCTTTCAGTAGCAACTGCTTCCTATTGCATAAATCAAACAAAGGGAACTAAATTTTAATTTTTTATTTAATCTCTTTATACCGTGACAAGAAACCCAGTAACGTTGACTACCGTCTCATACGTGCTAGTTACGCACCCGCGAAAACATGAAAAATCGACTTACGGCACATTCCATAGCAGATGACACCTGTTGCTTTTAAGTCAAATATTGGGAACAATTTTTTTTTTCAATTTCTCTTACTAGGGCCATTGTATTGGCATTGATTCTATGAATATGCTAAGATGATCAATGTACAGTGTAGAAACCCCAGAAAATAATGTCACAAGTGGCTAAAAAAGACTGCAATCTCTCAGTAGCACCTGCTTCCTATTGCATAAATCAAACAAGGGGAACTAAATTTTAATTTTTTATTTAATCTCTTTATACCGTGACAAGAAATCCAGTTACGTTGACTACCGTCTCATACGTGCTAGTTACGCGCCCGTGAAGACATGAAAAATCGACTTACGGCACATTCCATAGCAGACGACACCTGTTGCTTAAGTCACATATAGGGAACAATTTTTTTTTTCAATTTCTCTAACTAGGGCCATTGTATTGGCATTGATTCTATGAATATGCTAAGATGATCAATGTACAGTGTAGAAATCCCAGAATAGAGTGTCACAAGTGGCTAAAAAAGACTGAAAACTCTTTCAGTAACAACTGATTTCTATTGCATAAATCAAACAAAGGGAACTAAATTTTTAATTTTTTATTTAATCTCTTTATACCGTGACAAGAAGCCCAGTTACGTTGACTACCGTCTCATACGTGCTAGTTACGCACCCGCGAAAACATGAAAAATCGACTTACGGCACATTCCATAACAGATGACACCTCTTGCTTTCAAGTCAAATATTGGGAACAATTTTTTTTTCAATTTCTCTTACTAGGGCCATTGTATTGGCATTGATTCTATGAATATGCTAAGATGATCAATGTACAGTGTAGAAACCCCAGAAAATAATGTCACAAGTGGCTAAAAAAGACTGAAATCTCTCAGTAGCAACTGCTTCCTATTGCATAAATCAAAGAAAGGGAACTAAATTTTAATTTCTTATTTAATCTCTTTATACCGTGACAAGAAATCCAGTTACATTGACTACCGTCTCATACGTGCTATTTACGCACCCGCGAAAACATGAAAAATCGACTTACGGCACATTCCATAGCAGATGACACCTGTTGCTTTTAAGTCAAATATTGGAAATAATTTTTTTTTCAATTTCTCTTACTAGGACCATTGTATTGGCATTGATTGTATGAATATCCTGAGATGATCAATGTACAGTGTAGAAACCCCAGAAAATAATGTCACAAGTGGCTAAAAAACACTTAAATCTCTTAGTAGCAACTACTTCCTATTGCATAAATCAAACAAAGGGAACTAAATTTTAATTTTTTATTTAATCTCTTTATACCGTGACAAGAAATCCAGTTACGTTGACTACCGTCTCATACGTGCTAGTTACGCGCCCGTGAAAACATGAAAAATCGACTTACGGCACATTCCATAGTAGATGACACATGTTGCTTAAGTTACATATAGGGAACAATATTTCTTTTCCAATTTCTCTTACTAGGGCCATTGTGTTGGCATTGATTCTATGAATATGCTAAGATGCTCAATGTACAGTGTAGAAATCCCGGAAAATAGTGTCACAAGTGGCTAAAAAAGACTGAAAACTCTTTCAGTAGCAACTGCTTCCTATTGCATAAATCAAACAAAGGGAACTAAATTTTAATTTTTTATTTAATCTCTTTATACCGTGACAAGAAACCCAGTTACGTTGACTACCGTCTCATACGTGCTAGTTACGCACCCGCGAAAACATGAAAATTCGACTTATGGCACATTCCATAGCAGATGACACCCATTGCTTTTAATTCAAATATTGGGAACAATTTTTTTTTCAATTTCTCTTACTAGGGTCATTATATTGGCATTGATTCTATGAATATGCTAAGATGATCAATGTACTATGTAGAAACCCCAGAAAATAATGTCACAAGTGGCTAAAAAAGACTGCAATCTCTCAGTAGCAACTTCTTCCTATTGCATAAATCAAACAAAGGGAACTAAAATTTAATTTTTTATTTAATCTCTTTATACCGTGACAAGAAACCCAGTTACGTTGACTACCGTCTCATACGTACTAGTTACGCACCCGTGAAAACATGAAAAATCGACTTACGGCACATTCCATAGCAGACGACACCTGTTGCTTAAATCAAATATAGGGAACAATTTTTTTTTTTCAATTTCTCTTACTAGGGCCATTCTATTGGCATTGATTCTATGAATATGCTAAGATGATCAATGTACAGTGTAGAAATCCCAGAAAGTCGTGTCACAAGTGGCTAAAAAAGACTGAAAACTCTTTCAGTAGCAACTGCTTCCTATTGCATAAATCAAACAAAGGGAACTAAATTTTAATTTTTTATTTAATCTCTTTATACCGTGACAAGAAACCCAGTTACGTTGACTACCGTCTCATACGTGCTAGTAATGCACCCGCGAAAACATGAAAAATCGACTTACGGCACATTCCATAGCAGATGACACCTGTTGCTTTTAAGTCAAATATTGGGAATAATTTTTTTTTCAAGTTATCTTACTAGGGCCATTGTATTAGCATTGATTCTATGAATATGCTAAGATGATCAATGTACAGTGTAGAAACCCTAGAAAATAATGTCACAAGTGGCTAAAAAAGACTGAAATCTCTCAGTAGCAACTGCTTCCTATTGCATAAATCAAACAAACGGAACTAAATTTTAATTTTTTATTTAATCTCTTTATACCTTGGCAAGAAATTCAGTTACGTTGACTACCGTCTCATACGTGCTAGTTACGCACCCGTGAAAATATGAAAAATCGACTTACGGCACATTCCATAGCAGACGACACCTTATGCTTAAGTCAAATATAGGGAACAATTTTTTTTTTTCAATTTCTCTTACTAGGGCCATTGTATTGGCATTGATTCTATGAATATGCTAAGATGATCAATGTACAGTGTAGAAACCCAAGAAAATAAGAAAATAATGTCACAAGTGGCTAAAAAAGACTGAAAACTCTTTCAGAAGCAATTGCTTCCTATTGCATAAATCAAACAAAGGGAACTAAATTTTAATTTTTTACTTAATCTCTTTATACCGTGACAAGAAACCCAGTTACGTTGACTACCGTCTCATACGTGCTAGTTACGCACCCGTGAAAACATGAAAAATCGACTTACGGCACATTCCATAACAGACGACACCTTTTGCTTAAGTCAAATATAGGGAACAATTTTTTTTTTCAATTTCTCTTACTAGGGCCATTGTATTGGCATTGATTGTATGAATATGCTAAGATGATCAATGTACAGTGTAGAAATCCCAGAAAATAGTGTCACAAGTAGCTAAAAAAGATTGAAAACTCTTTCAGTAACAACTGATTTCTATTGCATAAATCAAACAAAGGGAACTAAATTTTTAATTTTTTTTAATCTCTTTATACCGTGACAAGAAACCCAGTTACGTTGACTGCCGTCTCATACGTGCTAGTTACGCACTCGCGAAAACATGAAAAATCGTCTAACGGCACATTCGATAGCAGATGACACCTGTTGGTTTTAAGTCAAATATTGGGAACAATTTTTTTTTTTCAATTTCTCTTACTAGGGCCATTGTATTGGCATTGATTCTATGAATATGCTAAGATGATCAATGTACAGTGTAGAAATCCAAGAAAATAGTGTCACAAGTGGCTAAAAAAGACTGAAAACTCTTTCAGTAACAACTGATTTCTATTGCATAAATCAAACAAAGGGAACTAAATTTTAATTTTTTATTTAATCTCTCTATACCATGACAAGAAATCCAGTTGCGTTGACTACCGTCTCATACGTGCTACTTACGCACCAGTGAAAACATGAAAAATCGACTTACGACACATTCCATGGCAGACGACACCTGTTGCTTAAGTCAAACATAGCGATTGTTTTTTTCCTTTTCTTTTACTAGAGCTATTGAATTGGTTACGATGACTATCCCACCCATACGTGACCGTTATGTGCTGTGCATAAAATCATAAAATCAACTTGGAAACTTTCGGAGGCAACTGATACCTGTCGCACAAATCAAAGAAAGGTAAAACCAGATTCGTTTTCTTACCAGGGTCACGAAAAACACTGAACCAATTTTGGTGACCGCGTGAGTCATAAGTCGATTTTATGTTTAACAGCTGTGCAAAAACATTGATTCAGAAGCAACCGGTTGCTGTTGCATAAACTTTTTCCAATAAGAAATCTTGTTCTTGTTTGAAGAATTTAGAAATAGGCTAATGAAATACAATAAGATGTAAGAATGACTAATAATAAACATAGGTAAAATAGATAAAATGGCAAAGTTGGGGATTCAACCTCTGACCATCAGGACCCAAAAAAGGTCTTGGTGCAGGAGTCAAACCCTCTTTGCCATTGAATAGGCTGAAATGACCCAAAGATTTAACATAGATATACAGAGATTTCCCCCCCTTCCAATCAGCCAATCAAATCTCAGGCCTCTCTTAAATTATCCAATCACAGAAGCTTTTAGAAAATCAAAATGGCGTCCAATCAGCCAATCAAATTTCATCCCTTTCTCCAAATTATCCAATCAGAAAAGCTTTGAGAAATTCAATATTGCGCCCAATCAGCCAATCAAATTGCAGACACACCCCTACAATCATCCAATCAGAAGCTTTCAGCCATTAAAAATGGCGACCGAAAATATCAATATAAAACAGTGAACAAAAATCGGCATAAAAGTGGATTTTAAGCTCTCTTTGAAGGTTGTTATGCCGTCTTTGGCAAACTACCAGGCATGCACCCTCCACACATGCCAGATTTCACTGAAAATGGGCGAAAATTTAAGAAAACAGGGTGACAGAAGACCTTGTTTTGGTGCCTTCTAGCACGCACCTTGCAAGAGTGACTTCCCCTGATCCCTTGATTCCTTGATTCGATTTGCCTTTCTAATACAGGCCAACTGCCATACTGCACATTGATACTTTAAATATGCTAAGATGACCAATGTACAGTGTAGAAACCCAAGAAAATAAGAAAATAATGTCACAAGTGGCTAAAAAAGACTGAAAACTCTTTCAGTAGCAACTGCTTCCTATTGCATAAATCAAACAAAGGGAACTAAATTTTAATTTTTTATTTAATCTCTTTACACCGTGACAAGAAACCCAGTTACATTGACCACCGGCTCATACGATCCAGTTACACGTCCGCAAAAACATGAAAAATCGACTTACGGCACATTCTATAGCAGATGAAACCTGCTGCTTTTAAGTCAAATATTGGAAACAATTTTTTTTTCAATTTCTCTTACTCTGGCCATTGTATTGGCATTGGTTCTATGAATATGCTAAGATGATCAATGTACAGTGTAGAAACCCCAGAAAATAATGTCACAAGTGGCTAAAAAAGACTGAAATCTCTCAGTAGCAACTGCTTCCTATTGCATAAATTAAACAAAGGGAACTTTATTTTAATTTTTTATTTAATCTCTTTATACCGTAACAAGAAATCTGGTTACGTTGACTACCGTCTCATACGTGCTAGTTACGCACCCATGAAAACATGAAAAATCGACTTACGGCACATTCCATAGCAGACGACACCTGTTGCTTAAGTCAAATATAGGGAACAATTTTTTTTTTCAATTTCTCTTACTAGGGCCATTGTATTGGCATTGATTCTATGAATATGCTAAGATGATCAATGTACAGTGTAGAAATCCCAGAAAATAGTGTCACAACTGGCTAAAAAAGACTGAAAACTCTTTCAGTAACAACTGATTTCTATTGCATAAATCAAACAAAGGGAACTAAATTTTAATTTTTTATTTAATCTCTCTATACCATGACAAGAAATCCAGTTGCGTTGACTACCGTCTCATACGTGCTACTTACGCACCCGTGAAAACATGAAAAATCGACTTACGACACATTCCATAGCAGATGACACCTGTTGCTTACGTCAAATATTGGGAACAATTTTTTTTTTCACGTTCTCTTACTAGGACCATTGCATTGGCATTCATTCTATGAATATCCTAAGATGATCAACGTACAGTGTAGAAATCCAAGTGAATAGTCTCACAAGTGGCTAAAAAAGACTGAAAACTCTTTCAGTAACAACTGATTTCTATTGCATAAATCAAACAAAGGGAACTAAATTTTAATTTTTTATTTAATCTCTTTATACCGTGACAAGAAACCCAGTTACGTTGACTACCGTCTCATACGTGCTAGTTATACACCTGGGAATACATGAAAAATCGACTTACGGCACATTCCATAGCAGATGACACCTGTTGCTTTTAAGTCAAATATTGGGGAACAATTTTTTTTTCAATTTCTCTGACTAGGGCCATTGTATTGGCATTGATTCTATGAATATGCTAAGATGATCAATGTACAGTGTAGAAATCCCAGAAAATAGTGTCACAAGTGGCTAAAAAAGACTGAAAACTCTTTCAGTAACAACTGATTTCTATTGCATAAATCAAACAAAGGGAACTAAATTTTTAATTTTTTTTAATCTCTTTATACCGTGACAAGAAATCCAGTTGCGTTGACTACCGTCTCATACGAGCCAGTTAAGCGCCCGCAAAGACATGAACAATTGACTTACGGAACATTCCATAGCAGATGACACCTGTTGCTTTTAAGTCAAACATAGGGATTTTTTTTTTTTCTTTTCTCTTACTAGGGCCATTGAATTGGTTACGATGACTATCCCACCCATACGTGACCGTTATGTGCTGTGCATAAAATCATAAAATCAACTTGGACACTTTCGGAGGCAACTGATACCTGTTGTACAAATCAAAGAAAGGTAAAACCAGATTCGTTTTCTTACCAGGGTCACGAAAAACACTGAACCAATTTTGGTGACTGCGTGAGTCATAAGTCGATTTTATGTTTAACAGCTGTGCAAAAACATTGATTCAGAAGCAACCGGTTGCTGTTGCATAAACTTTTTCCAATAAGAAATCTTGTTCTTGTTTGAAGAATTTAGAAATAGGCTAATGAAATACAATAAGATGTAAGAATGACTAATAATAAAAATAGGTAAAATAGATAAAATGGCAAAGTTGGGGATTCAACCTCTGACCATCAGGACCCAAAAAATGTCTTGGTGCAGGAGTCAAACCCTCTTTGCCATTGAATAGGCTGAAATGACCCGAAGATTTAACATAGATATACAGAGATTTCTCCCCCTTCCAATCAGCCAATCAAATCTCAGGCCTCTTTTAAATTATCCAATCACAGAAGCTTTTAGAAAATCAAAATGGCGTCCAATCAGCCAATCAAATTTCATCCCTTTCTCCAAATTATCCAATCAGAAAAGCTTTGAGAAATTCAATATTGCGCCCAATCAGCCAATCAAATTGCAGACACACCCCCACAATCATCCAATCAGAAGCTTTGAGCCATTAAAAATGGCGCCCGAAAATATCAATAGAAAACAGTGAACAAAAATCGGCATAAAAGTGGATTTTAAGTCTTCTTTGAAGGCTGTTATGCAGTCCTTGGCAAACTGCCAGGCATGCACCCTCCACACATGCCAGATTTCACTGAAAATGGGCGAAAATTTAAGAAAACAGGGTGACAGAAGACCTTGTTTTGGTGCCTTCTAGCACGCACCTTGCAAGAGTGACTTCATCTGATCCCTTGATTCCTTGATTCTATTTGCTTTTCTAATGCTGACCAAGTGCCATATTACACATTCATACTTTAAATATGCTAAGATGATCAATGTACAGTGTAGAAATCCAAGAAAATAATGTCACAAATGGCTAAAAAAGACTGAAATGTCTCAGTAGCAACTGCTTCCTATTGCATAAATCAAACAAAGGGAACTAAATTTTAATTTTTTATTTAATCTCTTTATACCGTGACAAGAAACCCAGTTACGTTGACTACCGTCTCATACGTGCTAGTTATACACCTGCGAATACATGAAAAATCGACTTACGGCACATTCCATAGCAGATGACACCTGTTGCTTTTAAGTCAAATATTGGGGAACAATTTTTTTTTCAATTTCTCTGACTAGGGCCATTGTATTGGCATTGATTCTATGAATATGCTAAGATGATCAATGTACAGTGTAGAAATCCCAGAAAATAGTGTCACAAGTGGCTAAAAAAGACTGAAAACTCTTTCAGTAACAACTGATTTCTATTGCATAAATCAAACAAAGGGAACTAAATTTTTAATTTTTTTTAATCTCTTTATACCGTGACAAGAAATCCAGTTGCGTTGACTACCGTCTCATACGAGCCAGTTAAGCGCCCGCAAAGACATGAACAATTGACTTACGGAACATTCCATAGCAGATGACACCTGTTGCTTAAGTCAAACATAGGGATTTTTTTTTTTTCTTTTCTCTTACTAGGGCCATTGAATTGGTTACGATGACTATCCCACCCATACGTGACCGTTATGTGCTGTGCATAAAATCATAAAATCAACTTGGACACTTTCGGAGGCAACTGATACCTGTTGTACAAATCAAAGAAAGGTAAAACCAGATTCGTTTTCTTACCAGGGTCACGAAAAACACTGAACCAATTTTGGTGACTGCGTGAGTCATAAGTCGATTTTATGTTTAACAGCTGTGCAAAAACATTGATTCAGAAGCAACCGGTTGCTGTTGCATAAACTTTTTCCAATAAGAAATCTTGTTCTTGTTTGAAGAATTTAGAAATAGGCTAATGAAATACAATAAGATGTAAGAATGACTAATAATAAAAATAGGTAAAATAGATAAAATGGCAAAGTTGGGGATTCAACCTCTGACCATCAGGACCCAAAAAATGTCTTGGTGCAGGAGTCAAACCCTCTTTGCCATTGAATAGGCTGAAATGACCCGAAGATTTAACATAGATATACAGAGATTTCTCCCCCTTCCAATCAGCCAATCAAATCTCAGGCCTCTTTTAAATTATCCAATCACAGAAGCTTTTAGAAAATCAAAATGGCGTCCAATCAGCCATTCAAATTTCATCCCTTTCTCCAAATTATCCAATCAGAAAAGCTTTGAGAAATTCAATATTGCGCCCAATCAGCCAATCAAATTGCAGACACACCCCCACAATCATCCAATCAGAAGCTTTGAGCCATTAAAAATGGCGCCCGAAAATATCAATAGAAAACAGTGAACAAAAATCGGCATAAAAGTGGATTTTAAGTCTTCTTTGAAGGCTGTTATGCAGTCCTTGGCAAACTGCCAGGCATGCACCCTCCACACATGCCAGATTTCACTGAAAATGGGCGAAAATTTAAGAAAACAGGGTGACAGAAGACCTTGTTTTGGTGCCTTCTAGCACGCACCTTGCAAGAGTGACTTCATCTGATCCCTTGATTCCTTGATTCTATTTGCTTTTCTAATGCTGACCAAGTGCCATATTACACATTCATACTTTAAATATGCTAAGATGATCAATGTACAGTGTAGAAATCCAAGAAAATAATGTCACAAATGGCTAAAAAAGACTGAAATGTCTCAGTAGCAACTGCTTCCTATTGCATAAATCAAACAAAGGGAACTAAATTTTAATTTTTTATTTAATCTCTTTATACCGTGACAAGAAACCCAGTTACGTTGACTACCGTCTCATACGTGCTAGTTATACACCTGCGAATACATGAAAAATCGACTTACGGCACATTCCATAGCAGATGACACCTGTTGCTTTTAAGTCAAATATTGGGGAACAATTTTTTTTTCAATTTCTCTGACTAGGGCCATTGTATTGGCATTGATTCTATGAATATGCTAAGATGATCAATGTACAGTGTAGAAATCCCAGAAAATAGTGTCACAAGTGGCTAAAAAAGACTGAAAACTCTTTCAGTAACAACTGATTTCTATTGCATAAATCAAACAAAGGGAACTAAATTTTTAATTTTTTTTAATCTCTTTATACCGTGACAAGAAATCCAGTTGCGTTGACTACCGTCTCATACGAGCCAGTTAAGCGCCCGCAAAGACATGAACAATTGACTTACGGAACATTCCATAGCAGATGACACCTGTTGCTTAAGTCAAACATAGGGATTTTTTTTTTTTCTTTTCTCTTACTAGGGCCATTGAATTGGTTACGATGACTATCCCACCCATACGTGACCGTTATGTGCTGTGCATAAAATCATAAAATCAACTTGGACACTTTCGGAGGCAACTGATACCTGTTGTACAAATCAAAGAAAGGTAAAACCAGATTCGTTTTCTTACCAGGGTCACGAAAAACACTGAACCAATTTTCGTGACTGCGTGAGTCATAAGTCGATTTTATGTTTAACAGCTGTGCAAAAACATTGATTCAGAAGCAACCGGTTGCTGTTGCATAAACTTTTTCCAATAAGAAATCTTGTTCTTGTTTGAAGAATTTAGAAATAGGCTAATGAAATACAATAAGATGTAAGAATGACTAATAATAAAAATAGGTAAAATAGATAAAATGGCAAAGTTGGGGATTCAACCTCTGACCATCAGGACCCAAAAAATGTCTTGGTGCAGGAGTCAAACCCTCTTTGCCATTGAATAGGCTGAAATGACCCGAAGATTTAACATAGATATACAGAGATTTCTCCCCCTTCCAATCAGCCAATCAAATCTCAGGCCTCTTTTAAATTATCCAATCACAGAAGCTTTTAGAAAATCAAAATGGCGTCCAATCAGCCAATCAAATTTCATCCCTTTCTCCAAATTATCCAATCAGAAAAGCTTTGAGAAATTCAATATTGCGCCCAATCAGCCAATCAAATTGCAGACACACCCCCACAATCATCCAATCAGAAGCTTTGAGCCATTAAAAATGGCGCCCGAAAATATCAATAGAAAACAGTGAACAAAAATCGGCATAAAAGTGGATTTTAAGTCTTCTTTGAAGGCTGTTATGCAGTCCTTGGCAAACTGCCAGGCATGCACCCTCCACACATGCCAGATTTCACTGAAAATGGGCGAAAATTTAAGAAAACAGGGTGACAGAAGACCTTGTTTTGGTGCCTTCTAGCACGCACCTTGCAAGAGTGACTTCATCTGATCCCTTGATTCCTTGATTCTATTTGCTTTTCTAATGCTGACCAAGTGCCATATTACACATTCATACTTTAAATATGCTAAGATGATCAATGTACAGTGTAGAAATCCAAGAAAATAATGTCACAAATGGCTAAAAAAGACTGAAATGTCTCAGTAGCAACTGCTTCCTATTGCATAAATCAAACAAAGGGAACTAAATTTTAATTTTTTATTTAATCTCTTTATACCGTGACAAGAAATCCAGTTACGTTGACTACCGTCTCATACGGGCTAGTTACGCACCCGTGAAAACATGAAAAATCGACTTACGGCACATTCCATAGAAGACGACACCTGTTGCTTAAGTCAAATATAGGGAACAATTTTTTTTTTTCAATTTCTCTTACTAGGGCCATTGTATTGGCATTGATTCTATGAATATGCTAAGATGATCAATTTACAGTGTAGAAATCCCAGAAAATAGTGTCACAAGTGGCTAAAAAAGATGATAACTCTTTCAGTAACAACTGATTTCTATTGCATAAATCAAACAAAGGGAACTAAATTTTTTATTTTTTTTAATCTCTTTATACCATGACCAAAAATCCAGTTGCGTTGACTACCGTCTCATATGAGCCAGTTACGCGCCCGCGAAAACATGAAAAATCGACTTACGGCACATTCCATAGCACATGACACCTGTTGCTTTTAAGTCAAATATTGGAAACAATTTTTTTTTCAATTTCTCTTACTAGGGCCATTGTATTGGCATTGATTCTATGAATATGCTAAGATGATCAATGTACAGTGTAGAAACCCCAGAAAATAGTGTCACAAGTGGCTAAAAAAGACTGAAATCTCTCAGTAGCAACTGCTTCCTAGTGCATAAATCAAACAAAGGGAACTAAATTTTAATTTTTAAATTTAATCTTTTTATACCATGACAAGAAATCCACTTACGTTGACTACCGTCTCATACGTGCTAGTTACGCACCCGTAAAAACATGAAAAATCGAGTTACGGCACATTCCATAGCAGAAGACACCTGTTGCTTAAATCAAATGTAGGGAACAATTTTCTTTTTTCAATTTCTCTTACTAGGGCCATTGTATTGGCATTGATTCTATGAATATGCTAAGATGATCAATGTACAGTGTAGAAATCCCAGAAAATAGTGTCACAAGTGGCTAAAAAAGACTGAAAACTCTTTCAGTAACAACTCATTTCTATTGCATAAATCAAACAAAGGGAACTAAATTTTTTATTTTTTTTAATCTCTTTATACCATGACCAAAAATCCAGTTGCGTTGACTACCGTCTCATATGAGCCAGTTACGCGCCCGCGAAAACATGAAAAATCGACTTACGGCACATTCCATAGCACATGACACCTGTTGCTTTTAAGTCAAATATTGGGAACAATTTTTTTTTCAATTTCTCTTACTAGGGCCATTGTATTGGCATTGATTCTATGAATATGCTAAGATGATCAATGTACAGTGTAGAAACCCAAGAAAATAATGTCACAAGCGGCTAAAAAAGACTGAAAACTCTTTCAGTAGCAACTGCTTCCTATTGCATAAATCAAACAAAGGGAACTAAATTTTAATTTTTTATTTAATCTCTTTATACCGTGACAAGAAACCCAGTTACGTTGACTACCGTCTCATACGTGCTAGTTACGCACCCGCGAAAACATGAAAAATCGACTTACGGCACATTCCATAGCAGATGACACCTGTTGCTTTTAAGTCAAATATTGGGAACAATTTTTTTTTTTCAATTTCTCTTACTAGGGCCATTGTATTGGCATTGATTCTATGAATATGCTAAGATGATCAATGTACCGTGTAAAAACCCAAGAAAATAATGTCACAAGTGGCTAAAAAAGACTGAAATCTCTCAGTAGCAACTGCTTCCTATTGCATAAATCAAACAAAGGGAACTAAATTTTAATTTTTTATTTAATCTCTTTATACCGTGACAAGAAATCCAGTTACGTTGACTACCGTCTCATACGTGCTAGTTACGCACCCGTGAAAACTTTCGGCACATTCCATAGCAGACGACACCTGTTGCTTAAGTCAAATATAGGGAACAATTTTTTTTTTTCAATTTCTCTTACTAGGGCCATTGTATTGGCATTGATTCTATGAATATGCTAAGATGATCAATGTACAGTGTAGAAATCCCAGAAAATAGTGTCACAAGTGGCTAAAAAAGACTGAAAACTCTTTCAGTACCAACTGATTTCTATTGCATAAATCAAACAAAGGAAACTAAATTTTTTATTTTTTTTAATTTCTTTATACCGTGACAAGAAATCCAGTTCCGTTGACTACCATCTCATACGAGCCAGTTACGCGCCCGCGAAAACATGAAAAATCGACTTACGGAACATTCCATAGCAGACGACACCTGTTGCTTAAGTCAAACATAGGGATTTTTTTTTTCCTTTTCTCTTAGTAGGGCCATTGAATTGGTTACGATGACTATCCCACCCATACATGACCGTTATGTGCTGTGCATAAAATCATAAAATCAACTTGGACACTTTCGGAGGCAACTAATACCTGTTGCACAAATCAAAGAAAGGTAAAACCAGATTCGTTTTCTTACCAGGGTCACGAAAAACACTGAACCAATTTTGGTGACCGCGTGAGTCATAAGTCGATTTTATGTTTAAACGCTGTCCAAAAACATTGATTCAGAAGCAACCGGTTGCTGTTGCATAAACTTTTTCCAATAAGAAATCTTGTTCTTGTTTGAAGAATTTAGAAATAGGCTAATGAAATACAATAAGATGTAAGAATGACTAATAATAAAAATAGGTAAAATAGATAAAATGGCAAAGTTGGGAATTCAACCTCTGACCATCAGGACCCAAAAAAGGTCTTGGTGCAGGAGTTAAACCCTCTTTGCCATTGAATAAGCTGAAATGACCCGAAGATTTAACATAGATATACAGAGATTTCCTCCCCTTCCAATCAGCCAATCAAATCTCAGGCCTCTCTTAAATTATCCAATCACAGAAGCTTTTAGAAAATCAAAATGGCGTCCAATCAGCCAATCAAATTTCATCCCTTTCTCCAAATTATCCAATCAGAAAAGCTTTGAGAAATTCAATATTGCGCCCAATCAGCCAATCAAATTGCAGACACACCCCCACAATTATCCAATCAGAAGCTTTGAGCCATTAAAAATGGCGCCCGAAAATATCAATAGAAAACAGTGAACAAAAATCGGCATAAAAGTGGATTTTAAGTCTTCTTTGAAGGCTGTTATGCAGTCCTTGGCAAACTGCCAGGTATGCACCCTCCACACATGCCAGATTTCACTGAAAATGGGCGAAAATTTAAGAAAACAGGGTGGCAGAAGACCTTGTGTTGGTGTTTTCAAGCACCTTGCAAGAGTGGCTTCCCTTGATCCCTCGATCCCTTGATTCAAATTTCTTTTTTAATTCAGGCCAACTCCCATACTGCACATTGATACTTTGTATATGCTAAGATGATCAATGTACAGTGTAGAAACCCCAGAAAATAATGTCACAAGTGGCTAAAAAAGACTGAAGACTCTCAGTAGCAACTGCTTCCTATTGCATAAATCAAGCAAAGGGAACTAAATTGTTATTTTTTTTTTCAATCTCTTTATACCGTGACAAGAAACCCAGTTACGTTTAGTATCATCTCATAGGTGCCAGTTAAGCGCCCGCGAAAACATGAAAAAATCAACTTCCGGCACATTCCATAGCAGACGACACCTGTTGCTTAAGTCAAATATAGTGAACAAGTTTTATTCTTTTTGTTTTACTAGGGCCATTGAATTGGTTACTAACTCAGGCATTCTGCTATGCTGCACATTGATACTTTGAATATGCTAAGATGATCAATGTACAGTGTAGAAATCCCAGAAAATAGTGTCACAAGTGGCTAAAAAAGACTGAAAACTCTTTCAGTAACAACTGCTTCCTATTGCATAAATCAAACAAAAGGAACTAAATTTTTATTCTTTTTTATCTCTTCATACGGCGACCATAAACCCAGTTATGTTGACTACTGACTCATGTGCCAGTTACGCGCCCGAGAAAAAAACATGAAAATTCGACTTACGGCACATTCCATAGCAGACGACACCTGTTGCTTAAGTCAAATATAGGGATTTTTTTTTTTTCCTTTTCTCTTACTAGGGCCATTGAATTGGTTACGATGACTATCCCACCCGTACGTGACTGTTACGTGCTGCGCATAAAATCGTAAAATCAACTTAGACACTTTCGGAGGCAACTGATACCTGTTGCACAAATCAAAGAAAGGTAAACCAAACGTTTCCATTTTCTTACCAGGGTCGCAAAAACATTTAAGCAATTTTGGTGACTGCATGAGTCATGAGTCGATTTTATGTTTAACCACTCCGCAAAAATATAAAATTCAGAAGCATACAAGACCTTGTATTGGTGTTTTCTAGCACCTTGCAAAAGTGACTTCCCTTGATCCCTTGATCCCTTAATCCCTTGATTCGATTTGCTGTTCTAATTCAGGCCAACTGCCATACTTTGAATATGCTAAGATGATCAATGTACAATGTATAAACCACAGAAAATAATGTCACATGTGGCTAAAAAAGACTGAAGACTCTTTCAGTAGCAATTGCTTCCTATTGCATAAATCAAACAAAGGGAACTAACTTTTTATTTTTTATTTTTTTTTTTTATTTTTTTTTTAATCTCTTCATACCGTGACAAGAAAACCAGCTACGTTGACTACCGTCTCATAAGTGCCAGTTACGCTCCCACAAAAACATGAAAAATTGAATTACGGCACATTCCATAGCAGACGACACCTGTTGCTTAAGTCAAATATAGGGAACAATTTTTTTTTTCAATTTCTCTTACTAGGGCCATTGAATTGGTTACTAACTCAGGCAAGCTGTCATGCTGCACATTGATACATGTACTTTGAATATGCTAAGATTATCAATGTACAGTGTAGAAATCCCCGAAAATCGTGTCACAAGTGGCTAAAAAAGACTGGAAACAACTGATTCCTATTGCATAAATCAGACAAAGGGAACTACATTTTTTAATTTTTTTCATCTCTTCATACGGTGATAAGAAACCCAGTTACGTTGACTACCGACTCATGTCCCAGTAACGCGCCCATAAAAACACGAAAAATCGACTTACGGCACATTCCATAGCAGACGACACCCATTGTTTAAGTCAAATATAGGGAAAAAGTTTTTTTCCTTTCCTCTTACTCGGGCCATTGAATTCGTTACGATGACTATCCCAACAATACGTGACTGTTATGTGCTGCACATAAAATCATAAAACCAACTAAGACACTTTCGAGGGCAACGAATACCTGTTGCACAAATCAATGAAAATTAAACCAAATTTTTCCCTGTTTTCTTCCCAGAGTCACGAAAACATTGAACTTATTTTTTTTTTGTGATCGCGTGAGTCATAAGTCGATTTTATGTTTAACCGCTGTGCAAAAACAAAATTCAGAAGCAATCGGTTGCTGTTGCATAAACTTTTTCCAATAAGAAATCTTGTTCTTGTTTGAAGAATTTAGAAAAAGGCTAATGAAATACAATAAGATGTAAGAATGACTAATAATAACAATAGGTAAAATAGATAAAATGGCAAAGTTGGGGATTCAACCTCTGACCATCAGGACCCAAAAAATGTCTTGGTGCAGGAGTCAAACCCTCTTTGCCATTGAATAGGCTGAAATGACCCGAAGATTTAACATAGATATACAGAGATTTCCCCCCCTTCCAATCAGCCAATCAAATCTCAGGCCTCTTTTAAATTATCCAATCACAGAAGCTTTTAGAAAATCAAAATGGCGTCCAATCAGCCAATCAAATTTCATCCCTTTCTCCAAATTATCCAATCAGAAAAGCTTTGAGAAATTCAATATTGCGCCCAATCAGCCAATCAAATTGCAGACACACCCCCACAATCATCCAATCAGAAGCTTTGAGCCATTAAAAATGGCGCCCGAAAATATCAATAGAAAACAGTGAACAAAAATCGGCATAAAAGTGGATTTTAAGTCTTCTTTGAAGGCTGTTATGCAGTCCTTGGCAAACTGCCAGGCATGCACCCTCCACATATGCCAGATTTCACTGAAAATGGGCGAAAATTTAAGAAAACAGGGTAACAGAAGACCTTGTTTTGGTGCCTTCTAGCACGCACCTTGCAAGAGTGACTTCATCTGATCCCTTTATTCCTTGATTCTATTTGCTTTTCTAATGCTGACCAAGTGCCATACTACACATTCATACTTTAAATATGCTAAGATGATCAATGTACAGTGTAGAAATCCAAGAAAATAATGTCACAAATGGCTAAAAAAGACTGAAAACTCTTTCAGTAACAACTGATTTCTATTGCATAAATCAAACAAAGGGAACTAAATTTTAATTTTTTATTTAATCTCTATACCATGACAAGAAATCCAGTTATGTTGACTACCGTCTCATACGTGCTAGTTACACACCCGTGAAAACATGAAAAATCGACTTACGGCACATTCCATAGCAGACGACACCTGTTGCTTAAGTCAAATATAGGGAACAATTTTTTTTTTCAATTTCTCTTACTAGGGCCATTGTATTGGCATTGATTCTATGAATATGCTAAGATGATCAATTTACAGTGTAGAAATCCCAGAAAATAGTGTCACAAGTGGCTAAAAAAGACTGAAAACTCTTTCAGTAACAACAGATTTCCATTACATAAATCAAACAAAGGGAACTAAATTTTTAATTTTTTTTAATCTCTTTATACCGTGACAAGAAATCCAGTTGCGTTGACTACCGTCTCATACGAGCCAGTTACGTGCCCGCGAAAACATGAAAAATCAACTTACGGTACATTCCATGGCAGACGACACCTGTTGCTTAAGTCAAACATAGGGATTTTTTTTTTCCTTTTCTCTTACTTGGGCCATTGAATTGGTTACGATGACTATCCCACCCATACGTTACCATTATATGCTGTGCATAAAATCATAAAATCCACTTGGACATTTTCGGAGGCAACTAATACCTGTTGCACAAATCAAAGAAAGGTGAAACCAGATTCATTTTCTTACCAGGGTCATGAAAAACACTGAACCAATTTTGGTGACTGCGTGAGTCATAAGTCGATTTTATGTTTAACCGCTGTGCAAAAACATTGATTCAGAAGCAACCGGTTGCTGTTGCATAAACTTTTTCCAATAAGAAATCTTGTTCTTGTTTGAAGAATTTAGAAATAGGTTAATGAAATACAATAAGATGTAAGAATGACTAATAATAAAAATAGGTAAAATAGATAAAATGGCAAAGTTGGGGATTCAACCTCTGACCATCAGGACCCAAAAAATGTCTTGGTGCAGGAGTCAAACCCTCTTTGCCATTGAATAGGCTGAAATGACCCGAAGATTTAACATAGATATACAGAGATTTCCCCCCCCCTTCCAATCAGCCAATCAAATCTCAGGCCTCTCTTAAATTATCCAATCACAGAAGCTTTTAGAAAATCAAAATGGCGTCCAATCAGCCAATCAAATTTCATCCCTTTCTCCAAATTATCCAATCAGAAAAGCTTTGAGAAATTCAATATTGCGCCCAATCAGCCAATCAAATTGCAGACACACCCCCACAATCATCCAATCAGAAGCTTTGAGCCATTAAAAATGGTGCACGAAAATATCAATATAAAACAGTGAACAAAAATCGGCATAAAAGTGGATTTTAAGTCTTCTTTGAAGGCTGTTATGCAGTCCTTGGCAAACTGCCAGGCATGCACCCTCCACACATGCCAGATTTCACTGAAAATGGGCGAAAATTTACGAAAACAGGGTGACAGAAGACCTTGTTTTGGTGCCTTCTAGCACGCACCTTGCAAGAGTGACTTCCCCTGATCCCTTGATTCCTTGATTCGATTTACTTTTCTAATGCAGGCCAACTGCCATACTGCACATTGATACTTTAAATATGCTAAGATGATCAATGTACAGTGTAGAAACCCAAGAAAATAAGAAAATAATGTCACAAGCGGCTAAAAAAGACTGAAAACTCTTTCAGTAGCAACTGCATCCTATTGCATAAATCAAACAAAGGGAACTAAATTTTAATTTTTTATTTAATCTCTTTATACCGTAACAAGAAACCCAGTTACGTTGACTACCGTCTCATACGTGCTAGTTACGCACTCGTGAAAACATGAAAAATCGACTTACGGCACATTCCATAGCAGATGATACCTGTTCCTTTTAAGTGAAATTTTGGGAACAACTTTTTTTTCAATTTCTCTTACTAGGGCCATTGTATTGGCATTGATTCTATGAATATGCTAAGATGATCAATGTACAGTGTAGAAAGCCCAGAAAATAATGTCACAAGTGGCTAAAAAAGACTGAAAACTTTTTCAGTAACAACTGCTTCCTATTGCATAAATCAAACAAAGGGAACTAAATTTTAATTTTTTATTTAATCTCTTTATACCGTGACAAGAAATCCAGTTACGTTGACTACCGTCTCATACGTGCTAGTTACGCACCCGTGAAAACATGAAAAATCGACTTACGGCACATTCCATAGAAGACGACACCTCTTGCTTAAGTCAAATATAGGGAACAATTTTTTTTTTTCAATTTCTCTTACTAGGGCCATTGTATTGGCATTGATTCTATGAATATGCTAAGATGATCAATTTACAGTGTAGAAATCCCAGAAAATAGTGTCACAAGTGGCTAAAAAAGATGATAACTCTTTCAGTAACAACTGATTTCTATTGCATAAATCAAACAAAGGGAACTAAATTTTTTATTTTTTTTAATCTCTTTATACCATGACCAAAAATCCAGTTGCGTTGACTACCGTCTCATATGAGCCAGTTACGCGCCCGCGAAAACATGAAAAATCGACTTACGGCACATTCCATAGCACATGACACCTGTTGATTTTAAGTCAAATATTGGGAACAATTTTTTTTTCAATTTCTCTTACTAGGGCCATTGTATTGGCATTGATTCTATGAATATGCTAAGATGATCAATGTACAGTGTAGAAACCCAAGAAAATAGTGTCACAAGTCGCTAAAAAAGACTGAAATCTCTCAGTAGCAACTGCTTCCTATTGCATAAATCAAACAAAGGGAACTAAATTTTAATTTTTAAATTTAATCTTTTTATACCATGACAAGAATCCACTTACGTTGACTACCGTCTCATACGTCCTATTTACGCACCCGTAAAAACATGAAAAATCGAGGTACGGCACATTCCATAGCAGAAGACACCTGTTGCTTAAATCAAATGTAGGGAACAATTTTTTTTTTTCAATTTCTCTTACTAGGGCCATTGTATTGGCATTGATTCTATGAATATGCTAAGATGATCAATGTACAGTGTAGAAATCCAAGAAAATAGTGTCACAAGTGGCTAAAAAAGACTGAAAACTCTTTCAGTAACAACTGATTTCTATTGCATAAATCAAACAAAGGGAACTAAATTTTTTATTTTTTTTAATCTATTTATATCATCACAAGAAATCCAGTTACGTTGACTACCGTCTCATACGTGCTAGTTACGCACCCGCGAAAACATGAATAATCGACTTACGGCACATTCCATAGCACACGACACCTGTTGCTTAAGTCAAACATAGGGATTTTTTTTTCCTTTTCTCTTACTAGGGCCATTGAATTGGTTAGGATGAATATCCCACCCATACATAACCGTTATGTGCTGTGCATAAAATCATAAAATCAATTTGGACACTTTCAGAGGCAACTGATACCTCTTGCACAAATCAAAGAAAGGTAAAACCAGATTCGTTTTCTTACCAGGGTCACGAAAAACACTGAACCAATTTTGGTGACCGCGTGAGTTATAAGTCGATTTTATGTTTAACAGCTGTGCAAAAACATTGATTCAGAAGCAACCGGTTGCTGTTGCATAAACTTTTTCCAATAAGAAATCTTGTTCTTGTTTGAAGAATTTAGAAATAGGCTAATGAAATACAATAAGATGTAAGAATGACTAATAATAAAAATAGGTAAAATAGATAAAATGGCAAAGTTGGGGATTCAACCTCTGACCATCGGGACCCAAAAAAGGTCTTGGTGCAGGAGTCAAACCCTCTTTGCCATTGAATAGGAAATGACCCGAAGATTTAACATAGATATACAGAGATTTCCCCCCTTCCAATCAGCCAATCAAATCTCAGGCCTCTCTTAAATTATCCAATCACAGAAGCTTTTAGAAAATCAAAATGGCGTCCAATCAGCCAATCAAATTTCATCCCTTTCTCCAAATTATCCAATCAGAAAAGCTTTGAGAAATTCAATATTGCGCCCAATCAGCCAATCAAATTGCAGACACACTCCCACAATCATCCAATCAGAAGCTTTGAGCCATTAAAAATGGTGCCCGAAAATATCAATAGAAAACAGTGAACAAAAATCGGCATAAAAGTGGATTTTAAGTCTTCTTTGAAGGCTGTTATGCAGTCCTTGGCAAACTGCCAGGCATGCACCCTCCACACATGCCAGATTTCACTGAAAATGGGCGAAAATTTAAGAAAACAGGGTGACAGAAGACCTTGTTTTGGTGCCTTCTAGCACTCACCTTGCAAGAGTGACTTCCCCTGATCCCTTGATTCCTTGATTCGATTTGCTTTTCTAATGCAGGCCAACTACCATACTGCACATTGATACTTTAAATATGCTAAGATGATCAATGTACAGTGTAGAAACCCAAGAAAATAATGTCACAAGCGGCTAAAAAAGACTGAAAACTCTTTCAGTAGCAACTGCTTCCTATTGCATAAATAAAACAAAGGGAACTAAATTTTTATTTTTTATTTAATCTCTTTATACCGTGACAAGAAACCCAGTTACGTTGACTACCGTCTCATACGTGCTAGTTATGCACCCGCAAAAACATGAAAAATCAACTTACGGCACATTCCATAGCAGATGACACCTGTTGCTTTTAAGTCAAATATTGGGAACAATTTTTTTTTTCAATTTCTCTTACTAGGGCCATTGTATTGGCATTGATTCTATGAATATGCTAAGATGATCAATGTACAGTGTAGAAACCCAAGAAAATAATGTCACAAGCGGCTAAAAAAGACTGAAATCTCTCAGTAGCAACTGCTTCCTATTGCATAAATCAAACAAAGGGAACTAAATTTTAATTTTTTATTTAATCTCTTTATACCGTGACAAGAAATCCAGTTACGTTGACTACCGTCTCATACGTGCTAGTTACGCACCCGTGAAAACTTTCGGCACATTCCATAGCAGACGACACCTGTTGCTTAAGTCAAATATAGGGAACAATTTTTTTTTTTCAATTTCTCTTACTAGGGCCATTGTATTGGCATTGATTCTATGAATATGCTAAGATGATCAATGTACAGTGTAGAAATCCCAGAAAATAGTGTCACAAGTGGCTAAAAAAGACTGAAAACTCTTTCAGTACCAACTGATTTCTATTGCATAAATCAAACAAAGGAAACTAAATTTTTTATTTTTTTTAATCTCTTTATAGCGTGACAAGAAATCCAGTTGCGTTGACTACCATCTCATACGAGCTAGTTACGCGCCCGCGAAAACATGAAAAATCGACTTACGGAACATTCCATAGCAGACGACACCTGTTGCTTAAGTCAAACATAGGGATTTTTTTTTTTCCTTTTCTCTTACTAGGGCCATTGAATTGGTTACGATGACTATCCCACCCATACATGACCGTTATGTGCTGTGCATAAAATCATAAAATCAACTTGGACACTTTCGGAGGCAACTAATACCTGTTGCACAAATCAAAGAAAGGTAAAACCAGATTCGTTTTCTTACCAGGGTCACGAAAAACACTGAACCAATTTTGGTGACCGCGTGAGTCATAAGTCGATTTTATGTTTAAACGCTGTCCAAAAACATTGATTCAGAAGCAACCGGTTGCTGTTGCATAAACTTTTTCCAATAAGAAATCTTGTTCTTGTTTGAAGAATTTAGAAATAGGCTAATGAAATACAATAAGATGTAAGAATGACTAATAATAAAAATAGGTAAAATAGATAAAATGGCAAAGTTGGGAATTCAACCTCTGACCATCAGGACCCAAAAAAGGTCTTGGTGCAGGAGTTAAACCCTCTTTGCCATTGAATAGGCTGAAATGACCCGAAGATTTAACATAGATATACAGAGATTTCCTCCCCTTCCAATCAGCCAATCAAATCTCAGGCCTCTCTTAAATTATCCAATCACAGAAGCTTTTAGAAAATCAAAATGGCGTCCAATCAGCCAATCAAATTTCATCCCTTTCTCCAAATTATCCAATCAGAAAAGCTTTGAGAAATTCAATATTGCGCCCAATCAGCCAATCAAATTGCAGACACACCCCCACAATTATCCAATCAGAAGCTTTGAGCCATTAAAAATGGCGCCCGAAAATATCAATAGAAAACAGTGAACAAAAATCGGCATAAAAGTGGATTTTAAGTCTTCTTTGAAGGCTGTTATGCAGTCCTTGGCAAACTGCCAGGTATGCACCCTCCACACATGCCAGATTTCACTGAAAATGGGCGAAAATTTAAGAAAACAGGGTGGCAGAAGACCTTGTGTTGGTGTTTTCAAGCACCTTGCAAGAGTGGCTTCCCTTGATCCCTCGATCCCTTGATTCAAATTTCTTTTTTAATTCAGGCCAACTCCCATACTGCACATTGATACTTTGTATATGCTAAGATGATCAATGTACAGTGTAGAAACCCCAGAAAATAATGTCACAAGTGGCTAAAAAAGACTGAAGACTCTCAGTAGCAACTGCTTCCTATTGCATAAATCAAGCAAAGGGAACTAAATTATTTTTTTTTTCAATCTCTTTATACCGTGACAAGAAACCCAGTTACGTTTACTATCATCTCATAGGTGCCAGTTAAGCGCCCGCGAAAACATGAAAAAATCAACTTCCGGCACATTCCATAGCAGACGACACCTGTTGCTTAAGTCAAATATAGTGAACAAGTTTTATTCTTTTTCTCTTACTAGGGCCATTGAATTGGTTACTAACTCAGGCATTCTGCTATGCTGCACATTGATACTTTGAATATGCTAAGATGATCAATGTACAGTGTAGAAATCCCAGAAAATAGTGTCACAAGTGGCTAAAAAAGACTGAAAACTCTTTCAGTAACAACTGCTTCCTATTGCATAAATCAAACAAAAGGAACTAAATTTTTATTCTTTTTTATCTCTTCATACGGCGACCATAAACCCAGTTATGTTGACTACTGACTCATGTGCCAGTTACGCGCCCGAGAAAAAAACATGAAAATTCGACTTACGGCACATTCCATAGCAGACGACACCTGTTGCTTAAGTCAAATATAGGGATTTTTTTTTTTCCTTTTCTCTTACTAGGGCCATTGAATTGGTTACGATGACTATCCCACCCGTACGTGACTGTTACGTGCTGCGCATAAAATCGTAAAATCAACTTAGACACTTTCGGAGGCAACTGATACCTGTTGCACAAATCAAAGAAAGGTAAACCAAACGTTTCCATTTTCTTACCAGGGTCGCAAAAACATTTAAGCAATTTTGGTGACTGCATGAGTCATGAGTCGATTTTATGTTTAACCACTCCGCAAAAATATAAAATTCAGAAGCATACAAGACCTTGTATTGGTGTTTTCTAGCACCTTGCAAAAGTGACTTCCCTTGATCCCTTGATCCCTTAATCCCTTGATTCGATTTGCTATTCTAATTCAGGCCAACTGCCATACTTTGAATATGCTAAGATGATCAATGTACAATGTATAAACCACAGAAAATAATGTCACATGTGGCTAAAAAAGACTGAAGACTCTTTCAGTAGCAATTGCTTCCTACTGCATAAATCAAACAAAGGGAACTAACTTTTTATTTTTCATTTTTTTTTTTTTTATTTTTTTTTTAATCTCTTCATACCGTGACAAGAAAACCAGCTACGTTGACTACCGTCTCATAAGTGCCAGTTACGCACCCACAAAAACATGAAAAATTGAATTACGGCACATTCCATAGCAGACGACACCTGTTGCTTAAGTCAAATATAGGGAAAAAGGTTTTTTTTTTTCTTTTCTCTTACTAGGGCCATTGAATTGGTTACTAACTCAGACAAGCTGTCATGCTGCACATTGATACATGTACTTTGAATATGCTAAGATTATCAATGTACAGTGTAGAAATACCCGAAAATCGTGTCACAAGTGGCTAAAAAAGACTGGAAACAACTGATTCCTATTGCATAAATCAGACAAAGGGAACTACATTTTTTAATTTTTTTCATCTCTTCATACGGTGATAAGAAACCCAGTTACGTTGACTACCGACTCATGTCCCAGTAACGCGCCCATAAAAACACGAAAAATCGACTTACGGCACATTCCATAGCAGACGACACCCATTGTTTAAGTCAAATATAGGGAAAAAGTTTTTTTCCTTTCCTCTTACTCGGGCCATTGAATTCGTTACGATGACTATCCCAACAATACGTGACTGTTATGTGCTGCACATAAAATCATAAAACCAACTAAGACACTTTCGAGGGCAACGAATACCTGTTGCACAAATCAATGAAAAGTAAACCAAATTTTTCCCTGTTTTCTTCCCAGAGTCACGAAAACATTGAACTTATTTTTTTTTTGTGATCGCGTGAGTCATAAGTCGATTTTATGTTTAACCGCTGTGCAAAAACAAAATTCAGAAGCAATCGGTTGCTGTTGCATAAACTTTTTCCAATAAGAAATCTTGTTCTTGTTTGAAGAATTTAGAAATAGGCCAATAAAATACAATAAGATGTAAGAATAAGTAATGATAAAAATAGATAAAATGGCAAAGTTGGGGATTCAATCTCTGACCATCAGGACCCAAAAAAAGGTCTTGGTGAAAGGGTCTAACCCTCTTTGCTATTAAATAGGCTGAAATGACCCGAAGAAATAACATAGATTTACAGACATCCCCCCCTTCCAATCAGCAAAATCAAATTTCAGCCCTCTCTTAAATTATCCAATCAAAAAAAGTCTTAGACAATCAAAATGACATCTAATCAGCCAATCAAATCTCTCTTCAAATTATCCATCAGAAAACCTTTGAGAAATTCAAAATTGCCCCCAATCAGCCAATCAAAACGTAATCACACCCCCACAATGTCGTAGTACTGGTTTCATACCTAACAAAATGGCGTTAGGTAGGGAAGCATATACACCAGAAAACTTAAGTCTTTCCTTCAGACAAAGTCGTTTGAGACTGGTTCCGATTATGTTCAGGATCTTGAATCAAGCTTCCTGGAAGCACATGCTCAGGAGAATACTGAAAACATTATTTTGTTATCCTTAATCATTCTGTGAAGTTTCATCCAATTTGCTTAATAAGTTTTCGAGATATCGTTGAGAAACGATTCCCTACGGACTATGCAATTTTAAATTGCAGCCCTTCCAGGTAATTAAAATGAATTAAATTATTCCATTGTGTGAAATACTTTCTTTCATATCACTTTGTTGAAGAAATGTAGGTAATATACTCATGAATTCATACTTTTGACATTCATTGTATTTACGAGTACGAATCGTTTGATAGTTTTAGCCACGCAAAAATGGACTGTAGCGCGGCCCATACGGTACGATAATATCGTGCCGTTTAGTTAAGTCAATGCCTTATGTACTTTGTACATAATTTGTTGTTACTACAAGAAAATGGAAGATAATGACATTAATACTGGTATGTACAAGCGTTTACTTAACTGAAAATAAATCATCAGTATGTATCATGTTAGTATCCTAGGCTACAACTTTGATAATAGTTTATATAAACTTAATCCTATTTTTCTATAAACGTGATAACATTACGAAATACATTTTTATTTATACATGCGGTGCACGTGTAAAACGAGTGCAAACAATACAGGGCTGGGCAAACTTTTGTTTCAAGTTCTGTTCATAAATAAGTTTACTTCTAAGTATAATTACTGTTGTTTTTTAACCTTTCCCCGATTAACCATTTTGAGACTGTCTGAAATTGAAATCAGTTGCAGACGACAAATCAAAACGGCTTTAAATAGGAGTGTGATACACTGGTGGAAAACATTATGTCATTACTCATAATGGGCATTTTCGTCTTTTATCACAAAGTTTTGAGAAGCGATCTGTTTCCTACGTCTTCAAACGTATCAGAAGAAACTAACCCGTTAGTCCACAGGTATCCCAAAAGTAACTTGAATGTTCTCTTTTTGTAGGGACAGAAAACATTTATACAGTGCCTTAGTCATACAAACTTGTTAAATTATGTGTCGAGACGACCCCTGAACATTTAGCGTTACTGTTCCTCGGTCATCGTTCCTCGCTTTAAGCCGCAAATGTCTATTTATTTAGGGTAAGATGCAGGAAAACTGAAATGACTGCAAATCATGATAGGATGAAACCATGCAAAGAAACTAATGTTCCATCTTGGATTTTATCCGAGAGGAAAAAAAAAATATAAAAGAAAAGCACCGATTTCCAGAAAGATCCCACAGAACTCTTTTGCATATGTAGGAAACCAAACGATAGCAGTTTCGTGATAGGGTGTGATTAGTGTGATTAGTGTGATGAATGGTTTCATGAGAAATGTGTAAATGTTATTGAGGAAGAGGCAAAACATGCCAATATATAAATGCCCTTCCTGCAAGCTGAATGATATATAATTTAATATGTATATGTACAGTATGTCTTCCTTGAATAAGGCTAGTCCAAAGAGGAGTTGGAAACAACTGGATAGTTCTGTATCAACTAGAGACGTTCCACAGCTTCAAGAGCAGGTGGGGGTCATCGAACTAGTTGTGAATGATGAAAATGTTCCTCCTTTGGTTCCTTCGTCCGACTCATTATTATTTCCAACCCCGTTAAGAGTACCTCTAGATTTTCTACGACTTCTATAAGTTCCATTTCCCTAGTCAACAATTAGAAGTTGTATATGATCCTGACGTTTTGAATCTAAATGACGATCATTTTCCTCTTTTAGTTCCGGTGAACATAAGAGACGAAAAAGAAGACATGGATACCTCTGCCCCGACAGAATGGGAGACGGTGGATGAAATAAGTATTGTTGACGAGGTGGGGAGTTCTTTCCGAGCGCAAAATGTTACAGAAGATAGTCATGACATCAACTTTGAGGATGACCAAACTGTTATTACCGGAAACATTCCCAAACGTAAAGTATCCTTCAACAACGATGATAATGTTTCAAGCATTGAAGCCAAAGTGGAACCAGAAATTATCGTCATATCAGCCGACGAAGGTGGTCCTGTGGTCAAAAAAGAGCCTGAATAGTTCCTATCTACAACGTAGCCGAGAAAGGGAGATTCGAACACGGACTTTCAAGAGATCACAGGGAAAAGTCGCTGTCCCTTCAGGAAGAAGAGGTGACCGCTCCAGATACGGAAATAGATCTACCAATCAAGAATGTTGAACATCATGGAAGTAAAAGGCATTTCCTGTCCTTTTGCCCTATTGATTCCTGCTCTAAGACACCCGGGCTATGTAACAGACATGTAATGTTTAAGCATCTGCAGGTTCGTTTCCGTACAAACTCTCTAGGAAAGGAAGAATTACATTCTAGTAGGATTGAAGCTCTCAACTGGCTAGCAGATAAAGTATCGCGTAGTAAACCTTCGGTTGCCTCTTTATTTCAGTTTGCTTGAAGTTGTCATATAGTGTTCTTTTCCCGGGATTGTTTTGTGCAGGAGAAAGAAGGGCGGTGGATGAGGAGTATGTGTCAACGAGAGGACAGCGCCATGTCTGATGAATTTATCCTGGTTCCCAGGTCTTCTGAGGCGGTACTGTTGCATGGATCATTGCTAAATTGCATCGGGCATATGAACGTCATGAAATTCATGAAAATGACCGTCATCAACCAGTTTCCTCGGAAGTAACCCATACAGAATCTGCAAATGAACGAATTACCATTCTAACCTCAGCTAATTTGTATAATACCTCTAGTGGTTCATCTTGTACCTCTTCAGCTCAACTGGCAAGCCTTCTATTTCGACATCATGTACAACATCAAATTCAAGAGGAAGTCCATATTAGGGTCACTAGGGGAATAGCTGTTTTTTTTTGTTTTTTTTTTCATCCTGGTTACTACCCATCAACTTTCACCATAGAGTAAGGATTTGGTATGGCAAAAGTATGCCTATCTTAATGAACAACTTACCGTCCAGAATCCTGTCCGTCAAGGTAGGAGATTCCTACCTGTCAGGCACAGATCCTGGTGAAACAGACCACATTCTCATTATATTACCTATATAAAAATGGTCCTTCCTACCTTTTCTCCCTCCCTTCATCCATTTCCTCGCTTCCTTCCTTCCTTCCTTCCTTCCTTCCTTAATTCCGTTCTTAATTCCTTCCTTAATTCCTTCCCCCTCCCTCCCTCCGCCTGCCTTCTTTTCTCTCTTCCTTTCCCCCTTCCTCCTCTCTTCCTTCCTTCCGTCCTTCCTTCCTTCCTTCCTTCCTTAATTCCTTCCCCCTCCCTCCGCATGCCTTCTTTTCTCTCTTCCTTTCTCCCTCCTCTCCTCTCTTCCTTCCTTCATTAATTCCTTCCTTAATCTCTTCCCCCTCCCTCGGCCTGCCTTCTTTTCCCTCTTCCTTTCTCCCTCCCCTCGTCTCTTCCTTCTTTCCTTCCTTCCTTCACTCCTTCACACCTTTCTTCCTATCTTCACTCCTTCCTTCACTGTAAATCGGCCATGTCCTTTTTAAAGCTTACCGTCCACTCGTCACAACTCGGCCAGTTCCGTACCTACAAACCTGTCAAACACAGATCCTAATAAAAAACGGTTGTAACACTTTCGTCTTATTGTCTGTATTACAATAACGCTTTCTTTCTTTCCTTCCTTCTTTCTTTCCTTCTTTCCTTCTTTCTTTCTTACTTTCTTTCTTTTTTTCTTAAGTGTAAATCGGCCGTGATTTTCTTAACTTACCGTCCAGAAACCTGTCTGTCAGGGTAGGCGATACCTGCCTGTCAGGCACAGATCCTGGTGAAAAAGACTACATTTTAATTACAGTATATTACCTATATTTAAATTGTTATAATTGTTGACTATGTATACAGGAATAAATTACAGTTTTTATCAGTAAAAAAAACCACAGGTTTTCCTGACTTCACCCTTAAATCAATGGATTTACAATGATTAAGCTCAAGCAAATCCTTTAAATTTTATTAATTATTGTACTTGTATCATCTAGCTATAATTGTTGACTATGTATGAAGAAATAGTATGAAGTCTGTATCAGAAATAAGCCAAAATTGTAACCCATCTAGCGTACAACTACCAAAAACCGATCGTTTTGCAACTCCCATAATGCAGATTTTTTCTGCATAATATTGTGCAAAAAATTGTAGTTAATATATATTCAAAGAGTATTAGATTGTTTTTGTACTAAAATTGTAATTTCAAAAGGGCTCTATGGCCGTCCTGGTGCTTAATTTCCATTGACGGCGGGGGGAGGGGGGAAGAATTAGGATATTTGAGTCCAACTCAGAATGCATCATTCTGATTCTTTTAATATTTGATAGCTATGGAATCTGGAAGGTCACTGCTATGATATAATGATACTAATATCGAATCAATATAATAAAGTTTAAAAGGGCTCTATGTCCGTCCTAGTGCTTAATTTCATTTGACGGCGGGGGTAGATTGGGACATTTTCAAGAGTCGAACTCAGAATTCATCTTTCGGATTTCTTAATATTTGATAGTTGCAGAATCTGCAAGGTCACTGCTGTATTATGATAATAATACCGAATCAATATCGTAAGGATTAAGCCGGAAAAATGCTTTTTAAATTTAAAAAAGAAGTACCCGGTAAAAATTAAAAATCACGAGTTTTCGTGTATTCACCCTTAAAGATGCCCGTCTACAGCCGGTGAGCAAAACCGCTGTTAAATTTCAAACAATTTAGAATGGTACAGAAATCAGTCCTTTGTGTAAACATGGATAAATAACTGACATATATGGTGTAATTGAAAAAAAGAAACACGGAGATTGTATTAGAAACCGAACATTGGTCAGAAGAAAACTGGCTGACGATCGAAGCTGTAAACAATGGCGGTGCGTCACGGAAATTTATCGTTGGTTTCCACCTAGAGTCGGATACGGTGTAATTTGCATATAGGCCGCGACCTCCGTCTGAAAATCGAGGCTGCAACAGAGAATCCTCCATTTTCCTTTGTTTACCTCATTAGACGCTAGGCGAAGGTTAAATATAGTCACGTAACAGAATACTGATCATCATACGAATCTACCCGAGTGTATAACGGATATATCGAAAATCTTCGATTCAAAAACCGGAAACGACGAGTCTGTTTACATGGAAGGCCGTAACTCCGCGAAATGCATTTTCTATCGACCGTAATCTAAGCAACCTTGCAACCGTCATGCGCAATATTTGGCATGAAGATATAAGAATTAGCCAAAACAACAAGAGGACAAAAAGACAGATAATATCTTGAAAATGATTTACTTAGATTACATATGACAGTCAGTACTTAGTAATTCAAAGCATTAATTCATAGAAACTCAATGACAAGCTCACAACAGAGCATTCAAAACCATGCAGCTTAACATGTACAAATAAGTTGCATCAATACCTCATACAATGAGCTTACAACAGATAACAGGAAGTAGTTTTCAACATGAATAAATTGCTATATACATAATGAAACCGTATCTATTAAAAGATCATTGATGAAGGGCCAAAATCAAGCCCCCCCCCCCCCCACCCCAAGAACAGGAAGAAATATACAAAAAGTAGAAATATTACACACAATTAATTCTACACAACACAACAAACATCAGGAACAAATATTCAGAAATACCACCCCCACCAAGTCCATAAGAAATTTCTTATACAATTTCTATATGAACTAGCCTCCAATGAAGTAATATTTACATACCTTCATTAAAGAGGGCCCCAGAGTTAATTAACACCTATTTACTGAATCTTGCAATATATAATTTAGATTTCTTAGCTACTTCTCAGCAAGTTCACGAGACATATCTTGTACTATTTCTATATGAACTAACCTCCAAAGAAGTAATATTTAGAATACCTTCTTTAAGGAGGACCCCAGAATTAACTGATAATTCTTAATACTGAATAGTTGTCCCTTTACAATCAGAAATTTCTTCTGGTAAATAGTCATTTAAGTAAATGAGCAACTGTATTAACAAAAAAAAGTCTTAATCTTCTAGTACCTTCTGTATTAAGATGTAAGCCCCCATCTCTAATTGCAAACAATTCTCTCACAGGCTTACCAAATTTAAAAAATGGTCGAAAAGAGTGCAGAAATTTAACTTTCCTTTTGTCACAAAGTTTTTTCAGCTCAAAATTTACCTATTTAACTTTGTCACCCATTTTTTCGTGATCAATAGGTCGTGGTAAAATACTGGAAAAAACAATGTTAGTAGAAGAAACTTTTTGAATAACTGTAATTAAATTGTTGAAAGCACTTAATAATTCCTCAACAGATAAGGAATTAATGTCATTAGTTCCCACATGAATTATCACAAACTTAGAAAGTACTAATTTGGGATTAATTTCTATGCTCTTGGTAAGTCTTAAAACATTGATACCAGGAAAAGGGTAAACGGAAGTATGCTTGATACCATCCACATATTTGGCAATAGAGTCAGAGAGAATGTGAACTAGAGTCTCTGAAACTAATAAGAATACACAAAAATTACAGAAATTATTATTTCTATAAGTCTATTTTATCTACCATTCCTTTTAATATCTTAATTTTATCTCTCCAAGTAAGCTCTTGATAAATTTTAAAACAATCTGATTTCCAATCGCCCAACCATTGAACATGTTCTGGCGGTAAATCAAACTGAAAGGCCAAAGTGGCAAACCCCCTTCTAAGGGAATGAGTAGAATAAAGAATTGGATTTAAACCTAATGTTTCCACACATAATTTTAATGTTTTAGTAAATAAATTGTACGTAATAATATTTCCATCTGGCAATGTGAATAAAGCACCTGAAGGATGACAGATATTCAATGATTTACAGGTACAAGAGGACATGTGAGAACTCTGTCTCCAAACTGAATTGTTTTGGAAGACCAAAATTTTACAAGTAAGAAACGTGTGTGATCTTCCACGTTATCTCTATGTAAAAAACGTGCATTATCAATATCACTTTTTGAAGAAGAAACTAAATTAGATTTGCGTGCAACTAAGAAGAAGGTAAACAAAAACAGACATCAATAGACATAATTTGATTTATCCTTGAAATCAAGAATTTCACATATGTCCCGTAATAATTCTATTGTGATTGGTGCAGCACGTTTTACAATATGAGGATTTAACCTAGATAATCCACGCAGAGTTAACTGTAAAGGAAAATCTGAGAACTGACTTATATCTACACCTACTATAGCATGCAAGGTCTTTACTCCTGCCACATAATTTTTAATGCTTTCAACAGACTTAAAAGACCTCGATAAGAACTGGGCATACAAACGTAACGTAAGAGCAGACGCAGGCAAAAAAGATAAATTAAAAAACAAGCAAAACATAATAAAGGCTTCCCACTGTGTTAACAAATTTGCTTGAGTACCTGATGCAAACGCAGACTTGGTTGACTCTCTCAGTTCTTTCTTTAAATCCATGAAATTGCTACCTGAAAAGACAACTACCATTGATGAGTGAATTTGAAACAATCCTCGTCAATGGAGTCCTCTATCAAGAGCATATTCTCATCAAATAAAGTGAAAAAGGCTGCTTGTTTCTTATCATCCATATGCCATCTAGAAAGACAATCAGCTGCTCTATTACTAACTCCAGCTAAATATCTAGCTTTTAGTTGAAATTCATTAACTGATGACAAAAAATAAATTTCCCTTAAACATTGTTGTAAAAACACACACCTACTTTTCCCTGTATTAATGGCAATACAAGCTGCCATATCATCACAGTAAATTTGTACTCTTTTACCCTGGAAAAAAGGACTCCACAAATATAAACAAACAACTTAAAAAGGTCACGTAGTTGACTGTCCAACGTTACACACAGCTGTAAAGAAAGCCAGGGCTTCATCAGTTCTTATAAATCGTAGCGTAGTAATACATAAAAACTAACCAATCAGCAACTTGTTGTTATGCAAATTAAGTGATTTTACGAGTCATCGCAAAATCAATTCAATGACTATAGTTTGATAAAATAAAGACAAAATGAGTTAAAACTGGCTGAAAAAGAGTATAAGGGCCTCTTTAAAGCAATGCATTTACAATGATTAAGCTTAAGCAAATCCTTCTTAGTTTGACTTATTATTGTACTTGTATCATCTAGCTATAATGTTTGATCATGTTTTGAGGAAAATAATGAAGTTTTTATCAAGAATAAGCCGAAAGTGTAACCCATCCAGCAAACAACGGCCAAAAACCGATCGATTTAAGGCGTTTTTAAGGTTGTAATTCCCATAATTCTAGTTTTTTTCTTAATGAAGGTTTGCAAGATTGTAGAAAATAAATATGCAAAGAGTATAAAATTGTTTTTGTACAATAATTGTCAATTTCAAAAAGGCTATATGGCCGTCCTGGTGCTTAATTTTCGATTGACGGCGGGGTGGTAGGACGGGTTGTTTGGACATTTGCCTCGAACTCAGAATGCATCGTTCGGATTTTTCAATATTTAATAGATATGAAATTTGGAATGTTACTGCTTTATAATGATACTAATATCGAATTAATACCGTATTCAAAAGAAAAAGCCGGAAAAATTACAAATCATGAGTTTTCGTGAATATACCCTTAAATCAATAGATTTTACAATGATTTAGCTTAACCATATCCTTTTCAGTTTTATTTATTAATATACCTGTATCATCCAGCTATAACTAGTGCTCGCGCTGCCAATCGACATTATCGACAATTGTCGATTAATTAATTCGGCTGTCGATTAATTTTTCCAATTGTCGATAAAAATTGTCGATTAATTTACTCCCAAAAAAGTCGGGTAGATTCCCTTTACTTGCCTTGATCACGAGCTAATTTGCACCGGAAATGTGTGGTAATCGCTTGTTTCACACCTCGGCGGACGCAACCTTAGGTAATCGACAGGTCACAGTTGGCTTGTATACTCCACAAAGCATGTCATGTTACCGGTTGTTATTCTAATCCATTAATTGGAGAACAGTTGGCAATTATTGTTTATTTCACGTTAAATTCTGATTGACTATTTTAATCGATGCAGTGATAGAATGTCTTCGATTTCGATACCGCCAGAAACGGCGATGGCGACTAATGGAAACCAATTAGATATCATAAATTCGTTTACAGAACAGAATTTTATTGTTTCAACTTGAACTACATAGAAGATCATCGTTATATACAAAAAACAATAAACAATAAAGCATACATGCAACAATGAAATAATAAATTTGGGAAAAAAACAGATTTTTGATAATGTTTGTTTTATCTGAAATGTTGGAATTTGATTTAAATTTACTTTGATCTGGTTTGATTTGCGGAAGTAACGCAAAAATTAATTAGGAGGTTTTAGAATTCAATTTCCACCTATATATGCATGTAAGTTCACTCTATTCAATGAATGTTCATGCACATATAAATGGAAATTGTATGAAATTAATTTCTTGTTACTCTGAAACAAATATGCAGTAGTCATCAAAAAATGTAAATTGGTATATGAGAAATGCAGACTTGAAAACTAATATGCAGCAGACGGCTTAAAAAAAATCGCATATGATAAAATGAACCTGAATTGGCGAACAATATCTAAATCATACACACACATAGGCATTATATAAAAACATACACAAACATTATATAATCAACCTAAACTTGTGTTTGAAATATATGAAATATGAATACGGCTCTGAGACTCTGTGTTTTTAGTAAGGCAATTCTAAATTGGAGAATAATACATAATGAAGTTTTATGAAACAAAACTGCAGCAGGTGGCCTTAGAAACAATTCATATCTACTAAATTTAACATACATTGTTGGTTAATGATTAATTGGCGAGTAAATAAGACAGTTTGTCACAAAATTGCGGAGTTAAAACAAATTTGCAGTCGGTATAAAATGAGACAGAATTTGTCGCGAATGGAGAAGCTGCTCGCGGCGGACAATTCCTCCATTCAGCCACAATCCTTTGAGTGAAGGTTCATTACATGACAAGAAATGAATCAATGAAATTTAAAACGCCGTTGTAATTGGAGTAGTTGCGCAGCACTCGCAATTTCTCCAACTACCACGATGTTTCTGTATAACAGTAAGAACGTGAGAAAGTAAGTCCTAACGCATTTTTTTTTTTTAGACTGTTGGGAGCACTGTGCCCGAAATACTGGTATATTTTCTCATACACAAAGTTTTCTATAAAAAGTAATATTGAATAAAAACAAAGTAAAAACAAACATATTCTTATAACCCATTACTGTATTAATTCATATTCTTAATTCTAAAGCTTTTGAAAACACTGTTACGTAATATAGCCTTACACCCAAAGATTAAAATTATCTGATCAACAGTCAATAGAAATGTTTATATAACGCTTGAGAATATATATATATATATATATATATATATATATATATATATATATATATATATATATATATATATATATTTTTTTTTTTTTTTTTTTTTTTTTTTTTTTTTTTTTTTTGTTATAACTCATGCAATAATAACTTCCGAAAACCTTGTGGTAGAAGAAAGCATTTGTAATAATAACTAAAGCATTGTAGCCCTATGTTTCTACTCAGACAAAAATATTGTATTGGTATATAATATTGGTATATAATATATATATAATAATCATTAGGGTAAATGTCTAGATCAATTCCACATGCGAATGGGCCTTGTCGAAACGAAAAACAAGACTCTTTGCTGGTGGGTTAATTCGATTTTGCACACTTCGCATACTAATTCATTATTAACTTTCTTTTTTCAAATGCTTTTTCGCAGTAAATAGCTATTTTATTTAACGTCTGCAACTTTTCTGAATTCAAGAGTGATATAAGTTTAAACATGCTGGGTCTTGTATAAAAGTATTTACTAATGTACTGTTCTCTTAATGTTTTGTAATAAGGGCATATTAGGAGGAAATGGTATTCGTCCTCAATTTCATCTAGTTCGCATAATTGGCATTTTCTATTGGATCGGTCTATATTTCTACTTCGTCCAGTGACAATACTTAACTGATGAGAACAGAGTCTTAATCTCGATAAGGTTTTTCTATGAGATGAATTGGACATGCGATGCAGATATGGCGAGGGTTCAAAATGGTTTTCAAATGCTTATATAATATTAAAGACGATTTGTTTTCTAAGTCTCGGTTCCAGTCATTGATAAACAGGTCTAAGAGTCTATTTTTAAGTAAAGGAGTGAATACTGTTGCGTTTACTGAGGCTGGGAATAACCATACATCATGGAATCCGCAGCTATCTAACAAATACTTGACTTTGTTTGCCCAGTTCATTGTATTGCAATTCGATTCTATTTCATTTTGCATTGTATTAAAGACAGCTTGGAGAATACAGTTATCCGACTTAGAGTTTTGCATTTTTAGAAAATATTTGACAATTTGAATTTTCGTATTTATAATTAAAGGAAATCTACCTCACTCACCGTAGATGGCGCTGTTGCTGGTGGATTGTTTGACTCCTAAAATCAATTTGAGAAATTTGCGGTGGACTCTCTCTAGCATATCGGACCTTATGAAACCCCAAACTTCACAAGAATAGATAAGGATTGGTGCAACAAAAGCATCGAACAGTGACAGCATTATTTTTACAGGGATATCTCTGCCGCGCGTGATTGATAAAAATCTGTACATTGCCTTAAGTGCTTTGCCCGAAAAGGTATTTACTGCGTTTATGAACGACCCACCGCTTGTAAAAACAACACCTAGATAATTGAAACACTTAACCACTTCTAGTTCGATGCCCGAGTGTAGGAATTTTGAGTTTGCTATGCCTCTACCTCCTTATCTGAAGATCATAATTTTTGTTTTTTCGGTATTTACACTCAATTTCCACTTTCTACAATATAGTTCAAAACTGTCTAATAACTTTTGTAATCCCTCAGCTGTTTCCGATATAAGTACAGAGTCATCTACAAATAATAGGAGAAAAATAGTCAACTGTTTTACTGTTAAGCCTGGATTTTCGTTATGGAGGAGAAACAGCACTATATCGTTTATGAAGAGAGACAACAAGATCGGAGAGCTGATCTCAGCCTGCAATAATCCGACATTACACTGAAAGAAGTCTGACACGCTATTCAGGTGTTTCATACATAGCTTAATATCATCATACATTGAACGGATGACTGTGAAAATTTTCCCATCAATCCCTAGCCTTATAAGTTTACACCATAATCCGTCTCTATAGAGTCAAAACATTTTCTAAAATCAATAAAACAGCAGTACAGTTTTTCCTTTTTTTGTAGTTGATATTCTATGAAAGCATTTAGCAGAAATATAGCATCAACGGTACTATAATTAGATTTAAAGCCGAACTGAGCATCTGAAAGTATACTATTTTGAACAGACCAGCGTTTCAGTCGGTCGTTGATTATAGACATAAATAGTTTCGCAAAACAGCTAATGAGAGTTATCCCTCGGTAATTATTGGGATCCGTGTTATCTCCCTTTTTAAATACTGGTTTAATAGCGCCACGTGACCATGACCGCGGGAAGATTTGTTTGTCGAGGATATAATTAAACAGCATTTCTAAGGGTTTTTCTAAAATGTCTATACCATGTATAAAATACTCATACAAAGTATTGTCTAATGAGCACGCTTTGTTCCTGTTTAATCTTTTACAGGCGTTTCTTATTTCCTCAATAGATATTGGTAAATCAAGTTCTTCAAAGGTAGAATTCGTATTTGGCGTATTATTATAGTTTTTAATGAATTCCGTGCATTCAGTATCCTCCTCATGGCTTATGAAAGAAGATAAGTTTTTAAAATGTTCACGAAAGGTTTCTATGCTTATAGAATTTGAGTTGGTGTTTTCTTTATGTTTGAAAAGATTCCAAAACTCTTTCGGTTTTTTGTGTTTAAGGTCATTGAACGATTTGGCAAACTGAATGTTATCTTTTCTTTTCGCGCGTTTACAATAATTCTTGTTCTATTTGCGTTTCGTTAAAAAGGATTCTCTATTTCTCTCAAAGTTATATTTATTCAGTGCTTGTAGGTAACTGTGTTTCTTCTCTTTACATGTTGCATCAAACCATTCTTTTTGGTTACTGTTTGGGTTAATGTTTTGTGCATTTATTTTGTAGCTACGCTTGAAATATTTATTGCCATCCTTCGTCAAAAACTCTGTAAAACTGGACACTAAATCATCAGGGTCATGTTGATTTGTTATTTTATCAAATAGGTCGTTACATAATGAATTGATATTACTGCTCAAATCATTTAAAGGTGGTATTTAGATTTTTCACATCTCACCAAATTAAAAAATATATATATCACTGAAATTTATATGAAAAAACAATAAAAATCATCAATAATTAAGAATCATAAAATTACAAAAAAAAATATTTTTTGATGGTGTTCCCTTAAAAGGCTACGTAGCCTCTTAAGGTATTTTTAGATTTCGCGCCAGAAATCAAAAAAAGCATTGTGGGAACGTCAAGTGACTGGCACGTGACTAATGACGCTTAAATTCCATAACATAACAAACATGTAATTATTTTCCATAATGTCTTCCTCCGACGCTATGTTTGAAGCTTTGTCTGTGTATTTCCGGTATGTAAATGAGCGAGTTGCTCATGTAAAAATAGAACGTGTTTCCCGTCGGTGTCGACCTGGGCCATAGTAAATCTCTCATTTCTCTTGGTGTCGGATGGTTTTCGGCTACTGGGGTTTTATGAATGAAAATTAAAAGGCTTTGGGAGTATAAGGTTGATTTTTTTTGTATATTTGTAAAATTTTCGTCCTAGAATCTGAAGGGCCACCTTTAAATAGTTTTCTTTATGTTCTTCGCACCATTTAAATGCAGCGTGTACTTGGGGCGCGTAGTTATGTATAATGTGGTTTGAACTCAAATGTTATTGGTGCATGATTTGAAAAAGAGTTAAAATCATTTACACAAAAATATTTTACAAGTCTAAAATTGTCATAACTAGTGATAAGGTAGTCAACCGCACTTTCTCCGTTATATGTACAACAAGTTGGTTTGCCCTGCTCAGCGTCGTGACCTACCCTACCGTTAACAATACGCACATTAAGTGACTTGCATAAGTCAAGCAGACGCTCTCCGTAACGGTTTATACCGTCATCGGAGGACGCACGTGCTAAGCTCTGGTCGATATTGGAATGATCATCAATGTCCTGTAACGGTCCATCAAAAGTGATATAATCTGATCTTTGACCCACCCGTGCATTCAGATCACCAAAAATAAAAGCATGGCCGAGTCGTTGGTACTGCAATAACTCGGACTCTAATGTATCGAAAATATCTACATCATAATTTTCATGATTTGGTGAACTTTCTGGTGCAATTTAAGTAAAACATAAGAAATAATCTGAGTCAGCTTTGAAAAAGGTTTTGTCTAATTTAAACCATAAAATGCAGTCAATTGTGCTTTGAACGAGGTCGATTCCTTTTTGTAAACTGTTTTTAACGTAGACAATTAGCCCACCACTACTTCTTTTGGCTCTCCTATGCCGAAACTTTCGGTATGAATGAAATGATTTATATCCACTTAGTTCGATATTAGACCACTTATTTGACCATGTTTCATTTAGGCAAATTATGTCATAATGTTTAATGAATGATATGAAATCTGGGTCGGTGAGTTTGTCTCTGCTTAACTCTAAATCGGCGCTGTTGAAATGTCGGCGAACAAAAAGAAAACAATAATTCACAATTGGATTTAATTGACATGTTGACATTATTCTAATAAATCTTGTTCTTGTATCCCCAAAATCTTGTCATTCTTCACTTACACGTCAATATGGGTCATCCTAAATGAAAACTATCGCCAATAAAAAAAGATAACAAACTAAGGAAAATTAAACTGCATTTACAGTATTGGATTTAGCAGTGGTTACCAGTGAATAGCATTATGAAAATTCAAATGAAATTTAAAGGCTTAGGTTGATAACCTTCGTCCACTTCACTGTTTAGGTACTACCGAGTGAATGACTTTATTTAAAACATCTTACCCTCCTCATTGACCTTATTTGAAAATAATTAAGGTCAACAGATAATAAAGGGAGGTAATTCGTCATGTAATAGAAAATTTTCTCCTTTACTTGTGCACATCATTTATTACAATACAAAGAAAATTGTTGTTTGGTAAAGAAGTACCCATTCATCAAAAGAAACTAGGACTTAATTGTCTGTATGCTTTTATGCAAATAATGTGGGAAAAGGAGCACTATCCTTAGGAAATGTTGTAGAATAAATTTTCCTTTTCCTACAATATGTTCTACAATGTAAGATTAAAATAAAATTTTGTCTTTTGGTAAAGGAGTAACCATTCATCAAAAGAAATTAGGACCTTAAAGCCTTTATGCTTTTATGTAAATATTATGGGAAAAGGGGCACTATCCCAGAAAATGGTATAGAGCAAATTCTCCTTTCCCACAATATTTTCTACAAGGTTAGATTAAATATATATGACAATTTTTTTCTTTTGTTTATTATTGTAGTGGAAATGACTATGTGAATGAAAGTTTGAAACTATGAGTAAAAAATAAAGTTAATGCTACATGTGCATGTCTTTTCTTTTAAACCAAACTTCGCGCGCTTAATTTGTCTATTATTTTTTTCAAGAAAAAGTTGTTGGCCATTATTTTACTTGGGCCAGAGGTAGCACTGTATAACTGTTGTGTGAAGGAATATAATTAAGTTTGTATCAGTAGTAAACCAGAAGTGTAATCCATCCAACGTTCAACGACCAAAAATTCAACGATTTTTGGCGGTTTATAGGTTGCAACTCTCAAAACTCTCAAAACCATGATTCTTTCTGGATTATATATTGCAAGATGGTAGAAAAAAGATATTCAAAGATCGTTAGGTTAACTTTTGTATTTTTGTACTCTAATTGTCAATTTCAAAAGGGTTATATGGTCTTCCAGATGCTTAATTTTACTTGACGGCGTGGGGGGGGGGGGGGAGGAGGGTGTTGTAGATTTAGACATTTAAGTCTTGCCCAGAATGCATCGCTCGGATTTCTTAATATTTGATAGATATGGAATCTGGAAGGTCACTGCTGTATAATGATTTTAATATTCAATCAAAAAGGTAAGGATTAAGCCGGAAAATTGCCTTTTAAATTCAAAGAAATACCCAGGAAAATTAAAGATCACGAGTTTTCGTGTATTTACCCTTAAATTAACGGTTTCACAATGATTGAGCTTAAGCAAATACTTTTCAAGTTGATTAATTAAAGTACTTGTATCCTCTAGCTATAATTGTTGACTATTCATGAAGGAATTTATTTTTTTATTATTATTATTTTTTTTTTTTTTTTTTCTTCAGTTACAAGCCAAAAGTGTAACCTACCCCCTTCAATGGCCACAAAACCGAACGTTTTAAGGAGGTTTTCATGTCGTATTTCCCATAATTCTGATTCCTTTTGCACGAAAGTTTGCAAAATTGTACAAGAAACATATTCAAAGAAGGTAATTTTTTTCATCTACGCTAATTATATATTTAAAAAGGGCTATATGGCCGTCCTGGTGCTGAATTTCATTTGCCCGAGGGTATAGATTAGGGCTTTTGAGTCTAACCCAGAATGCATCGTTCAGATTTCTTAATAATTGATAGATATTGAATCTGGAAGTTAACCGCTATGTAATGGTACTGATATCGAACTTATATCTTAAGGAATAAGGCCAAGGCATCTTTTTAATTTATTTTTTAAAAAATCCAGGAAAATGAAAAGTAGGCCCAATGAGTTTTCGCGGCTTCACCATTGGTGCCATGGATTCATAGTGCCTTACCTGAATCAAATCCTTTTCAGTTTGATTTATTATTGTCTTTGTATCATCTTTCAACTATTCACAACTAATAATGAAGGAATACAAAATATTTTATCAGCAGTAAGCCAACAACCATGTTTCCCTACAATAAGCTGAAAAGGGGATCTACTTCAGCTTATTTTCTGGCCTCAAATCCTGTTTGTGTGAATAATTCGAGATGGAATTTTGCTTGATAGTTACAAATGAAGATGCACACAATTAAAACCAGGTTTTGAACACAAATTGCATTATTAGGCACTGTACATGCCGTGTCAGGCTGACGAAATTCATTATTCGCAGGGGTATGGGGGTGATGCTCTGAGCATTGATCACAATGTGACCGCTTTAATCCATATTGATTAACATATGTGACCCATCACGCAAAAAGGGACCATCAGGGAATTCTGTACATCAATTAGATGAAAACAGATCAACGATAGTGCAGGTCAGTTTAAGTTGATAATTCAAAAATGATTGTATAACAAGGTACAATGACCACTTTTCATACAGAAAATGTCATTAAAGCGAAAAGTGTCAACCCTGGTTAGCCTGCGCAATTCGCGCAGTCTGACCAGGGTTGACACTTTTTGCAGTTCCCAGAAGGTCCCTTTTTGCGTGATGGGTCACATATATCGATGTCATTTCAAATTGATTATTAATTCGATGTTAGTGAAATTGAAGGAGACATATGAATAAAACCTACTCACGAATGATTAACGCAGTGCAAATATGAGTTTTGCTGAGATTTTTATATGTAAGATGTTCATATTTTACTCAAATCTAGTTTTGAGAAATCCAAAATTACTTCATTGTATACCAGTGTCATCAAACTTCAACAGAAATGAAAACTCTTGCCTGAATATGATTTATTTTCTTAGCGGCATCCGAATTAGCAACCCTATTCTCCCAAAATATGGGGGAAATGTGTCGATTTTAGTCCGTTTTCTGCTCGTAATTCCTCCACATATGAATGATTTTCGACAAAATTTGGCTTACCGATAGGGATTGAAGATATATATAAAATCATAACATTTCAAGGTTGCTATGGATCATTTTCTTCACTGTATCTTAGTAATAATTTGGTCATGCCGTCCTCGCGCGATGGCTCCTAGTGACAGACAGATGCAAACTTCTGATATCAATGAACCATTTTTCTTTTCCTTTATTGCACAAAAGACGTGTCTGACACCCTCTAAGTCTAGCACATAATTATTTTTCAAAAGATACTGACAGCTTTACATTTTTATGCAAAAATGCTCTTGTCTGTTTTTGTTTATCTTTGTCTGCTTGACAGAAAGAGTCTGGAAGAAAAAATTGAAAAAAAAGAAACCCTATAACTTCAAAACCGCCGGATGTTTTTAATAAAAATCTGTGAAACTATTGTGCTCTACATTAAGTCGACGTTTTGTGCAAAAAAAAAAAAACGCAAGAAGGTTTTGGAGATAAGTACAAAATGGTCTTTCTTTTAGTGGGGGCATCGCCTACCTCTGTCTGTCTATCAAGTAAATGTCTGACGAAATTTGCGAAAAAATCAAATTGCAATGTTTTCGTAAATATTCCATTTTTTGTGCAAAACTCACCTGTGTAATTAATTGATTCATAAACAATCAGTTTACGCAACTGTATCGAGTTGGAATATTTAGAAGTTTTATCAATCGGGAGAGAAACATTTTGAGAAAGGTGGGCGATGCCCACTGAGCGAAATTTCGTTTCTGTCAGACCAGGATCGGGACAAATAGAAATTAAGATTTTGAAATGTTAACATTTCTCAAAACATGTAAAAATGGAAAAAAAAAAAAAACGGAAAAAAGTGACAAAAATTTTCATCCTGAGGTCAAACGGTTCTGTGCCGAAGCAGACAGACAGACAGACAGACAGAAAAGAACAAACGGTGACATTTGCCAACTTAATCTTCATTTCATTGAAAGATATAATCCTTTCGCGTTGGAAGAATGTACTTTTCAAAACGTTTCCCCAAAAAGCTTTTCTTGTTGGCCGGAAACGTTATGTAAGGCAAAATAGTAATACGTTCGGTTTATTTCGGTAACTTCCGTGATTAATCGTGAATGATAACGTGCAGGATAAACAGCGTCACGTAATCAAAAAGATGACGTCAGTTTCGTTAGAAACGGGTATGCCAACAACGTCTGGCCGTTGTACATAACGCCATAAATTGATGGATAGATCTAGATAAAATCTTTTGATAAAAACATAAAAAAAAAAATCTTTTACAGAAATCTAGAATGACAGAAACCGTTTCAAGCAAATATATCTCAGGTACGAAATGTTCTTTCCAACCTTTTTGCATCAAGCAAATAAAGATTTTAGAAATAAATTTATTTTGCAAAGCATCATTGTCTCGCTGATTTTGTAAATTACAGTTTACTTCTTTCACGTTTTTACAATTATCAAGTCGAATTAAGCAAAATGAATGGCGAAATTATCAATCCGTTTTTGCCTTCATTCATTAATTTATTATATATTCATTTTTTCCCCTGTGTTTTACTGTTTTATGACGTTTGTATGTTTTTATTTATAATTTTGTGTCATTTACTAGTTTTGCTTGTTGAGTATGCTAGATCTGTATGTATTTATATTATTATCAGTTCATTTAATTCCCTAAGGAATAAAAGAAACACTTAAAAAAAAATCACAATTTTATTTAATACTTCGGCCTTTGCCTTTTTCGAGAGTTTTGAAACAATTACTCCCCCCCCCCAGTAAAATATTTAAAGCGTGTATTACTCGAACTACAATTCTTAACACCTAGGGAGCGATGTCCGGGAAAGGGAGGGGTGGATAAATTTTTGTGGCGGTTTAGCCTTATCCAGCAAAAGTTCTAGGGGAATAAAGTGTTTCAAAACTCTTGAAAATGCAATAGCCGAACTATTGAATAATAGACTGTTTTTTTTTTTCACAGCTTTTTCTTATCGATTCCTTTAAAACTTATTTACCCAATCACTAATCATTTCCCCATTTATTTACCTTTTTTTATCCATTCACTTATTCATCTTCTTTATTTATTTGTTACATTTAACATTAGTTTTATTTGTTTCTGTCTATTTATAAACAGAAAAGAGATGGTGGCCGTCGATGTTTAACAGAAAGACCAAGAAGCACATGACCGAAATTCTTACAGGTAAACCTAATTATCCATCCATATGAACCATGCTGTGTGAAAAGAGGGCTTAATTCGTCTGCGAAAAGTGTCGACACAGGTCAGCCTCCGCAATCCGCGCAGGCTGACCTGGGACGAAACTTTTCGCTGTTGGTAAATTTTCTGTATGTCCAAGGACCAGTCTACTTAATGATTCAGTCGTTTGTTAAAAAAAGTGGTTGTTATGGATCCATGAATATTATATTTCATGTGTCTATTTTTAGAAATGTTATGGGTAAAGAAATGTCGTAATTTAAGCTGGGGGGAATTATTTCCCCGTCACAGTGAATATTTTCCTCCTGCCAAAAATCTGGAACTACTTTTTTAAGTTTTTTAAATTTTTAAGTTTTTAAGTTTTAAAAGTGGCATTCGTTGACAAAATAATCAGAGGAAATATAATATATAATTTATTTCATCAGCTTGTGGTTAATATGGGGAAATATTTGCCGAAAAAGGGAAAGGTCCTCGAAAATAACACGTGCCTTACGGCACTCGTTATTTTCGCATACCTTTCCCTTTTTCGGCAAATATTTCCCCATATTAACCACAAGCTGATGAAATAAACTCTATTTATGTGATGGCTTGATTGGTACAATGCATTACGGAGAAGTTTTAAGCCCCCCTTTTGCCAGAGTACAGCTAATATATAACATGCTCAGTGAATTTTTGTCAATTCAAACCGGAGAAGAAATTGAATAAAAGAATCGTGCAATTGTTTTCAATAAGTTGACATCTTGTATGTATAAAAAAGAATCTATTACTCTCAGACAAAAACAGTGTCTTTTTAGGGTTGGCTGATATCATAATAATCGAAGAAACAGGTATACTACTCTTCTAAAATACCCCTTGAACTTTTTATATAATGAAACAATGCGTTTAACCTGTCTTACCTGTTTTGCAATATTTTGTTTGTCAACAACGGCTAAGATTATCATCCGAGAGTAAAAGCGTAAACCCTTGTATGACTTCTTGAAACAATAACAAAAGATCTTTCACCAAAAAATCAAGTGTATCACCGACTCTGAAAAAGAAGGCTTTTGAAAAAAATTGAAGATAAAGGAGAAAATGCATGTAACCAGCATTTTTTTCAACGCCCTTTCAAAGACCATTCCCATTATTCTCTGGTACTCTGATTGGCTCTTTGCAAATGTTCTCAATTCGGACAAGCCTACCATTGTTTCGTCTGATAAAGGTTTGAACTTTCAAAATTAGATATCGACCCTATGAGTTTCGAGTTCAAACCCCAGGTACTTTTTTTCAAGTTTCAATATTTTTTTTTTTATTTGATTTTAAATTGAATTTGCTTACAACTTGATCCCCAAGTCATTTGTTTCTGGCCACTAGTGCCCGCCCGGGTAGCTCAGTGATCAGCGCATCGGACTCGTGACCTGCTGGTTGTGAGTTCGATAACTGGTTTAGGCAGACTCTCTTTCCGGTAATTTTTTGCCTCTCACCTCTGAAGCATGTGAAAAAGTTGGAAAGAAAGTTGTGTCCGTGCTGGTGTGAGAAATCCAGGAAACACATGCGTAGGTGCACTGACCGCTGTGAAATGACCTAAGCTGTTAAAACGGCGTTAAAATCCAATTAAATCAATCTGGCAACTAGTGGGCCTTTAAACTTTAATTCATGTTAATTAATGATGTATATTTTTTTAACCGGTAATGCATTCAAGGTTGTGTTTCATAGGACAATGACTTAACATTTTTAAACTATATCCTGCTAAATAACTGAAATGAAATTTTCAATTTGATAATAAAAACCAAAATATTGCTGTTTCAAAGTTATGTTTTGGGGAATAATATCCCTATATTATCGGATAGTGTAGATCCAAGATCAGACTGCACGTTCTGTGCAGTCTGATCTTGATCGATATTGTCCGCAGAAGGTATTGACTTGGGCTTTAGAAAAAGATATCTCTTTATCAGATAGTGTAGATCCAAGATCAGACTGCACGTTCTGTGCAGTCTGATCTTGATCTACACTGTCCGCAAAAGGTCAGTGAGTCGCGCTTAGCAGCCTAAGGGTTAAAACTGAATTTAGGAAAAAGTATCTAATCAGTTAGGAAAAGCAGCCGTAATATTGTTATTTCAAAGTTGTTTTGGCAAGAATAAGTAACAAAGTAGGGGACAGTATAGACCCAAGATCAGACTGCATGTTCTATCTAGAATTGCTTATAAAGCCGCTTCCATCGCTTTACCCTTTGTCACAATATCCCGAGTTTTTCGCAACCTTGAGAAAGAAAGCTTTTGAAAACATTGTGGAAAAAGAAGAAAATGCTGGTAACCAGCATTTTCTCCTTTTCCCACAATGTTTTCTATGCTATGAAAGACCCAAGTCATCTTTTAAGCTACATTTAATTTGTCTTCTGAAATGCTTTTACTTTGGTTAAGTCCAAAATTTTGTCATCTTGTAAAGAGTTAACTCTTTATCACACGAGAAAATGTAGAATGGTAAAAATTGAAAGCATTTGAAGACGAAAATATAAACGTGGCTAAAATGATGGAATTTGTTTAGTACAGGATAGAAAACATTGTAAGAATTGGAGAGAAAATGCTGGTTACAAGCATTTGCTAAATTTTCCAACAAAGTTTTCTAAAGGCTTCTTCTTCATGCTCGTTAAAACTCGGGATTGTGTGGTGAAGGGTAAACGAGTAAAACACTGTTTACAGAATGAAATTATTAACACTACTTACACTAATTATAGAATGCAGCACTGTTTTACATTATTTACAGAATGCAATTATTTCCACTATCTAGAGAAAGCAACATTATTTATACTAAGTACATACTGCAACACTGTCTACAATATTTACAGAATGCAACACTATTAACACTATTTGTAGAATGCAACACTATTTACACTATTTACAGAATGCCACACTATGTACACTATTTGCAGATTGCAACCTCATTCACACCATTTACAGAATGCAACACTATTTACACTCTTTTCAGAATGCAACACTATTTACACTATTTACATAATGCCACACTATTCACACTTTTTACAGATTGCAACCTTATTTACACCATTTACAGAATGCAACACTATTTACAATATTTAAAGATTGCAACTTTATTTACACCATTTACAGAATACAACACTAATTACACTATTTACAGAATGCCGCACTATTTACAGATTGCAACACTATTTACACTATTTAAAGATTGCAACGCTATTTACACAATGCAAGATTATTTACGCTATTAAAAGACTTCAACATTATTTACACTATTTACAGAATGCAACAACCGACTGACAGCGATGATTGAGGAACAGACTCGTCTTATCTCGTCCCTGACATTTGAGAATGGCCGAAATGACCAGATTATTAGAGACTATGAGCAAAAAATCAACAAACTGTCAAATGACATTAGTAAATTTGAAGGTAGGTGTAAGGTACAATTATCCAAAGCTTTTCACTCATTACCAGATGACAAAATTTTAGACTGGTCCAAATCTAAAAAACTTGCAGACGAAAAATCCAGTCTGACTTAAAAAATGGTTTTCTGTTTAAAACAGTAGGAAATATTGTGGGGAAAGGGGAAAAGGGTTATTTGATAAAACTTCTACGCCAAATCAGCTGGCATTTTCGGATTATTGTATTTCAGAATAATCAAGTTTGACTTTGAATGCTTGAATACTTGTAAGATCTGTTCAGTCCAGTTTTTTTTTTTAATGAGAAATGTGGCCAATACAGCCTTACCTCTATAGAAAACGGAAAAAATTAGCCTTGTCCAAATTGAAAGTATAAATTGCTGACAAAAAAATGAGATCGAATTCAAAACATGAAATTTGTCTTTCATAGAGTGGAAAACATCATGAGAAAAGAGAAAATGCTGGTTACCAGCATTTTCTCTTTTTCCCAAAATGTTATCAAAAGTCTTCTTCCATAGGGTTGTTTAAAGTCGGGATTGTGTGGTAAAGGGTAAAAGTTTTGTAAAGTATAAGAGTTGGATTTATATCCAGTGGCATAGCCAGATCAATTTTATTTATCCCTATATCTTAAAGGCCCAATAGCGGGCAAAAAAATAATGCAGGTGTTAAAATGAATTTAAATTTAAATCATACTATTTAAAAGTGGGGAAAGTACTGTGAAGATGAGAATCTGTTATTGTGTGGTCGGTCTAAGTTCTCAGTTGCTGGCAGAAAAAGTGAATTATAAAAACCAGGCAAACAGTTAACGGATCTTAACTTAGTTTTGAAATCCATTTCTCTGCCAGTGACTAACACCGAGACCGACCGTACAATAGCAAATTGTCATCTTCACAATAATTTCTGTACTTTTAAACTGTATGATTTGAATTCAAAGGCAATCCAACACCCATTTTGTTTGCCTTTGGCAACTATTGTTACTTTAATTAAGAAGCAATAGTTGTTTATTTTCATGCAGAAACAATTCAACTGTCAAAAGAGCTACAAGAGACTCAGCGAGACAAGTTACAGAATCAATATTATGACATCCAGATTCTGACCAATGAGAAGCGAGATCTGGAGCGCATGAAATCGGCCCTGGAACAAGAAAAACAAAAACTTGACGAAATGATACAGCACAAGGAAGAAGAATTACACAATCTTCGAGGTTTGTGTGTTTTAGCTGTGTTCAAGAGATACCTTGTTGATAATAAAGCCTTGTCTCTGTATGGAGTATGAAGCAGTTTTTAAACAGTAAATTAAATATATATAGCAACCAGGGACGTGGCTGCTTGTGCGCAATAATGCAGAAATTTGCGTACACCATGCAATAAAAAAAAAAAAAAGACAAAAATTGTCAAATAATGTCACCAGAGGCCACTAAATACATGTAGCTTCTACAATCCATTTTTCTTTTCTGGGGGAGGCCCAAAGACCTTCGTGGTAAGTTCCCCTCTCGGTACATCGTGCCTAGGTTGATTTATTGGGTATTATTTCTGAGTATACTTTATTTTAGGGCAAGCTATGCCTCTGGCAACCGCAGTGCACCTATCCATATGTAGCTTGAGTATATTTAAACATTAGAACGCACAACAGTCTTTCCAAGCTACTGGCTGCTTTGCCACCCTGACATGGTTGAAATTATGTTCAGGGAATAGGGAACTGCTTTCCAACACAAAGTTTAAACTTTGTTCAGTGGTTAGAGGATATTAACCCCTAGGCTGCTAATCACGACTCACTGACCTTTTGCGGACAGCGTAGATCAAGATTAGACTGCACAGAACGTGCAGTCTGATCTTGGATCTACACTGTCCGGTAAGAAGATATTTTTTCCCCTATAAAATAATTTTGAAATTGCAATATTTGAATTTTTATAATCAGCTTGAAAGTTTCATTTCACTTATTTGGTAGGTTCAGGGTTAAAGCCCGTAACATTGACTTTGGTAAATCCTTTCTTATAGACTTGTGAACATGTTGGAATGGTAGTAGTAAAGGAAGAGAGAGTAGGGACACACCAAGCCCTGGGTGTGTCCCTACTCTCTCTTCCCTGAGTGCCGTACATCACCCTCCCTGACAAAAATGTGTCCCTAGTTTGCCCTCCCGAAAGATTTTTTTTTTTTATTTTGTCCCTAGGCTCCCGTCCCTGAGCGGGATTTAGCATTCAAAATGGCGGCCTTGCGGAGGATACTCTGGGGATAAAAATGCTCCAGGCTCTCGTGCCTGAGTGGGATTTTTTCTGCAAAAAAGGGAAAGGGGGAGAGGGGCCAAAAAATGATACATCTTCGAGTACTCTATAGGGAACTGTCAGATCTGATCACTGAGTTGGAGTTAGTTTTTTCACCCTATGAATGATTTTTTTCTCTTTCTAAATGCCTGACCAGTGAGATGGAGTTAGTTTTTTCACCCTATGAATGATTTTTTTCTCTTTCTAAATGCCTGACCAGTGAGATGGAGTTAGTTTTTTTACCCTATGGATATTTTTTCTCTCTTTCTAAAAGCCTGACCATTGAGTTGGACTTAGACTTTTTTCTTTCTAAATACTTGATCACTGAGTTGGACTTAGACTTTTTTCTTCACCTATGAATGAATTTTCTTTTCTAAATGTCAGAACATTGAGTTGAACTTAGTCTTTTTTCTGCATCTATGAATGATTCTTACTCTTTGGAGTGTAACTCTTTGGAGTGTAACTCTTCTAAAAGAAAGAAGTTTGACAATTTGAAGAAAGATAGAACTTTCGTGGTAGATGGTTAGCTCTGAAAAGAGCTGTGACAATCTGAAGAAATGACAACTTGAAGATAGAACTTTCGTCTGACATCTTGAAGATAGATCTTTCGTCTGACATCTTGAAGATAGATCTTTCGTGGTAGATGGTTAGTCCTGAAAAGGACTGTTGGGTTAGCTCTGAAAAGAGCTGTGACAATTTGAAGAAATGACAACTTGAAGATAGAACTTTCGTCTGACAGCTTGAAGGTAGAACTTTCGTCTGACATCTTGAAGATAGAACTTTCGTGGTAGATGGTTAGTCCTGAAAAGGACTGTTGGGTTAGCTCTGAAAAGAGCTGTGACAATTTGAAGAAATGACAACTTGAAGATAGAACTTTCGTCTGATAGGTTGAAGGTAGAACTTTCGTCTGACAATTTGAAGAAATGACAATTTGAAGAAAAGATAGAACTTACGTCTGACAATTTGAAGAAAGGTAGATCTTCCGTGGTAGATGGTTAGCCCTGAAAAGGGCTGTTGGGGTGTCCCTAAAAGGGACCTGGTTTTGGAGGTTGTGTTTTTAAGCACAACCTCCAACCTTACTGCAGACTGGACAGCTACTCGCTGCCCGCCTCTTTAGCCTCTTCAGCTGCTGTTTATCCAGTCCAAAGTCCAAAGAGAACGAAGGCTCGGCGTCATCGTTCCAATCTTCGGTAGAACCCACTACGAACTCCTTCTTCTTCTTGTCGTCCATCTTTTTTCTGGATGATAGCTGCGCAAGCTCGCCAAAGCTCATATCTCTTAAAGCACACTCCATATTGTCTACAAGTCGAAGAGAATGAACGATGTGCGGGAAATGACACTGGGTTTTATAGGTTTTCAGACGGATTGAACTAGTTGACCCATGACGTCATTTTCTCCTATGTTTTTCCCGCGTCAGCGTTTCATGCTGTTTTGGCTCCAAATTAATGTTATCCAATCAGAATCAGCGTTTTATTTCTAATACTAAATGTTTTATTTTTGACCAACCCGTGGGTTTGTTACATTTTCTTGTTCGGGGGATTTTATTGTTGACCAATCCGTGGGTTTGTTACATTTTCTTGTTCGGGTTAGAAAAACTAGAGTTTGGCTAATCTATGACTTTTTTTTGATTGTGAATCTTTGCAGTGTAACTCTTCTAAAAGAAAGAAGTTTGACAATTTGAAGAAATGACAATTTGAGGAAAGATAGAACTTTCGTGGTAGATGGGTAGCCCTGAAAAGGGCTGTTTTGTTTTTTTTGGAGGCTGTGTTTTTTTTTTCCACTTTTAATGGCAGCACCCGAAATTCGCTTGACAAATGGGGCATGCTGTAATCTTCCTCCCGAACTCGATATCAACCAAAATGATATCCGGTGTTGTCTTTAATAATAGCTGAACTAATCTTTCGCCGAGATCTTTGTATGGCTGTGTTATACGTTGCAGTTGGTTTTGTTCCTCCTCTCCTACGAGACGAGTGGTTAGTTGCAATAACTGCTGGCCGGCATTTAGATACTCTTGGAGAGCCTCACGTAGTTGATGATTTACCTCTTCCATATTGATATTGCTTCCGAATATTGACACTGCTTTCGAAGTGATCGTTAGCTGAGAGTCAAAGAAATGGTGAATGTGTGAAAAATAACGCGGGGCTTTATACGTTTACAGAGGATTGAAATTTTTTAAAGAGCTCGGACCTGGCAGAAAGCACATACATTTTTCCATGCTACGTTTCATGCTGTTTTGGCTCCAAATTAATGTTATCCAATCAGATTCACCGTTGTTTTTTCTAATACTAATTGTTTTACTGTTGACCAACCCGTGGGTTTGTTACATTTTCTTGTTCGGGGGGATTTTATTGTTGCCCAATCCATAGCATTGTTACATTTTCTTGTTCGGGTAAGAAAAAACTAGAGTTTAACTAACAGTTACGAGACGTTGTATGGGAAAAAATGTAACCAGAACAAGTCTTTTGGGGAAAAAACAGAATGAAGAACTCTATTGTTTTTTGAACTTTTATTTATTGAACTTTTATTTACTGAACAGAACTAAACATTGAAACATTTTTTTGCAATGCATCATAAAAAAATTTCTTGACAATGAAAAAAATTTCTTGACAATGAAAAAAATCACAATGAAACATTTTTTTTTGCAATGCATCATAAAAAAATTTCTTGACAATGAAAAAAATTTCTTGACAATGAAAAAAATCACAAGCAAACATTTTTTTTTGCAATGCATCATAAAAAATTTCTTGACAATGAAAAAACATTTTCTTAACAATGAAAAAATCGCACTGAAATATTTTTTCACAATGAATTATTCACAACGATTTAATCACGATGAAAAAAACACACTGAATTATTTTTTCGCAATGAATTATTTACAATGAATTAATCGCAAAAAACAGTATATAACAAATGTTGACCAACCCGTGGGCTTGTTACATTTTTCTTGTTCGGGGATTTTATTGTTGACCAATCCATGGGTTTGTTACATTTTCTTGTTCGGGTTAGAAAAAACTAGAGTTTAACTAACCTATGACTTTTTTTTTGATTGTGAATCTTTGCAGTGTAGCTCTTCTAAAAGAAAGAAGTTTGACAATTTAAAGAAATGACAATTTGAAGAAAGATAGAACTTTCGTGGTAGATGGGTAGTCGTGGAATGGACTGTTTTGTTTTTGGAGGCTATGTTGTTTTCCACTTCTAATGGCAACATCTGAAATTCACTTGGTAAATGACTAAGATGATACCAGACGTTGTCTTTAAAAATAGTTGAAGTAATCTTTCCACTGAGATCTTTGTAGAGCTGTGTTATACGTTGCAGTTTTTTATTTCTCCACTCCTACGAGATGAGTGGTTAGTTGCAATAACTGCTGTCCGGCATTTAGATACTCTTGGAGAGCCTCACGTAGTTGATGATTTACCTCTTCCATATTGATATTGCTTCCGAATATTGACACTGCTTTCGAAGTGATCGTTAGCTGAGAGTCAAAGAAATGGTGAATGTGTGAAAAATAACGCAAGGGTTTATGCGTTTACAGAGGATTGAAATTTTTTAAAGAGCTCACCCAGGGTAGAAAACACATACATTTTTTCCATGCTACGTTTCATGCTGTTTTGGCTCAAAATTAATGTTATCCAATCAGATTCACCGTTTTATTTCTAATACTAAATGTTTTATTTTTGACCAACCCGTGGGTTTGTTACATTTTCTTGTTCTGGGGATTTTATTGTTGACCAATCCGTGGGTTTGTTACATTTTTTCTTGTTCGGGGATTTTATTGTTACCCAATCCATGGGTTTTGTTACATTTTCTTGTTCGGGTTAGAAAAAACTAGAGTTTAACTAACAGTTACGAGACGTTGTATGGGAAAAAATGTAACCAGAACAAGTCTTTTGGGGAAAAACAGAATGAAGAACTCTATTGTTTTTTTTGAACTTTTATTTATTGAACTTTTATTTACTGAACAGAACTAAACATTGAAACATCTTTTTTGCAATGCATCATAAAAAAAATTTCTTGACAATGAAAAAAATCACAATGAAACATTTTTTTTGCAATGCATCATAAAAAAATTTCTTGACAATGAAAAAAAATTTCTTGACAATGAAAAAAATCACAAAGAAACATTTTTTTTGCAATGCATCATAAAAAATTTCTTGACAATGAAAAAACATTTTCTTAACAATGAAAAAATCGCACTGAAATATTTTTTCACAATGAATTATTCACAACGATTTAATCACGATGAAAAAAAACACACTGAATTATTTTTTCGCAACGAATTATTTACAATGAATTAATCGCAAAAACAGTATATAACAAATTTTATGCAATGCAAATTCACAAACACAACGAGTTTCATATTTGTTTTCATATTCCTACCGTTTTGTTGTTTTTTCTTGGCTGTTTTCGTTCTGTCTTTGGTTTTTTCGGGATCTTGAAATCAACGTGATTGTCAATGTTTTTCCCGTATTTGCCCTGCTCTGTCAATATTGGTATAGTTGGCTTTTGATCAACTCGCTGCTTCTTGTGGAGATGGTTACCATCTTCCTCAGATTTCCGCTTTGTTGATTTTCTTGGTTGTTTTTCCTCTGGTTGTTTTTTCTTTGGTTGATTTTTCTTCACAACACTTACGATAGAGTCCACTAATTTGTGAAGATTGGATTTATCAAACTCGAACTCCACAGGAATCTTCACAGGAGTTGTTGAAATGCGCTGATCTTGTTGACTTAGTACCTCGATATTTCTACTGAGGTGATCAGTACTTACGGTTAAAGTTTTAATTTCCTCCAAATGTCTGTTTAAAGTCTCCAGCTGATCTATGATTCGGATCATCATGCTATCTTGTTTCAAATTTAGCTGCTTTACCTCTTCATAAATATTGTCAAACACTGTCGTTGGAATGATGGTTGTCGAATTTAACTCCGGTGGTGGATTGATAATTGTCGAATTCATAACTGATGAAAGAACGTCTCCATTGTTTTCCACTGATGGAAAATCGCTCAAGTTGATTTCATCTAAGTTGTGCTTCATATTGAAACTGACTCTGAATATTGATACTGCTTCCGAAGTGATCGTTAGCTGAGAATCAAAGAAATGGTGTTTGGTATGAAATAACGCCGAGCTTTATACGTTTACAGAGGATTGAAATTTTTAAAGAGGGCGGACCTGGCGGAAAACACCGGTATTGTACTGTGTGACACCGAATTAGGAGTGGTAAAAACACCGATATAACCGTCGATTTGATTGCACAATGTTAATGAAACGCTAACGCGGGAAAACATAGGAGAAAAATGACGTCATGAGTCATCTAGTTCAATCCTCCTGTAAAGCTATAAAGCCCAGTGATATTTTACATAAAATCATATTTGTTCCAGAATGGTTCGAATTCTTGTATGCCCTCACTGTGCAAACAGATGTCTGATAGAGTGTGGGAAATGTTTTTCCATACTCGAGTATCTTGGCCAGAAGCATAACTGTCCAGATACAGATGAAGGATTTTATGATGGCAATGAAGGTTCGACGATTTGCTGCGAACACTGTGGATGTGAAATCATCCCAGTAGATCGGACGGAAGAATCGTAGAGCTGGATGTCAATGTGAGATCCTTCAAAAAAAGCCCTTTTCAGGGCTAACCATTTAGCACGAAAGATCTTTCTTCTCAAATTGTCAAAAGTAAAAAAAAAGACTTACAGTCATAACTAGAAAAAGTCAAAAGTAAGAAGTAATTATTTTATATTTTTATTTCAAAAAAGAACTTATGTACAATGAAAAAATCAAATCATAAACTGTAAAGACAAAAAAATGAATGACCTGTAAAAGACAAAAATAAATGAAAAAAATCAAGTTAGTCTTTTTGTTTATATTCAATATTGTATTGAAATCTTTTTTCTTTGAGATGTCAGATTCACATTTGTTTTTACGTTTTCTTTTCCTGTCGTTGGTTTTTAATTCCACATCTGGACAGATTTTATCCTCATGTTTTGTTGATTTGTAAAAGAAATAGTTCTTTGTTACTCGTTTTTTCTTCTTTTCGATGTTTTGCTGTTTTTCCTTTCCGTACGAGCAACCCGGTTCTGCAGAAAATTCGTTGTTTTTTAGATCCAAAGTTTGTTGATTTCTTAGATTTTTTCGTGATGTCTCTAAATCATCTGTTATTTTGCAGATTTCTGAATCGCTGTTAGCCGCTGTATCGCTCTGCATGTCTACGGTCTGAGTTTCAATCGATGAGGATGTAGCTTGTAGTGAACTTTTTTTCCATGTATTTTCACTGCAGAATGAATTTAGTGTCCCGACGAATTTCATATCTTTGAAACCACCAACGTTGTAAAATGATGGTGAAATCTCAATGTCGTGACTGTGTGGATTCACGTAGACAAAAACAATTGTACCTAGCTGATTTTCTTTTTCTGGACATTCTTTGGCCCAATGTCCTGCTTCGTTGCATGTGAAACAAATATTTGTTCTCACACCATTCGCACCATATCGTTTGTCAATCATCGCTTGATCCAAAACTCTGCAGCTGGTAGTACGGTAAACATCTTTTTCTTTTAAAAATGTTGCTGGGTTAAAAATGATCCCACATAGTTTCCGATATGTTTAACATTATACTTTGATGGTATATTGCTGATCTCATAATCGTGGGTGTATGGATTAACATACAGATACACCCTCTTTCTAAGTGGTGATGTATTTTGCAGCTTTAACTCACTCATATTTTTTCATCAGCTGCACTGACTGAGATCGAGTAGGATAATGAATAGATTTTCACAACTAACGGCTTATTTATACACTGTTACAACGGAAAGGGTATATAAATTGCTAGTTTTTTCTCACTTCTGCATTATTGTCTTTTCACTCAGAGCTAAAACGATGGGTAAAAGAAAAAGAATAATAACCTATTCAGACAGTGAAAGTGACGATGAGGTGTTTCCACCAACAAAAAAGAAAAAAACTAGACCATTGAAAGAAGAAAGTGACGATGAGGTGTTTCCACCAATAAAAAAGAAAAAAACTAAACCGTTGAAAGAAGAAAATGACAGCGACGATGAAAGTATCAACTCTAACTTAGACATGAAAAGTCTATATGATTTAACAGAAAAGGGTAATAAGAAGTCAAGAAAATTTAAAACAGAATCACATGTGCTGATGCTGAGTTTTAAGAAATTTGAAGAATTATCACCTCAGAGACTCCTTGGATTATTTGACTATGTCATCCATGAAATCATTCGAAAGTTAAATGCCAACCCGACGGACATGATTAGAATTACCATCAATCATCCTTCGTTGGAAATGGGAATCCATATTCCTTTTTTAGCTGCAGACCAGTTACAAGGTGAAACTATGCTGAATGAAATTGAACGAGTTTTACAATCGAATACAGATTTCGTCTTGAACGATGGATTCATGACATTTGACATTACACATACAATACCACCAAGTGATAGCGGAAAACCAAAATATAGATCGTCAGAATTAGATTCAAAGTTTTTTGCCCAAAAGAAGCAATCTATTATTCAAATTGACAATCATGACCAACTATGTTTTGCAAGAGCCGTTGTTGTGGGAATTTGCTACAGTGAACGTGAAAACACCGTAGTATGGAATAGAAAATGGGATCGTATTTGTCGTTCAAAACTCGCTCTTCAAAAGACTGAAGCTGAGAAATTGTTACATGAAGCTGGAGTTTCACCAACACAGTCTGTAGGAATTGATGAATACAAAAAAATTCAAACAATCTTGTATGAAAAAGGCTATGTCATTAAAGTTCACCAACAGCATTCAAAAGTGGAAAAAATATTTAATCATCCAGAAGTGAAAGCCAATAGTAAGATCATACATTTGTACTTTCATCAAAACCATTATGACTACATCAAATCTATCAAAGGTTTTCTTAATCGTGGATATTATTGTGAGTTCTGTGATGTGGGTTACAATAACCGGGAAGGTCATACTTGTTCAAATATCTGTAAAGGTTGTTACCGCCAAGGAAAATGTCCATCAGAATCAAAAGAATATGTTTGCAGTGTTTGCAGTAGACGATTTTTTAGTGCTGAATGCTTTGAAAATCACAGAAATGTTCAAGGTAAAGAAAAGAAATCCATTTGTGAATTAGTGAAACTCTGTTCGAAATGTGGTGTGCAATATCATGTCAGAAAGAAAAATCATGTTTGCAATGGAAAGAAAAGATGTTATATCTGTAAGAGAATTGTTAACTTTTCTCATCGATGCTATATTCAACATTACCAAAGTAAGTTGAACCATGACAGCGATGCCGAGACGAGTTCTTCTGTAGTCAAAAAAAACACAGTTTATTTTCTTTGATTTTGAATGCAAACAAGACACAGGGGTGCACATCCCGAATTATTGTATTGCACACAGAGCATGTGATGAATGTGTCGATAAATCACTTGATTTTCATTGTTCTACATGCAGTGAATTTGAAGAGGGTAGGGAAGTTATTTTTCAAGGTGAAGAAACTTTGAGTCAATTTTGCAAGTGGCTCTTTTCAAAACATCATAAAGGAGTCACGGCTATTACCCATAATTTCAAAGGTTATGACGGTCAGTTCATTCTTGGTTATATTGTCAAAGTTGGGTTGACGAGGACTGCTCATTCATCTTGGTTAACTATGAATCAAAGTTGGAGCATATTGACACCCACGCTACAGCCAATGTGGTAGTAGGATCTTACGTAACAGCTTATGCAAGATTGGAATTGTTCAGCGTTCTTGAAAAGTTAAAAGATACAGATAGTTGTATTTTTTATGATGCATTGCAAAAAAAAATGTTTCAATGTTTAGTTCTGTTCAGTAAATAAAAGTTCAATAAATAAAAGTTCAAAAAAACAATAGAGTTCTTCATTCTGTTTTTCCCCAAAAGACTTGTTCTGGTTACATTTTTTCCCATACAACGTCTCGTAACTGTTAGTTAAACTCTAGTTTTTTCTTACCCGAACAAGAAAATGTAACAATCCTATGGATTGGGCAACAATAAAATCCCCCCGAACAAGAAAATGTAACAAACCCACGGGTTGGTCAACAGTAAAACAATTAGTATTAGAAAAAACAACGGTGAATCTGATTGGATAACATTAATTTGGAGCCAAAACAGCATGAAACGTAGCATGGAAAAATGTATGTGCTTTCTGCCAGGTCCGAGCTCTTTAAAAAATTTCAATCCTCTGTAAACGTATAAAGCCCCGCGTTATTTTTCACACATTCACCATTTCTTTGACTCTCAGCTAACGATCACTTCGAAAGCAGTGTCAATATTCGGAAGCAATATCAATATGGAAGAGGTAAATCATCAACTACGTGAGGCTCTCCAAGAGTATCTAAATGCCGGCCAGCAGTTATTGCAACTAACCACTCGTCTCGTAGGAGAGGAGGAACAAAACCAACTGCAACGTATAACACAGCCATACAAAGATCTCGGCGAAAGATTAGTTCAGCTATTATTAAAGACAACACCGGATATCATTTTGGTTGATATCGAGTTCGGGAGGAAGATTACAGCATGCCCCATTTGTCAAGCGAATTTCGGGTGCTGCCATTAAAGGTGGAAAAAAAACACAGCCTCCAAAAAAAAACAAAACAGCCCTTTTCAGGGCTACCCATCTACCACGAAAGTTCTATCTTTCCTCAAATTGTCATTTCTTCAAATTGTCAAACTTCTTTCTTTTAGAAGAGTTACACTGCAAAGATTCACAATCAAAAAAAGTCATAGATTAGCCAAACTCTAGTTTTTTCTAACCCGAACAAGAAAATGTAACAAACCCACGGATTGGTCAACAATAAAATCCCCCGAACAAGAAAATGTAACAAACCCACGGGTTGGTCAAAAATAAAACATTTAGTATTAGAAATAAAACGCTGATTCTGATTGGATAACATTAATTTGGAGCCAAAACAGCATGAAACGCTGACGCGGGAAAAAACATAGGAGAAAATGACGTCATGGGTCAACTAGTTCAATCCGTCTGAAAAGCTATAAATCTCGGCGATTTATTTTCCATGCATTTCATTTTTTCACAATGGCTTCAAGACAATCACCAGTCGTCACTTGGATGGATACTGAGCGAAAGTTAATAAGAGCAAGGAGACAAATCGTCTTACTTAAACAACGCCTAGCTGGAGTGAGAAGACGATATGAGAGAGCTGAGCTTGCTAATAACAGGGTGTTCTGTTATAACCTTCGGATGAAGGAACTCATTATTGAGGGCATGCTTGAGATGTATTTTCAGTATGTTGTTTCAAAAACTGAGCAGGTGGCCCGTCTTTTCCGTGCGCAAATCGTCGCTGAAAGGAGTGAGTCAGACAGCGAATCGACTGATGCTGATACTGAATAAACATTTTCAAAAAAATCAGCTCTTCTCAAAACAGCCCTTTTCAGGGCTAACCATCTACCACGAAAGTTCTATCTTTCTTCAAATTGTCATTTCTTTAAATTGTCAAACTTCTTTCTTTTAGAAGAGCTACACTGCAAAGATTCACAATAAAAAAAAAAGTCATAGGTTAGTTAAACTCTAGTTTTTTCTAACCCGAACAAGAAAATGTAACAAACCCATGGATTGGTCAACAATAAAATCCCCGAACAAGAAAAATGTAACAAGCCCACGGGTTGGTCAACATTTGTTATATACTGTTTTTTGCGATTAATTCATTGTAAATAATTCATTGCGAAAAAATAATTCAGTGTGTTTTTTTCATCGTGATTAAATCGTTGTGAATAATTCATTGTGAAAAAATATTTCAGTGCGATTTTTTCATTGTTAAGAAAATGTTTTTTCATTGTCAAGAAATTTTTTATGATGCATTGCAAAAAAAAATGTTTGCTTGTGATTTTTTTCATTGTCAAGAAATTTTTTTCATTGTCAAGAAATTTTTTTATGATGCATTGCAAAAAAAAATGTTTCATTGTGATTTTTTTCATTGTCAAGAAATTTTTTTCATTGTCAAGAAATTTTTTTATGATGCATTGCAAAAAAATGTTTCAATGTTTAGTTCTGTTCAGTAAATAAAAGTTCAATAAATAAAAGTTCAAAAAAACAATAGAGTTCTTCATTCTGTTTTTTCCCCAAAAGACTTGTTCTGGTTACATTTTTTCCCATACAACGTCTCGTAACTGTTAGTTAAACTCTAGTTTTTTCTTACCCGAACAAGAAAATGTAACAATGCTATGGATTGGGCAACAATAAAATCCCCCCGAACAAGAAAATGTAACAAACCCACGGGTTGGTCAACAGTAAAACAATTAGTATTAGAAAAAACAACGGTGAATCTGATTGGATAACATTAATTTGGAGCCAAAACAGCATGAAACGTAGCATGGAAAAATGTATGTGCTTTCTGCCAGGTCCGAGCTCTTTAAAAAATTTCAATCCTCTGTAAACGTATAAAGCCCCGCGTTATTTTTCACACATTCACCATTTCTTTGACTCTCAGCTAACGATCACTTCGAAAGCAGTGTCAATATTCGGAAGCAATATCAATATGGAAGAGGTAAATCATCAACTACGTGAGGCTCTCCAAGAGTATCTAAATGCCGGCCAGCAGTTATTGCAACTAACCACTCGTCTCGTAGGAGAGGAGGAACAAAACCAACTGCGACGTATAACACAGCCATACAAAGATCTCGGCGAAAGATTAGTTCAGCTATTATTAAAGACAACATCGGATATCATTTTGGTTGATATCGAGTTCGGGAGGAAGATTACAGCATGCCCCATTTGTCAAGCGAATTTCGGGTGCTGCCATTAAAAGTGGAAAAAAACACAGCCTCCAAAAAAAAACAAAACAGCCCTTTTCAGGGCTACCCATCTACCACGAAAGTTCTATCTTTCCTCAAATTGTCATTTCTTCAAATTGTCAAACTTCTTTCTTTTAGAAGAGTTACACTGCAAAGATTCACAATCAAAAAAAGTCATAGATTAGCCAAACTCTAGTTTTTTCTAACCCGAACAAGAAAATGTAACAAACCCACGGATTGGTCAACAATAAAATCCCCCGAACAAGAAAATGTAACAAACCCACGGGTTGGTCAAAAATAAAACATTTAGTATTAGAAATAAAACGCTGATTCTGATTGGATAACATTAATTTGGAGCCAAAACAGCATGAAACGCTGACGCGGGAAAAACATAGGAGAAAATGACGTCATGGGTCAACTAGTTCAATCCGTCTGAAAACCTATAAAACCCAGTGTCATTTCCCGCACATCGTTCATTCTCTTCGACTTGTAGACAATATGGAGTGTGCTTTAAGAGATATGAGCTTTGGCGAGCTTGCGCAGCTATCATCCAGAAAAAAGATGGACGACAAGAAGAAGAAGGAGTTCGTAGTGGGTTCTACCGAAGATTGGAACGATGACGCCGAGCCTTCGTTCTCTTTGGACTTTGGACTGGATAAACAGCAGCTGAAGAGGCTAAAGAGGCGGGCAGCGAGTAGCTGTCCAGTCTGCAGTAAGGTTGGAGGTTGTGCTTAAAAACACAACCTCCAAAACCAGGTCCCTTTTAGGGACACCCCAACAGCCCTTTTCAGGGCTAACCATCTACCACGGAAGATCTACCTTTCTTCAAATTGTCAGACGTAAGTTCTATCTTTTCTTCAAATTGTCATTTCTTCAAATTGTCAGACGAAAGTTCTACCTTCAACCTATCAGACGAAAGTTCTATCTTCAAGTTGTCATTTCTTCAAATTGTCACAGCTCTTTTCAGAGCTAACCCAACAGTCCTTTTCAGGACTAACCATCTACCACGCAAGTTCTATCTTCAAGATGTCAGACGAAAGTTCTACCTTCAAGCTGTCAGACGAAAGTTCTATCTTCAAGTTGTCATTTCTTCAAATTGTCACAGCTCTTTTCAGAGCTAACCCAACAGTCCTTTTCAGGACTAACCATCTACCACGAAAGATCTATCTTCAAGATGTCAGACGAAAGATCTATCTTCAAGATGTCAGACGAAAGTTCTATCTTCAAGTTGTCATTTCTTCAGATTGTCACAGCTCTTTTCAGAGCTAACCATCTACCACGAAAGTTCTATCTTTCTTCAAATTGTCAAACTTCTTTCTTTTAGAAGAGTTACACTCCAAAGAGTTACACTCCAAAGAGTAAGAATCATTCATAGATGCAGAAAAAAGACTAAGTTCAACTCAATGTTCTGACATTTAGAAAAGAAAATTCATTCATAGGTGAAGAAAAAAGTCTAAGTCCAACTCAGTGATCAAGTATTTAGAAAGAAAAAAGTCTAAGTCCAACTCAATGGTCAGGCTTTTAGAAAGAGAGAAAAAATATCCATAGGGTAAAAAAACTAACTCCATCTCACTGGTCAGGCATTTAGAAAGAGAAAAAAATCATTCATAGGGTGAAAAAACTAACTCCAACTCAGTGATCAGATCTGACAGTTCCCTATAGAGTACTCGAAGATGTATCATTTTTTGGCCCCTCTCCCCCTTTCCCTTTTTTGCAGAAAAAATCCCACTCAGGCACGAGAGCCTGGAGCATTTTTATCCCCAGAGTATCCTCCGCAAGGCCGCCATTTTGAATGCTAAATCCCGCTCAGGGACGGGAGCCTAGGGACAAAATAAAAAAAAAATCTTTCGGGAGGGCAAACTAGGGACACATTTTTGTCAGGGAGGGTGATGTACGGCACTCAGGGAAGAGAGAGTAGGGACACACCCAGGGCTTGGTGTGTCCCTACTCTCTCTTCCTTTACTACTAATGGTGTTCTATCCCTGTCTCAAACAAACCGTGTTACAATATATTTCAAAATGAGCCATACTGTGGCAAAAGGGGGTTTAAAATGCATCTGCGTGATACGTGATGCTTAGCAAGTTATTATATAATTATGGATCAACAAAATCTATTTCGTATAACAACGGAATGAATCATGAGGTGTGCTGGTCCTTTGCCAAGCAAAAAATTAACCAACAGCAAAAAGTTTCGACCGAGGTCAGACTGCGCGGTCCGCACAGGCTGACCTGGATCGATACTTTTTGCAGATACATTAAAACACCTTTTCACAGAAAATGGTTCAAATATTTTTCCAGAGAATATGGATAGACTTCAGTCAGAAAATGAACATCTTCTAGAATCCAATTCCTCGCTGAAAGACGATTTAGCGGTTACGAATCAAACGCTGTATGAGGAGACGGTGAAAAACAAACTGCTCATGAAGGATTTCGAGAACATACAAAGTAAGTGACCTTAGATACGTCTTTGACCCTTGTCCATTTTAATATCCCTTAGCCCTTTTACCACACAATCTCAAGGCTTAAAGACCCTGTGGGAGAAGGCTTTTGAAAACACTGTGAGAAAAGGAGAAAATGTTGGTAACCAGCATTTTCTCCTTTTCCCTCAATGTTTTCTACTCTATGAAGGACAACTGCGTCTGTGAAAGCTTTCATACTGGACAAGTCTAAATTTTTTGTCTTCTGGCGATAAAGAGTTAAACCTTTGGGAGGGAGGGGGTGGGAGTGCGAGGGGAAAGGGAGTCGAGCTTTATTCTAGGGGTGGTATTCACAGATAATTCTAATTGCTGCTCTTACTTCAAATTCCTTGACCTGATTGGCTAAGACAAAATGCAGCAGCCAATCAGATGATTTCTCTTGGATCAGATGTGAATCTAGGCAAGTTGGAAATACCACTGAAAAATAGTTTCAAATACATTTTGTCATTCTTCTTTATTGATTGGCTGTTAGCTATTGCCTTGCTTAATTCAAGGCAACAGCTCGTAAAGGTTTGCCTGTCCTAAGATTCTCAGAACTAGGCCTGACCTTGCAGTGTCTTGCCCAAGGACTCTTCCACATGAATGTGAAAAAGCTAGAATCAGTGATGATTGTTGTTAAATACTTCTAGAAAACCAGAATGAAGAAAAGGAGAGAAGAGAACATCTAGAGCAAAGAGTAGAAGATTTACAAAACAGTATACTGGTGTTGACATCCGAGAAGTATAAAGTTGAACATGAGATGGAGGCATTGAATGAATGCTTGAAATATGAAGTTGTTAGTTTAACAAGTAAGATATTATGATTTCTTCAGTAGCTATTGGCTAATTCATTCTATGATTTATGATCATATCTTAAGAGCCAGACTCTGCCAAAAGGGGGTTTAAACTTCTTCTTGCCAGAGCATGGTTGACACAAAATATTATATTGTACAGAGTAACTGTCCTAGTCCTTGTATTTAATTCAAGCAGCGTGAGAAAATTTGATATCGTGCGAGACCGTAGGTCGAGAGGAATGTCAAAATTTTCCTATGCTGCCAGGAGCAAATACAAGCACCACGAAAGCTACTACAACATAATATTATTTTTATTATATATATACCTACGACCTTCAATGACAAAATGTTGCAATTATTGACATTCTATTCGAAAATGGTGAACAAAAGAAAACAAATAATGGATTAGTCGGTGAAAACTTCGTTTTTTACGAATGGTGGATGAATATCCTAGCGTCACATTTTGACAAATCAAACAGTAAATCAGTGCATGCATATTCCGTGCATGGCATACGTCATCATATCAGAATTGGAACCATATTTGACAAGAGTATAGATACAGATTTTTTTTCTGTTGTATGTGATAACCGCGAGCAACGCATGTATTTGAGCTGGAAATTTTTCGGGTACATAATAAATCTAATGATTTATCCGTTCAAGGCAGCATGTCTTGTATCTTATGTTGTAGAGAAAATAAACAGAAAAAAACAGAAAGAGGAAAAGCTAGAAAGGGATAAACAACTCATATTGGTGAGTAAAAAATTGATCTTGATATGAGTTGATTTATTGAATGGTGCTTTACTCCGCTTTCAACGTTATTTCAGTCATATCATGGGGACAGCTCACATATTCATGTAATTCCTATTGATATAAGTAATTGAAAAGTTCAGATTTTTTCCAGTTAAAGTAGGGACAGGGTTGGTTTAAATGGGTAATACTTTCATTTTTTTAAATTTTCTTCTGTAGAATGTCTGGCTCTTATTGTGCAATAACAGTGTATAACAAAAGTAACACATAGCTTTGAGGATATTGGGAGCACTTTTTTTATATTGCTTAAAAAACGTGTTGGCCTGTAACTTTTCTAACCATGAATGAATTTCAGCTTTACAGAACAGAAATGACAACTATATTAAGGACAATGTGTCATGTGTTAGAATCATATCCATAGATCAAAGGTCGAGGCAAGGTCAAATATGTTTAAGAAAAATGGAAATATTGGGGCATTATGTTTGTGTCAAGTCTATAACTCTCTTTAATGAGCAAAGAGAACTCAGTAGAACTGTGCAGAAATGTCAGCCACTTAAAGGAGATGTGCTATTTACAGGAATTTGTCCATAGGTCAAAGGTGAAGGTCACAGCAAAGTTAAATGTGTTTATAAAATGGAAATTTTAGGGGTTATGTTTGTGTCCAGCCTGTAACCATTTTTTAATTAGTCCCCCCCCCCAAAAAAAAAGTTTAGTAGAACTGTGCATAAATGTCAACCACACAAAGATGTCATGTGCAAGAATTATTTTCGTAGGTCAAAGGTCAAGGCCAAGGCAAGGTCAGATGTGTTTGTAAGAGTTGTGTCCATAGTCAATGTTTATGTTCACATCTCACAGGACAGTGTTATATTAACTTGGGGACATCAGTCATTTCTCAGTGACGTTTCTCTCTTCATACATAGTTCAGGCACAGCTGAAAACTATACAGCCCATTGTCTTGTAACATAAATAATGTTGAAGGTCAGGTTTAAACACCAAGCCAGCGGAGCTGAATAGCTGATTAAATATTATATTTTCTATTTCCAGCAATACTACAGAAACCGGGACGCCAAGGACCCAGACAAAGGTGTGTTCAAACACATTACTTTTATGTTGATGAAATTGTACGTATGAAGTAATTTGCCAAATTTTTCCAGTCAAAGAAGAATCTGTCCTTAAAGCACACTAGCAGGCAAAAGTAAACAATTCGAGAGACAAAATGCAGACAAATTTAATTCATACCATTTAAAAGTATGGATATTGTCATGAGTCTGACATAGTGTTACAATGGAATCTGTCAAAGTTGCAGTTATTCGCAGAAAAATGTATTGTGAAACAAGAGGGCCATGATGGCCCTGAATTAACCTGAGCCATTTGACCAAACATAACCATTTTCTGATCTTTTCCAAGATATTATCTAGAAAAATATTCTAACAAACTGTCATAAGTATTGCAATGAAAATATGGCTTTTTCTAGAACTTGTCTCAATGATCTACTTTTTAGCTGCACACAGAACATTTTCAGACTCATGTAGATATTAGCAAGACAAAAGTTCTGACCACCTTTTGTTGGTATTGAACAAAAAATGTGGCCTCAAGAGTATACACAAGGTTTTTCTAAGATTTGACCTGGTGACCTAATTTTTGACCTGGATGACCAATTTCACACTTGCCCCAGATATCAAGACAAACATTCTGACCAACTTTCACAGTTTTGGACCGAAAATGTGGCCTCTAGAGTGTATGCAAGGTTAATCTAGGACACAACCTAATGACCTAGCTTTTGACCCCGAATGACCCATTTTCAAACCCAACCAAAATATCACCAAAACAAACATTCTGACTTATTTTCATAAATGCTGGACAGAGCTAAGAGAAGGTATTTCAAAGATTTGACATTGCGACTTAGTTTTTGACCCCACATAATCCAATTTCAACTCGTGCTAAATATCATCAAGCAGCATTCTGACTAACTTTCATGAGAATTGGACTGAAAGTGTGGCCTCTAGAGCATACACAAGGTTTTTCTAAAATTTGACCTAGTGATGTAATTTTTGACTGCACATGACCCATTTTCAAACTTGTTTGAGATACCATCAAGACAAACATCCTCACCTGAAAATGTGACAATTTTTGTTCTAGTTTTACAATAAACTTTTCTGCCAGCAACTGCAACTTTGACAGACCATACCTTAACTCATTTTCACACTCATAATGATTAAAGTGATATGAATTTAAATTATCTGCAATTTGACCCCAAAATAGTTTACTTTTGGCAGTAAGTGGGCCTTTCATGACTTTAAATTCTAAAATTTCTTGGACTGTCTATAATTATCTTTTATTTTCCAGCCAATAATAAATAAATAAATGAAAATTTAAAGTCTATGGAAAAAACCAAATATTGCATTTATAAAGTTCTTAACTTTCGAAAAATCTAAACTTATCATATCCTAGATCGGACTGCACTGTCTGCATTAAGTGCCCTTAGACACACTAATAAGTCTATGGGTCACATGTCTGAATAAACACAAATTCATTTGGTATTATTGCAACTAATAATCAATTTCAGATGAAATTTCTTTGTCAAAGAACAAAAACAAGGAAGAAGCTGAAATTTCATATGCAGAATTCCTGAAGAACAAGGTAACTTTATGGCATCATAATGACTCGACCTTGTAAAAGCACCCATCAGGGCATCACAATGCAATTACTGAATTGAGAATACCCAATGTCATTTCTAAATGCCAAATATATGAGCCATGCTCTGGCAAAAAGGGTCTTAATGCATCTCTGTGATGCATTATACCAATCAAGCCATCACATAATTGCCACATTTTTTAACAAAAGACTTAATCATGAGGTAGACTGGTCCTTGGGCATACAGAAAATTTACAAACAGCAAAAAGTTTCGGTCCGGGTCAGCCTGCTTCCTATTGCATAAATCAAACAAAGGGAACTAAATTTTAATTTTTTTTTTAATCTCTTTATACCGTGACAAGAAATCCAGTTGCCTTGACTACCATCTCATATGTGCCAGTTACGCGCCCGCGTCAGTCAAAACTTTCTGCAGATGCATTAAGACTCCTTTTCACTTTCCTTTCTGTTTATAGTACTAAATGTCTTTGTCTACTTGATTCAATATATAGAATATGGTAACTTGGTCTCCTTTCTTTTAATCCTTTTACTGCCATAGATATAGGTGAAAATAAGGGCTTTTGCGGACAACATAGATTCAGCTGAGACTGCATTAAATGTGCAATCTGATTTTGGATCTAGGGGTCCAGTGTGGCTCAGTGGTGAAATGTGGGACTCATAACCTTGAGAGCCTGGGTTCAAGCCGCACTGGATCCACTGGGTTTTTCATGGGATTGTCCTTGGGCAAGGCAGCTTAAAGCCCTACCCTAGTACTTGTAAAACCGAGGAAATACATGAATATGTGAGCTGTCACCATGATATGACTGAAATAATGTTGAAAGCGGCATAAAACACCATTCAAACATTCAATCTGATTTTGAGTCTATACCGTCTGCTAGTTTAGTCAAGCCCATAAGAAAAAAAGTCTTTTTTAGTTTCAGTGGATTGTATTGTAAGCTATCGAAAAAGATCAAATTTACGTTTTGGCACCGAGGAGTTAAAATCACCATGCTTTCAAACGTATTTGAGCCATGTTCTGGCAAAACAGGGTTTAATGCATCTTCATGATCACATGATCATGGATCTATGAAATCCATTTTGTCCAACAACCAACAAAATCATGATGAAGAACATTTGTTGGACATGCAGAAAATTTACTAACAGCAAAAAATTTCAACCCATGTCAGCCTGCGCACACTGCGCAGGCTGACATGGGTTGATACTTTTTTCAGAATACATTCAGTCCCCATAGCTCATTCTATTTATTCAACAGCGACATCCAAATTCTTCGTATCATTTCTGAATTTCACCCATACTATGCATTGCCTTGCTTAAAGCAGCTACAATGAGTGCTACAAAAAAAGCACTTCCAAATTAAAAAGTATATTTGAATTATTGCTGGGTTGAATTATCACAGTGTAACAGAATAACTGATCAATTGTATGGTGTTTCATGCCATTTTCAACATTATTTCAGTTATATCACTGCAGCAAGTTCTCCTATCCATGCTTTCCTGGAGTTTCTTTTACCAGTAATCAGTTCAATATTCTTTCCATGCCACTGGCTGCTTTCCCACATAACCATTGTTGAGACAAAAGTCAATGGAGAGAGAGGATGAATCCTGTCGCAATGGCTATCATCCATCCTGGGAAGGAAATTGGCAGAGCTGGGAATCAAACCAGCGACCCCCTGTTCTCAAGTCCTGTACACCACCGACTGAGCTACCGGGGCTCTGCACAGTAAAACCAAAATCCTAAATTCTGTTTCTATTGTATCCATGCTCCCTAAAATCTCTGCTGTTTTCACTAAACAGGTTTTTAATCTGGAGTCCCAGCTATACAGAAAAGGCCAGTTAGTTGAGGAGCTTTCTGATATCATAAGAGAATATGATCCTGACTTCACAATTGAAGGGTCATCTGTGTTGAAAAACTACCTTGATACAATGGCCACAGACCAGAATTTTGGTTTGGATGATTATTTTTTGTTATCTATTTACAGTTTATCCTACAAAACAACTGCAATTGCATTTTAGTTGCTGAGGCATCAAATAAGCTTCATCAGAAACATTAGAACCCAAAACTGGTTAATGAAAGTCTGAAGAAAACATTTTAGACTTCTATTTCGCACATGTATATTAAATTTTGTAATTTTCTATTTGGGTAGAGCATTACTTCAGCGATCTGCAATCGTGAATAATCAACTAGGGGATCAATCTATAGCCTCTTCACACATCTCAAGGAGCATCTGTACACAGTATAGATCAAGCCCGTGATCAAACTGCACAGAGTATACAGTCTGATCTTGGATTTACACCGTCCCATAAGGCGAGAGTATGTTACTGGCAAAAAAAAAGGCAAAAATTGAAAGTGCAATGAATTATTTGACTTTTTGCTATCTTATTCCTACAATATCACTTGAAACATAGGTTTAACATGACATTTGATCATCACTAAACAGGCTTAAAAGAAATCAAATAATCAGCCATAACCTGTATTACTTTTTACAATCAACTAATCAATCTACCCATTGTTACAGATCAAGATTTCACTTCTATGACTGACTATGATAAAGAGAGGCATCAATTGACCAATGCCCAAGCCAGTTTACAGGAAACTTACAATGAACTGTTACAGTTCTTGGAAAATTCAGTGGGTAAAGAACTATTTCCTTACCTATATCAAACCCTTACCAAGAACGCAGCAAGTAACTTGAAAGAAATATTGTGCAAAGAAATGGTAAAGTAAGAGACACTCCAGGAAAGCATTGATAGGTACAACAGCCACTGCAATAAACTGAAATAATGAAAATGGCGTGAAACATCAAGAAGACAAAAAAACAAACCAGGTTACGAGTCTTACACTTCAACCACTGAGCCACAGAGAATCCCTGGTTGATTAAGGAAGCATAAATGGGCTGTTATGTATGAGCCATGCTCTGTGAAAAGGGGGCTTAATGCATTTGCGAAAAGTATCAACCCATGTCAACCTGTGCAGTGCACGCAAGTTGACATGGGCCGACACTTTTCGCTACCTTCAAATTTCCTGCATGTCAAAGGATAATTCTACCTCATGATTCAGTCAATGGATCCATTATTAGTTGATGTCTTGCTTGGTATATTGCATCACACAGATGAATTAAGCCCCCTTTTGCCAAAACATGCCTCATTTATAAATAACATACTGTCAAACATGGCGCTAACTATTTCCCATTTTACAAAACTCTGGACTCTTACTAAAAGACCCATATTGGCAGCATGAATTTTGCACACAAATGAGGCTCATTTGATGGGATTTGCTTTGACCCTCTATAACCAAACAGTCCCATATTTTCATGACCCTGAGGGAAAAGGGCCTTTAAAAACATTGTAGGAAAAGGAGAAAATGCTGGTAACCAGCATTTTCTCCTTTTTCTACAATGTTTTCAACCCTTATAAAGACAAATCCCATCATTTTAGCCACATTCAACATGTCATCTGTAAATATTCTCAAATTAGACAAGGCTAAAATTTTATCATCTTGTAAAGGGTAAAAGAAAATACAAAACTGAGAAAAAAGAAGGAAATACTGGTTACTAATCTTTTCTCCAAGTATATGTCGGCAATGCTCTGGCAAAATGGCGTTTAAGCCACCTCCATTATGCAACAATCAAGTCATCCCATAATTATGGATCCATAATAGCCACTTTTTTCACAACCGACTTAATCATGAGGTAGTCTGGTCCTTGGACATACAGAAAATTGACTAATAGGGAAAAGTTTCGGCCCAGGTCAGCCTGCGAGGATTGCGCAGGCTGACCTGGGTTGATACTTTTTGCATATGCATTAAGCCCCCTTTTCATGGCTCACTTTTAATGGCCTTTTCCCTTTGCACTCCAAAACCATAAAATTGTTTTGTAGAAGGTAAGACAAATATTACATGAAATCACCTCCTGGTTATTTCCCTTTCAGACGGTGACTGTGTTTCAGATTGTACAGAAAACAGTTCAGATTCAGCCAACTCTGATATCAACAACATCAACTGGTCTCCCTCTGATTGTCTTTCATTGTTTGACAATGATGAAAAACTTGTATTCTAAATGAAAGTTCCAAGTTATGTAAATTTGAGAAGAAGTTTTAATACAAAAACAAGTTTTTTTTTTCATATTTTTGTCTCTTTTATTTCATATTTGTGTCTGAAAAGATTTATGATAAATTTTAATACAGAAACATGTTTTTTACATATTTTTGTCTCTTTTATTTAAAGATTTATGATAATACAGTCAAACTTTGTTAGTATGATGTACTATGCTGCAAGGTACAAGTAGATTCGGTCACTTTAACAGAGCTATTGTTATTATGAATATTCAGGCCTATGACAAGTGGTCAATCAAGTACGTTCTCATGAATATTCAGATCTATGAACAATGGTTAATCAGGTATGTTGTCATAAATATTCAAACCTAAGACCAGTGGTCTATCACGCATGGAAACAAGTTGTTTTTGGTAAAACACATTGTACCAAAAGGTGAAACAGCTCAAGATCAGCAATTTCACCATTTTTCACAAGGATTTCAAACCTATCCATTTAAATGTCTTTGAAATAGTTCAGTTCCATATCAATTTCTGTAGGTGCATTTTCCACTGTAGTTGCTGGATCTTATTCAGTACTAACAAATACATGCACTGCAAAGTAAAGCGCTTGAAAGCAAAGGAAATAGAAAACATTTTAGGAAATGGAACTTGTAACAAGTAATTGCTCTGTCATCCTCCATGTTTTCAAAATCTCTTTGACTGCAGGCATGCACAAAGTGCTACTTTTTCTGAATACCATCATAACACCACATTACATGAAATATTGAAAATTATATTTAAATCATAATCATGCAAGAATATTGGACAAAAGGATATAAGAAAAGACTGAAAATTTAAGTTTTAGCCATACCCAGTAATTTATTTTATAATTCAACAAGCATTAAAATTCAGCCTAATGAGGGCCATTCCTGAGTCAAGTTATCTCCCTTACTAGATAAAGACTAAAGGTAACCAAATAAGAAATTGGTCCTTTTACCTGGATTCCTTTTGTTTTTATCCTTGATTCCCTAGGGGATGTTGCGATAAATATACCTTGATTTATGATTATGTGTAAGGTCCTTATATGATTTCAAAGCAAAGTCTGCTCTCAATCAAGAGAGAAATGCATATACATCGATTTATAAATCAATCTTACTAGATTCACATGAGCTGTTATCTCAAGAACATATCTGTGTAGTGCAAGAAAATCAAGGATAAAAACCAAGTAATGCCCTTATCAGGACCAATGTAGTACTGGAGAGGAATCAAGGGAAATAACTGAAGAATGGCCCTCATTCAGCCTATTTTCATTTGGGAATCAGATATCCTAATCACTAGCAAATCTTTCTAAATTCAAAGAAGAACCATCTAATTGGCTAGGAAAGAAATGGTAACCAATCAGATAGCTGCTCTTTAAATTCAAAACTAGAATGAAATCTAAAATGTATGGTGACAATCTGTCTCTTCCAATAAGATAGTTTTTCTTTCAATTTAGAATTAGAATTTAGAATGGTTTGTGAACACTGTATCAAAACTTAACCCATTTGCAAACAACAAAATACATGTAACTCAAAATTGAATTTTTTTCTATGTATGGTAGAAAACATTGTTGGAAAAGGAGGAAATGCTGGTTACTAGCATTTCCTCCCTTCCCACAATATTTTCAAAAGCCTTCTTCTCCAGGGTTGTTAAAACTTGGAAATTGTTTGGTGAAGAGTTAAACAAAAAATAAACATCAAAATTCTTAAACATTCTTCACAATAAAAGTACACAATGAAAGAATAAAATGCAACATTTTCTAACATGTACCATGCCTTCACATATCACACTTTGAACCCCCCCCCCCTTTTTTTATTAAATTGCTTTTAACCAAAATAATCTATTTTGAAAAGTATGGAAAGCATTGTTAAAAAAGTAGCAATTGCTTTTTACTGGCAATTGTGCCGCCTATACCCAAAATGTTTCCCATACTTGTCCACTGCAAGGTGCAAAAAGTTGGTTTTGTAGGTTACTGAGCAAAACAACAGTCTATAGGTGAACATTATATGCTTTGTAACTCATGATTGGTTTCCACTCATAATCCCATTTCTCCTGCTAAACTTCCCTCCAGAGATTCCACAAGTCCTGACTTGGTAAATTTCTTCTTCTTTCCACCATCTTAAATAAAAAAAAGTTGTTATTTTGTTTCACTCTTTCCCAGCTAACAAATTTTTAGACTTGTCCAATTCAAAAGCATTTTGCAACCAAGAAATTCAATATGGCTCAAATTTTGGAATATGCCTTGTAATAGGTAGAAAACATTGTGGGAAAGGAAGAAAACGCCGATTTCCAGCATTTTCCCCTTTTCCCACAATGTTTTCAAAAGCCCTCTTCTTCAGGATCATTTAAACACAGGACTGTGTTTAACGATTAAAACATATAACAATGTGCTGCCAATTCCAGGGAGCAATAGGGTAGCTAGCTGTTGGATCATGAACAACACATTTAACCCTCTACTAAAAAACAAACTATTGCACTTGCCCAAATCCACAGTATTTGCATTTTATTAAATGTGACAGAAATAATGGAAATTTTCTATAAAACAGGTTAAAAAAAATCTTGGTAAAACAAGAAGATGCTGGTGTCTGGCATTTCTGCTTTTCCCACAATGTTTTCAAAAAGCTGTCTTTATTAAGGTTGTTAACCCTAGAGATTTTCTGGTAAAGGATTAACATGTACTTAGAATGCATGGTGAAAAAGACCCACAAACAAAAATAGGAATAAAATAATATGAGCAGCACTCTAGCAAATGGGGGTTTAATGCATCTACGCTTTCCAAGCCAAATCTCATCATTCCAGTCACATCTGATTTGTGGTCTGCACATACGGTCAATTCCAAGAAGTCTGAAAATTTTGTCATCTGGTAAAAGGTTAAATTTTGTCAACAATAGAAGTTTTTTTGCCAAATTTGCTATAACCATTGGACAGAAAAGGTTGAATAGCCTGATCATAGATCTAATTGTCCACTACTTTATTAACCCTTTACCACAAAGTGCCAAGTTTTAACGACCCTGGGAAAGAAGCCCTTTGTGACAAAAGGAATAATGATTTGACAGTGAAAGTCTATTTCAATTTTTTTGGCAAAAACTGAGGACAGTCAGATCCAACATGCAGTGTGATCTTGATCTACTTTGACTGATAAAACCTTTGCGGCATTGTCCCAAATTATAAACATCCCTGACAGAGGTTTTTGGAAAAAGGAGAAAATGCTGGTTACCAGCATTTTCTCCTTTTTCCAAAACGTTTTTTCCCCTTTCACAGCCAACTCCCACAATTTGAGTCAAGTTTATTGTCTGCAAATGCTTTAACCCTTTCCCATTTGTCAAATTTTAGACACATCCCGATTCAAAACATTTGCAAAATCACAAATTCAAAATTGGTACAAGTTCTCCAAAAAGGGTAGAAAACATTGTGGGTAAATGAGAAAATGCTGGTAACCAGCATTTTCTCCTTTTCCCACAATGTTTTCAAAAGCCTTATCCCTCAGGGTCATTAAAACCCAGAATTGTTTAGTAAAGGGTTAAATATCAGCGAGTCTAAAATTTTACCATTTGGTGAAAAGTGAATCGGCTGAGCTAAAACCAAGAGCTCTGAGGGTTAAAGGAACAGTACAGAATGTATGGAGGATATTTGTTTTTTTCCGTGAAAGATCAAAATTTATTTCATCAAGTGAACATCATTGGTAACATTTTCATGAGTGGTGCAGCCATGAGTGAAAATATTACCAATGATTTTCATGAGATTAAATTAATTTCAATTTTTCACCAAAAAAAAACAAATATTCTATTTATTTCATGCTTCTAACCCTTATTTTTATGGGGGGAACTTACATCAAATTCCAGCAGTTCTTTTTGGTAATTCCGTGTCATGTACCCCCTCCGCAAACAATGCATTACAATATTACATAAAGCATGAGAGATGAAGGGTAAATTAAGTCATATTTCCAACTGACTGAGTGGCACGCACATTTTACCTAGGTAACTAGTGAGCGGGAACAACTGTTTCCGCCTTCATTTGAAGGGTTAGAAAATAAAATCAGTATTTTTCACTGGTCATATCCATGAAATATCGAAAAATATTTCATCATTAAACTACCAGAAAGCATGAAATAAAGCACAATATTTTACCGTCATTGTAATTCTCTGCCGTCCTTTTCCTCATTTCATCAATATCATCATCCGTATTGGCCCACTCTAGAACAAGTCTTCTCCCGTACAAATGGGTGCTGTGACAAAGGGCCTCAAATGCTCTCTAAAACAAAGTAAGTTTCCAAATTACTCCTATACATGTGTATACACACATACATGTACGTTTGTAATGGATAAAGATAGTAATGGCAATAAGTATAAATACTGACTGTCTACCTTATACTTTACTTTATTTCACCCTTTACCAGACAACAATGTTTTAGATTGGTCCAATTTGAAAGCATTTCCAGAGGACAAATCAAATGTGCAAATAATAAAATTTGTCTTTGAAAGGGTAGAAAACATTGTGGGAAAAGGAGAAAATGCTGGTAACCAGCATTTGCAGAAAATGCTGGTAACCAGCTTTTTATCCTTTTCACACAATGTTTACAAAAGTCTTTTTCCTTGGGGTCGTTAAAACTGAAGATTGTGTGGTAAAGGGTAAACTCAATACGCGTAGCTACTGCACAGACTCACGTTGAACAACGTTGCAACAGCACGTTTTCATGGTAATGTTTAATAAATTTTTTCCTCAAGGTTTTTGGTAAAACAATTATGTGTACAGTAAGATCTGTCTTAAGAGTCCAAATGTATTAAACAAACAACCTGTACTAACCATTCACCACACAGAGAAATTCTAGATTCATCCAAATTGAAAGCATTTACATATACTACTCAAAATTTGCTAGCGATCACAATATACATGTGTTGCATGTATCAGGTATGGTTGTTCAATATGTTACATTGGCTCACTGATGAAATAAACCACCCATAGAAATCCATGTTTTTAATACTAAACTGTAGTGTTGTGGGGTATACCCTTATGTAAATATCTAAATGATCCCTATCAAAGTTTGAGTAGTATATGACAAATTAACTATGGTTCAATTAGCAAAATTTGTCTGAGAAAGGTAGGAAAACATTGTGGGAAGAGGAGAAAATGCTGGTCACCAGCATTTTCTCCTTTTCCCCACAAGGTTTTCTAAAGGCCATTTCCTCAGGGTTGTTAAAACTTGGAATAGTTTAGTATAGATTAAACAAGCATGTATTTAGATCCCAAAGGATGCAAACATGTTGATATGTTCCTGTACAAAGCAAGTCCTAATCCTTCGCCAAACAATCCTATGTTTTAAAGGCCCTGAGGAAGAAGCCTTTTGAAAACACTGTTAGGAAAAGCAGAAAAAGCTGGAAACCAGCATTTTCTGCTTTTTCCCACAATGTTTTCTACCCTATCAAAGACAGAAATCATCACTTGAGCTACGTCTTTTTTGTCATCTGCAAATGCTTTGCAGTTGAACCAGTCTCAAATTGTTGGCAATGAGTGTTTTATGGGTGTCCCCTAGATGGTTGCTTAGTACAAGTTGGACGGAAGTTGGATATACATATTATCAGGTATAGAACACTTTTTGACAATTTAGATGCAGCTTCTACAAATATGTACACAAATAATAAAAGATTTTTTTTTCCCTTCCACCAAATAGCTAAAAAGGAATGGCATAGGTCATTATAAGTAGCACAAAGTTTTGGCTCAACTTGAATAGATGCTTACTGCTTACCAGACTTACTCAGTTCAGGCTGAAATTCATACCTTAGCATCGTGTAGCGTGAGAAAATCCACAAATCCAAAACCCCTGTGAGAACCTGTGCCACTTAACTTCTTTGGCAGTCTTACAGACTTTATCTCTCCAAATACTCTGGATGGAAAAACAAAAAAATAAAACAACACACAAATCTGCTATGGGATAACTGTTATAAATATATTTATAACACTGGGTTTTTTTGGTTATCACACATATTTTCTTCAATATCTGAAACCACAACTATTGTAGTCACTTTATCCCAACACTGGTGCCCACCTATAAATATGGAATTTCATGTTTTATTTCATGCTTTTCAGTAGTTTATCAAGAAATAATGGTGGAATTTTATTTGATATTTCAAAATATTGCCATTATTGATGTTATATTGGAAAACGGTACACAAAATAAACAGATAATGGATTAGACCATGATATTTTTGTTTTTATGACTGGTGGATGAACATCATGTGCCTAATGTTTTGACAAATCAAATCGCAAATCAACAACGTATCCCGTGCATGAGGTAGATAGGTATTTTTCTGTTGTGCGTGTTATTTTATCTGTGTATGAGGTATGTGTCTGATCCGGAAAATTTTCAATCATATAAAAATATTATTCATCAAGTAACTTTATTGACTCTATCAATAACATTATCAAGTAACTAAAGTTTCCTAATAACTATATGTACCTTATGGCAAGATGTTACATATTATTTTGTGGTATATAGCAGTTGACCAGTTGATCTTTACAAGCCTAATAGCTGTTCTATCTATTGTAAACATTGGCAGAAAATTTTGACTTGTTCAAATTGAAAGAATTAGCAGACTACAACTTAAACATGACTCAAATGATTCAATATTTTATTTCAAAAGGTATGGAAACATTGTGAGAAAAGTTCTCAAGAGTTAAACAGCAGTTTCAAGTATGCAGTAGTGGCCAGTGGGCATATGCATTCAACGAATATTCTTCAACAACTTCAACGCTCAAAATTCTATCCAAGCCACCGGCTGCTTTGTAAAATAATACGAAGCTGAAAGAGTGTCAAGCTGTAAGAAACGAATGAATCCCGTTACATTGACCACAACCAATCCTTTCAAAGAAATTCTGGAAAACAAGGCTGGAACTAACAACCATTTAACCCTTTACCACACAATCCTGAATTTTTACAACATTGAGGAGGAAGACTTTTGAAAACATTGTAGGGAAAATAAAAAATGCTGGTAACCAACATTTTCTACCCTTGCAAAGCCAAAACTTAAGTTTTTCAGCCATGTTTAATTTGACATTGACAAATGCTTTTAACTTGTACCATTTTAAAATCTTGTTGTATGGTTACAGATACATCTTTACTCATTTCCATCCACTTTTTTAACAGATTTTATCTTTATTTTTATGAAACTAGAATCATTCTTGTATCTTCATGCCAAATGTTACCCCTCATGGTTGCAAGGTTGCACAGATTTTGACAGACAGAAAATGCATTTCTTTCTCTGGAGGCTATCCAAGACATCACTGTTTCCAGTTTTAAATCGAAGACAAAGTATCCAGCATCTTATGTGTGGTTGAGGGTAAATACCCAGTATCTTATGTGGTTGAGGGTAAATACCCAGTATCTTGGTGTGTGGTTGAGGGTAAATACCCAGTATCTTGGTGTGTGGTTGAGGGTAAATACCTAGTATCTTGGTGTGTGGTTGAGGGTAAATACCCAGTATCTTGGTGTGTGGTTGAGGGTAAATACCTAGTATCTTGGTGTGTGGTTGAGGGTAAATACCCAGTATCTTGTTGTGTGGTAAAGCGTAAAAACCCAGTATCCTGTTGTGTGGTACAGAGTAAATACTCAGTATCCTGTTGTGTGGTTGAGGGTAAATACCCAGTATCTTGTTGTGTGGTTAAGAGTAAATTTCTAGTATCCTGTTGTGTGGTAAAGCATAAATACCCAGTATCTTGTTGTGTGGTAAGAGTAAATTTCTAGTATCCTGTTGTGTGGTAAAGCGTAAATACCCAGTATCTTGTTGTGTGGTAAGAGTAAATTTCTAGTATCCTGTTGTGTGGTAAAGCGTATATACCCAATATCTTGTATAGTTAAGAGTAAATTTCTAGTATCTTGTGTGTTTAAGAGTAAATTTCTAGTACTCAGCTATAAGGGATCAAAAGCTAAGACAGAGAGGATCCACTTACTTGAAAAGTTCCACTAGCTCATGCTGCTTTGCTTCAAAAGGAATATTTCGGACCAAAATCTTGGTTGTTTTCTGTTTGGTTTCCTTTTGCTTCTTTCTCTTTTCTTGCCCTTTTGGCCTTGGAAAAAAAAGAGAAAAAAATTTGGATCAACAATATATGAAAGATAGCCTAACAAATCTAACTAATGTTGTAATGCATTGTTATGTGAGAGGGGTATGCCACAGGAATTTAAGGAAAAAAACTGTGGGATCATTCTTAAAATTCTACTGTCTGGTAAACAGAAAAATAACAGAAATTTTAAAGCAACCCAATACATAAAAAGATATTCAAGCTTCCATAAGGCATCTGTTTAATGCAACAAGCACATACTCCTTAATATTCAAAACCAGATTATGGTAGCTAAATGCAGGTGGCAGTTTAATACAAATGGCTGTTAACAAAGGCTAGATGCATATCGCATAAAAACTTACTTCAATGTGGTTTTGTTTGAAATTTTCAGCTCTAGGGCATGACCATCCAATTCTGTATGCTGCATTTTCTGTAAGACTCGCATTGCCCCGTCTGGAAACTTAAACTCCACAAAGCCATATCCTAAAGACAACATCTTGCCTGGATTCTTCAAGTCTTTCTTCTTTGATATGGAAGCACTTCTTACTTTTGCACATTTCTCAAACAGCTTGAACGAAGGAAAAATTTGGATTACAAAGAAATATATAAGCCTTATAAAATGACAAAAGTTTAGGCTTGTCAAACTTGAGAGCTTTCCAATGTGGCTTTAACAATGGAATTGGTCCTTCAAACGGTAGAAAAATTTTTGGAAAATGGAGAAAATACTGCTTACCAGTATTTTCTGCTTTTCCCACACTGTTTTCAAAAGGCCTCTCTCTCCGGGTCATAAATACATGGAATTGTTTGGTAAAGGTATAAAAGTTTAAAGATAGGAACAGTATTTTAGGTTCAAATACTTTTATTACCTTTGACCTGCACTCAAAACAATGTAGCTGGAAACATTTGAAAAGGTTAGAAAATAAAAATGGCTGCAACTATACTTTCTATATCAAAAAGGGACAACTTTTCCAAATAATTCTCCTATGTCTTGCTTACTAGCAATATAAGGATATAACTATGAAAATATTTTCCGAAAAAAACATGCAGATACATGGTGATGATAACAACAGCACAACAGATGGATACCAACAATTGCTCACTGGTGCTTTTTCAGTGAAAATATGGTTCAATCAAAACAGTGGCAGTGCTGTCCAAAATGAAATGGGAGTTAATTGCCTTGTGGTATTAGTTCTTCTTTCAATACTTAACTAACAGGCCAAATTGGTGGTAAATTTCTTCAAGAATTAGGGAGATAATGAAAAAAAAAGTGTTGAACGACAAGATCTGAAAAAGATAACTGGGCCAGGTTCTGGCAAAAGGGGGATTAATGCATCTGTGTAATGCATTATACCACGTAAGTCATTATAAAATTATGGATCCATAGAATCCATTTTGTCAAACAACCGACTGAATCATGAGATAGAATTATCCTTCAACATTCAAAAATTTAAAAATAGTGAAAAGTTTTGGCTCATATCAGCCTGTGCGGATTGCGCAGGCTGACACAGGTCGATACTTTTCACAAATCTATGAAGCCTCTTTTTTACAAAGCATGGCCCATATTATTAAAAATGCATTAGATGCAGTGTTAAAAAAAAAATAATTTAAAAAAATAAATAAATTAGCATACTTGTTTCAAGCTGTCCTCTTTTGTATCAAAGTTGAGATTCTTCACAAACAGTACACTACCAGGTTCATCTGCATCATCTTCATCTCCATTGTCACTCTTCTCAGCATTTTCTTCTTTCACTTCATTCTAACACATTTAACAAAAAATATATGACATAGATGATAATTGTCTGTTTCGCTGCATGATTGAAATTTCTTTCATCGAGTGAAAAGCAAAGGCTATATTTTCATCAGTGGCAAAGCCACGATTGAAATCATGGCCTTTGCTCTTCACAAGATAAAAGAAATTTCGATCATGCACTGAAACAAACAATTATCCTACTTCTTTTATGCTCTTTAATTTAACTTGTCTTTTTTTATGGTCTAATTTTTGCTCATTGTGAGTTTTTCAAGCAAAATATACATCTATTTAATCTTTAGTAAGATATGGCCTACCTGTAATAATGACATCATGAGTGATGTTGACTGAAAAGAAAAAACTTTAATTTTTCTCTTGAAATTTGCCAGTATGAGAATCTACCAAGTTTAAAATGATGTAAAAATGCCTATTACAAGTAATACGACAACTTTCTTTCTGCTATTTAAAATTTACAGAGGCTAACAGCTTTTCAAGACAATGACCAGAATCTACCAACTTTTTTATATCAGTACCTATTTCCATGATGACAAATAACAGCTTGTTAAACTTGTCTCTGTAGTAAATAAATCCAGGTTTAATGATCATGTCAAGCACAAAATCATTTACAAATTATGCATATCCATTGCACATCTAGAAGTACTTTTAAGTAAGTGTTGATACTTTACCATACAATCTCATGTTTTAATGACACTGGGGTAAAAGGTTTTTGTAAACATTGTGGGAACAGATGAAAATGCTGATAAACAGCATTATCTCCATTTCCCACAATGCTTTCAACCTTTTCAAAGGCAATTCCATCATTTAAGCTCGAGATGATTTGAATGCTTCAAGTATAAACCTTTGTTGACTGGTAAATAGTTTAAAGAGCCTATAAAGTGATAACGGGCAGATACAACGGCAGGAGCATTGGTCTTCAATTTTATACCCTCACTAGCTTTAACAACCTCAAGAAAGAAAGCTTTTCAAAACATTGTGGGAAAAGGAGAAAATACTGGTAACTAAAATGTTTTCTATTCAATTACAGGCAAGCTTCATCATTTGAACCGCCCATAATTTGTCATCTACTTATGCTTTGAATTTGGACAAGTCTAAAATTTTGTAGCGTGGTATGGAGTTGACGGAGTACAACTGTGGTATTGGCTGAATACATACTTCTTTCTTAGGCTGCTCTTCAACTGCATCCTTCATCTCTGTATCATTATAATCAGGAGGCGTGGCTTGAGTTGTAGGTGTGGCTTGAGAAGTAGGAGTGGTTTCAGTTGTAGGCGGAGCTTGTGATGTAAACACCTCAACTGGAGCCCATTCAAGGTACAATGGAATATGATGAAACTGCACATATAAATAAAAAACACTTCAAGCAGTTATTCTAATCTTAACTTTTATCAATGGTGACAATTATTCATGTTTTAATTCTTGTCAGCAGCGCTTATAAACTAGGTACATTTAGCGTGCTTTATGTTCATCAACGAAATAACCTAGGTAAAGCTTTTTACATCTAATACAGAATGAAGCTTCTTAAAACATTGTGGTGGGAAAAAAGCAATTGCTTTCAATAATATGCAACTTGCTCCTCTTTCAACACTGTTTGGAACTTCACTCCAAAAAGACATCTTAAATCTTATTGTCCTCCAGAGTTGTGAATTGAGTTGTAGACACAGTTTGTACTATGGGTGGACCTTGTATTGTGCATACCAAACCCTTAGAGCGCTAAGCACAAGTTATGTTGTTTTTGTAGACAGTGCACGGAAGGCTCAGGCTGCACAAAACATGCAGCGTGATCATAGACGTTCACTACCTACTCTCTTGTAATCATATTTTAGCATTAACCCTGTTGAAATTGCAAATATTTTAGCTGTTTTTACTAATAACAGAAGTTCATTTCATTAAATCAGCACTCTTGCAGCTTAACTTTGGCTAATATAACCTTTACAACCAACAAAATTTTAGACTTGTCTAAATTGAAAGCATTTGCAGACAACAAAATAAATGTGACTCAAAATCTGAAATTTGCTGTTGGAAAGGTAGAAAACATTGTTGGAAAAGCAGAAAATGCTGGTTACCAGCATTTTCTCCTTTTCCAACAATGTTTTCAAAGGCTGTCTGTCACAAGTCGTGATTTTGTGGTAAAGGAGTAAGGTATAGAGGACAGCTTGCCTTTAGAAGAATGAAAATATTATGTACTAACCTTTGAATAAGCAAGACGCCGAAAAGCTAACTTTGCCTCTGTGGGTACCTTATATTCTATGATGGCAGTGACTCCCGATGGAGGGAGGATAACTCGACCAAGGGCCCCATGTTTAGAAAACAGGGTCTGTATTTCTGATACTTTGGTCCCTGCGGGTAAATTCTTCACCAGTAAAACTGATTTACTTCGTGGTGCATTGGCCTGTAGAAGTAAATATTATAATCAACTGTCAGTGAGATGCACCAAGCCCTAGTAGCGCAGTCAGTAGAGTACAGGACTCTAGAATAGGGGGTTGCTAGTTCCATCCTCGGTTCTGCCAATTTCTTCCTGAGGATTGATGATAGCCATTGCAACAGGATTCATTGCTCTCTCACCGCTGACCATTATTTCGACGATGGTTATGTGGGAAAGCAGCCAATGGCTTGGAAAGAATACTGTACAAAGTACTGGTAAAAGGAACTCCAAGGAAGCATGGACAGTGCACTGGCCACCCCGATATAACTGAAATAATGTTGAAAATGGCTTTAAATACCATACAATCAAGTCAATGAGCTGCACTTAAGTCAAAATACTGATGTTTATATACTGTATTGAGTTGACTTTATCTATTTTTACACTCATCCTATGGTACTCACGGTTTTCCTAAGATTTTACTGGATGACAATTTTTTTTAAGGCAAACATTCTGACAAATATACACAAGGTTTTTCTAAAATTTGACCTGGTGACCTAGTTTTTTAACAGACATGACCCATTTTCGAACTGCATGATTACAAAAGCTCACTTTGAGCACTTCATGTTCAGGTGAGCTAAAACAAAAGCTAGAATATTTTACCAAGGATGTAAGGATGAGCCTTTTTAAGAACAAAGTCCATCAGCAAGAAAGGTTGCTTTCAGTTTACAAGTTTTCTTTCAATTCACAGTTTGAAGATTATCTCATATACTGGTGTTGATTGTTCAAATATATTTTACTTACCTGACTAAAACTGTCTAATGATACCCCATTTTTGATAAGGAAGTCTCTAGTTTCTGATACAATCTGTGTTTCTCCTAAAGCCATCCTCACTCCTAAACTTCCCTTGACAGTCTAGGAAAAACAGAAAAGAACAGTTCTACTCGAGCAAAAAAATTTTGCTCTCTAATGACAAATGAAATGACAAAGTAACTAGGTGGTACCCGTAATACAATGATAAGTGAGCAAGAGCAACACATGGGGGTGCCAATGCTCACGTGCACTTGCTTTTACTGAAAATTCTATGCCAAAAAGAGGGCATAACTGTCAAAACTATTTGATGGTTCCCTGCCCCTGTGGCATATGTTCCACTTTTGATGGTAATCAACTAATCCAAGTTTAAAGTAAATATCTTTAGTAATAAAAGAGATATCACAAAATGTCAAAGTTTTTCAAAAATTTTAAGTTAACAAGAGCACTGCATGCGGGTATCAACTTTCGGCTGCAGTTGCTTGATTTTCAGTGCAAAAATAAGTTGAACAAGAGGGCCATGATGGCCCTGAAATCGCTCACCTGAGTCATTTGAACAAACATGACCTATTTTCAATCTCTTTTGAGATACTATGAAAAACATTCTACCAAGATTTTCATGAGTTATTGACCCGAAATGACCCACTTGCTAACTGGTGCAAGACCAACATTCTGACCAAGTTTCATGAGTATTAAAAGTAAACAAGGTTTTCGAAGATTTGACCGAGTGACCTAGTTTTTGATCCAACATTACCCATTTTCGAACTCTTTCAAGATATTATCAAGACAAACATTCTGACCAACTTTTAAGAGTTTCGGACTAAAAATGTGGCCTCTACAGCATACACAAGGTTTTTCTAAGATCTGGCCTAGTGACCTAGTTTTTGATCAGACATTACCCATTATCAAACACTTTTGAGATATCACTAAGACAAACATTCTGACCAAGTTTCATGAGTATTGGACTGAAAATGTGGCCTCTAGAGCGTACAAAAGGTTTTTCTAAGATTTGACCAAATGACCTAGTTTTTGACACGACATTACCCATTATCAAACTCTTTTGAGATATCACCAAAACAAACATTCTGACCAAGTTTAAAGAGTATCACACTGAAAATATGGCCTCTAGAGCGTACACAAGGTTTTTCCAATTTTTGACCCAGTGAACTAGTTTTTGACCCCACATGACCCAAATTTGAACTCATTCAAGGTCCCACCAAGACAAACATTCTGACTGAGTTTCAGGAGTATCGGACTGAAAATGTGTCCTCCAGAGCGTACACAAGGTTTTTCTAAGATTTGACCTAGTGACCTAATTTTTGACCCCACATGACCCATTATCAAACTCGCCTGAGCTATTATCAAGACAAACATTCTGACCAAGTTTTAAGAGTTCTTGACAGAAAATGTTGTTTCTAGAGCGTACACAAGGTTTTTCTAAGATTTGACCTAGTGACCTAGTTTTTGACCCGACATGACCCTTTTTCAAAGTCGTCTGAGATATCATCAAGACAAACATTCTGACCAACTTTCAGGAGTTTTGGATTGTAAATGTGGCCTCTAGAGCGTACAAAAGGTTTTTCTAAGATTTGACCTAATGACCTAGTTTTTGACCCGACATAACCTATTTTTGAACTCATCCAAGATATCATCAAGACAAACATTCTGACCCACTTTCAAGAGTTTTAGACTGAAAATGTGGTCTCCAGAGTGTACACAACATTTTCCTAAGATTTGACCTACTGACCTAGTTTTAGACCCCACATGACCCATTATCAAATTCGTCTGAGATATCATCAAGACAAACATTCTGACCAACTTCCAAGAGTGTTGGACTGAAAATGTGGCCTCTAGAGCATACACAAGGTTTTTCTAAGATTTGACCTAGAGACCTAATTTTTGACCCGACATGACCCATTTTCGAACTCGTCCAAGATATCATCAAGACAAACATTCCGACCAACTTTCAGGAGTGTTGGACAGAAAATGTGGCCTCTAGAGCGTACACAAGGTTTTTCAAAGATTTGACCTGGTGACCTAGTTCTTGACCCAACATGACCCATTTTCGAAATCGTCCGGATATCATCAAGGCAAACATTCTGACCAACTTTCATGAGTATCGGACAGAAAATGTGGCCTCTAGTGCGTACACAAGATTTTTCCAAGATTTGACCTAGTGACCTAGTTTTTGACCCGACATGACCCATTTTCGAACTCATCCGAGATTTTATTGAGACAAACATTCTGACCAAGTTTCATGAGTATCGGACTGAAAATGTGGCCTCTAGAGCGTACACAAGGTGAAAAGTTGACGACGGACGACGCATGATGGACGCCGGACACAGCACGATCAAAATAGCTCCCCATGAGCACTTCGTGCTCAGGTGAGCTAAAAAGGGGCATAACTGTTTCAAAATTACTTTGATGTTTACCTGCCCTTATTTTATGGGCTTCCCTTTTGATAGTGAACAACTTGTCAAAGTTTGAAGTAACTTAAAAAGGAGCAAAACTGTGTCAAAAATATGCTGATGGTTTCCTGCCTCTGTACTATGGATCCCCATTTCCATATTTAGTGCTTGGTCCAAGTTTGAAGTAAATATCTTTAGTAATAACAGAGATATTATACAATGTCAAAGTTTTGTAGTACAATAACTTAGACAACAATGCTAGGACTATGACAGTGTCTTGATGTTTTCTTCAAAAAGAGCAAAGCAAAAATCTTAAACAAAATTTGACTGCTTATATCCATCATCTATATCAGTGGTCAAATCTGTCTAAAAAACAACCACTTTCTTCAAGAGATCACTGTTTTGATTCATCATCCATTTTGAAGTTAAATTAAACCCTTTCCCAAACAACAAATTTTAGGCTCTTTTAACTTGAAAGCATCTGCAGGCAATAAATCTGAAAGTGGTACAAATGAAATGACATTCCTTGACTGGGTAAAAAACATTGTGTGAAAAGTAGATAATGCTGGGTACCAGCATTTTCTCCTTTTCCCCCAGTCTTTTAAAAAGGCCTGTACCTTCCGGTCCTTAAAACTGGGGATTGTATGGTAAAGGGTTCATACAGCTTGCATTTTAAGACCACCTGCAGTAAAAGACCACTCTTTCTTCTCCTCCTGGGTGGTCACTGAGCACAGGTATGATATGTAAAAGAAGAAAAGATGAAAAGTCCACTATCCACAGGCTGCTAGGGGCAATTCGGAGCCCTTTTGAGAACAGTATAGATCAAGATCCGACTGCAAAAATACATGCAGTCTAATCTTGGACAGTCAGATACAATATGATTTTGCAGGCAAAACAACCTATGAAAATCTCAATACAGTCAACTCCCGTTTGAACGACATCCGATACATCGACATTTTCACTTACTGACACAAATTTGTTGGGAACGGATTTACACAGTCTATTTTTCATCCGTTACAACAGAATTCTCGTTTTCCGACACCGACACAATTTTTCGGGAACAAAAGTACAGAATCCCTATATATTCTTATTCAATACATCAACACTCTATTTATTTTTCTTTTCAGGTAAATTCCCAGCGCTACTTTTAGCACCTCACATAAGGTGATAATTGATAAATTGTGTGCGTGTACTATATGTACGATAAGGGTTTTCCCCTTTGGCAAATATCGATTATCATACCATCGACACAATGCCCCTAAACAATTAGCGTTGTGGGTTTAGTGTCATATTGTCGTAAGTATGCACAAAACGTGAATTATTTAGACCACTGTTTAACTGATGCGAATCATTTAGACCACTATTTAACTGTAGACGAAAATGGTAAGTAGTCATTATGTTTTGAGTGATTGTCATTCAAACAACTCGTTCGTATAGTCAGTGTAGATCTAAAGATTTTTGCTTGAAAACGATAGCGGAGCCACCAGCTAAAAGTGACTTTTAAAACGGCTCTTTTTTAGATTTTATGCTTGCAGACCATTTCATGAACTTTTAAATGTATTGTATGATTATATGTTGCATTTTAGAGCGTATATTATAAATAAATGACAAAAAACTCATCATGTTCCAAGCTTAATGGTTCATTTTCAATACACCGACATTTTCGTTACAACGACATTTTTGCTGGAAACAAACACTGTCGTTGTAACGAGAGTTGGCTGTATTTGCAGTTTTACTATTGGCTGGAAAGGTCTGTTTAAGTTATTTGGTAGTTTTAAGGTTTAAGACTGATCACATATCAGTTTTAATTTGATTACAAAAATCTAACAAGAGCATAGCATGTGGTTGCCAATGCTCAAATGCAATTACCTGATTTTCTGTCAAAAAAGGGGCATAACTGTGTCAAAATACTTTGTTGCTTACCTGCCCTTGTTGTATGGGTTCCTCTTTGATAGTGAACACCTTGTCCATGTTTAAAGTGAGTATCTTCAGTAATGACAGAGATATTACAAAATGTCAAAGTTTTTGAAAATGTCATTTTTTAACAACGCAGATGATGATGATGCCAGGGCTACAACAATACCTTTATGTTTTTTTCGAATACAGCTGGGTAAAAATAAGAAATTAATCTTTCACAGCCTTTGTAAACAGTCAAGGCAGCATTTAAATATTAGCCACTGACAGTATAGCAAAACCCTGTTCAAAAAGAACTCTTGTATTTGAATGTCTGTGATTACACAAAACATCCCTAATTAGATGGTTACAAAAAAATCTTTGATAATCACTTACATTGTCTAAAATATCACTTTTAGCTGTTTGGTATTTCTCCATCATCACATCAGCAACTGTGTTAGCACCAAGAAACAAGGTGTTCCAATTGTGGGAGCTGTAATTGTTATAAAACATTGCTGACCAATATCAAGTGCTTACTCTTTTCTTTTTTTTCATATTTAGTTTACCAAAAACATTCATAATATTCAAAACTTCCTTTGAGTAATTTCTTGAACTTTAGAACTTTTATTTCCCTCTTTTTATCAACATGAAGTCTTAACTCTTATCCTGCTAAATAAATGAAATGAAACTTTTCAGTCGATAGTAAAACCCGAATAACGTTGTTTCAATTTATTTTTTGGGGTGAGAAAAAAATCTTCTGTCGGAAAGTGTAGATCCAAGATCAGACTGCACATTCTGTGCAATCTGATCTTGACCTACACTGTCCGCAAAAGGTCAGTAAGTCGCGCTTAGCAGCTAAAGGGTTAACTTAAAATTTAGCAGCTAGTGATTAATCCTTTACAAAACAATCCTGATTTTTAACCCGTATCCTGCTAAATACATGAAACTTTTAAGCCAATGTTACATACCCAGCTTTCGCTATTTCAAAGGTAATTTTTTGGGGAAAAATATGCTCTAATGATCTATGATCTACGCTGAACGCAAAAGGTCAGTGAGTTGCACACAGCAGCCTAAGGGTCCAGTCTATTGTACGGTAAAAAATTTAATGTCACAGCAAAAACAGCCAACAGTTTAGTATAACACTGCTGGCAATCTTAGTTGTTGCCAGCATTTTGATTGATTGATTGATTGATTGATTGATTTATTGATGTTTTATGTTTATACCAGTCATATCACTGTGACAGCTTACTTCATCATGTATGTTCTGGGTTTCACTAGTACTTGGCTAGGGCTCCAAAGCATCTTGCCCACAAAAATCTGAGAGCTTCAACTGAGGATTAAACTCAGGGACTTACCACATAGCCCCCCCCCCCCCCCCCCAAAAAAAAAAGAGTGGGTGCTTCAGGTTTGAAATACTACACCTTACAAGTGAGCCTGTTGATCTGACCTATAAACTTTCCAAACAGAAACAAAGGCGCATGAACTCACCTTCCAGCCATCATTTTCTGTTTTTGTTGCTTCTGTTTCTTGAAGGATGATTTCTCTGTAACAACAACAAATCACTTATGTATTTACCAGACATAAAATTTTTTGATACATCCACAGTAAAAGCATTTTGCAGACAATGAATCAACCATAGCAAACATGATCGGATTTGATTTTGAATAAAAAGAAAACATAGTGGGAAAGAGATAAAATGCAACGATGCAGCATTTTCTTCTTTTCCCATAATATTTCAAAAGCCTTACTGTTCAGGGTAGTTAGTAGTCTATCAAGAAATACTAACATTACAGGGCTGGATTGCAGCAAAATTAAGCCCATATTGGTAACTTGGTAAGACTGCCTGAGATACTCACTCAAGGAAAACTTGAGATGGGGGCAAAGCCATCTCTTGGAAGGGGGCTGGGTGTCTCCCATTCAAAAAATTTGAAAATTGGATGAAATCTGGTGATATTTATATGTTTAGTTCATATTTTTTCTTTCGTATTTACCTTTTTTCTAGAAAAGGCCTGCATGCTAAAATATTTTACTTTTTTGGGTGTACAAGAACTAGAACATTCAACATACTTCTACCTCTTCCTATGAAACAAATGAAGATGTGTTGAAATATGAAAAATTGCTCTATGATATTTCAGCTGTCTGGATTTGAACCTACATCTACTGGATAAAAAAAAAACATGTATTTACTACTGAGCTATAACAACTTGACAAATCATTAGATAGATGAATGTAAAAATAAGCACCATCTGTCGGGTCCTCTTCTTCTATTTTCTCTTTCCCAGGTAAAACATGCAACATTCTGCCCTATAAAAAAGAGTGTCCAACCTGTACTCTAACACTACTCAAATTTTACTCTGAACAACAATCTCATCCCACAACATATACATCAACTAGCAAACTGTCTAATCAAAATTCCTATACTACAATTATTTTTTTCTTTGTCTTCTATATGAATGGCATTTTCTGATGCTTTCAACAATATTTCAGACCTATCATGGCCAAAGTTTTTTGTTCATGTCTTCCCTGAACTTTAGCATAACAAGGATGGGGCTCTGTAGAATGTGCAATCTAGAACCATATTCGCCAGCCATTCTAAAATTGCATTTTAAGACTTATACTAGATTTATAAAATAAAACTCTAACAGGCTGACCTATTTTGTTTATCTAATCAGAAGTTTCGTTACTTTCAAATTTAGTAAACTCTGGAGAAACTAGACTAAAAATGTTAATCAAGAAACGCTGGCGGAGATAGACCCTTATCTTGCATAAACACTGTCCTTTATATTCAAACATATTTATTTTACACCAGCTGAGAAACTTCTTTAAATAATCTCTCCCATTTGTGCTTCCTGGACATTACACCGATACTCATGCTCAACATGTGGGCCAGTGCAGAATCCCAAGGTTGATACCTGCTTCCGGGAATCAAACTCTAGACCATATGTTTAAGAGGCCAACACTCTACCTCATAACCACAGACACAACAAAATTTGACATATTTGCCAATTGTAATCTACAGCCAGCTCACCTGATAAACTTTTCCATCCGTTTCGGTAAAAGCTTTTACAGCATGTTCCGGTATCATATAGGTAATGAAGGCAAATCCTTTCACTTTCTTGGTCAAATAATCAACCGGTAAATGGACTTCAACCAGCGGGCCTATAAATAAATGAATCTACGTATGAGCCATACACTGTGAAAAGGGGGCTTAATGCATCTGCAAAAAGTTTCGACACAGGTCAGCCTGCGCAGTACGCACTGGCTGACCTGGGCCGAAACTTTTTGCTATTGGTCTATTTTCTGCAGCTCACAGGACCAGCATCCCACATAACTCAGTCAATTGTTGGACAAAATAGATATAATGGGTCCATAATATGGCCTGCAACACGCGAAAAGGGACATTTTGACATTTGCGTAAAGTGTTGTTTCGGATCAGCCTGCGCAGTCTGCGCTGGCTAATCCGAAACAACACTTTCCGTTTTTATGTAATTTTCTGTTTTGCGCAAGTCTACTGTAGCACAAAATCTATTGTAGTCGTAAAGTGCCGTCTAGGATTAGCCTGCGCGGGCTGCACAGGCTGATCCGAGACGACGTTTTACGCAAATGTCCGAATGCCCCTTTTCGCGTGTTGCAAGCCATACTATGATGACTTGCCTGGTACTATGCATCACAGAGATGTACTAAGCCCCTTCTGCCAGAGCATGGCTCGTATATACGATTTGTTATTTACTTGTCTTACAAATATGAAAGTTCACAACAAATGCATAGCTGAAATACAAACTGCACATAGCGGGATTCGAACTCATGCGGAAGAGATCCTTGTTTACTGAAGTTTGAAAGACCAACACTTTTACAACAGAGCTAAAGAGAATTCTCCCCAATGCAGTTGTTAGGTACTGATTTTATACGGGATGAAGCTATGCTGTAAGAAAGGAGTGATGTCCCGTAACACTACCAAGACTAGCTATCTGACATAACCAAAATAATGTACATGTAACAGCACTCATAATACAGCAATTGAATTTGAAGAAACAGTTATAAAACTCAAATTAAAATGAAACAAAAGCACCACCTACCAACACTCGGCTTCAGCTGCCTATGAAAAAATTCTGGGTCAGAAATATTTGAGCCATGCTCTGAGAAAAGGGGCCTTTAAATGCATTTGTAAATAGTATTGACCCAGTTCAGCTTGTGCAGTCTGTGCAGGCTGACCAGTAACAAAACTTTTTGCTTTTAGTAAATTTTCTGCATATCAAAGGACCATTCTTCCTCATAATTCAGTTGGCTGTTCACAAAAGGATTCTATGGATCAATAATGGTGTGACGACTTCCTTGGTATAATGCATAACAGAGATGTATTTATACCACCCTTTGATTGCCTGTCTGGTAAAGTTCCCCATTTGATAATTAACAGCTATTCTTTGCTTGCAACAAGTTTCCTGAATAATGACAGACATATCAGAATACTGCCAAAGTTTTTTAGGGAAACAAACACAGAAAGAAACACAGAAGACAACAGGGCTATGAAAATTTCGAAACATTTTCTTCGAAAGCAGTCTAGCTGAAATTTACCAAATTTGCTGAAGGTCTTTTCTAAATCTTCCTCAGTGCAGGTGTAGGACAAATTTCTCAAATATAGTCTACCAGTCTGAAAAAAGGATTAAGGTTCATTAATTACCTTTTTAATCATAAGATAAGAAAGCTTGTGGAAATAAATTAGGTTTAAGTCATTCCCACAAAATTCCATGGCTTTTGACAATTATTAACAGCTCTGACACAATTGACACGGCTTTTTATAACATTGTGAAAAGGATAAAATGCTGGTAACCACAAGCTTCTTCTTTTCCACAATATTCTCTACCCTTTTAAGAGCAAATTATATCATTTTAGCCATATTTTGTCTTTTGCAAATACCTCCAATAAGGAGCTGTCTAAAACTTTTTCCAGTGGTAAAGAATTAATTATCACTATTTGGATATTGATGTTGATTTCTTGAATACTGAGTAGATCTACTCAGCCTTTTCCATCAACCACTTTCAAAAGTTGCCTACTACAGAGATACAAGGTTGAAACCTTCCAAATTGATTAACTCTTTACCGAACGACAAAACTTTAGACTGTTCCATATTGAAAGCACTTGCAGATTACAAAATAAACATAACTCAAAAATTGAAATTTGTTTTCAGCAGGGTAGAAAACATTGTGGGGAAAGGAGAAAATGCTGGTTACCAGCATTTTCTCCTTTTCCCACTATGTTTTCAAAAGGCTTCTATCTCAGGGTCGTAAAAACCAGGGATTGTTTGGTAAAGGGTTAATGTTGATAAGGAAATGAATAAAAAGAGCTCTTATGGTGGTCTAAAATCCTGAACTCAGGAATATGCCTGGAACCTTTCACCTATTGAGGTGTATGAATTAAAATTCAGGCGGTAACAGGTTGAGGTGTATGAATTAAAATTCAGGCGGTAACAGGTCAACTCTGATTGAAAGAATGAACTAAACTAAGCAAACTCTTATACTACTTACATCTGCTATGTCCTCAGTCCGACCTGCCTCATCTTTCTGAAAGAGAAAAAACAGGGTTTTGTGTAAAAAAAAAATTGGTTAAACAACCATGAGAAAAATGGCTTTTGAAACAATTGTGGGAAATGGAGAAAAAGATAATAAATGGTATTCGCTTCTTTCTCACAATGTTTTCTATCATTTCAGAAGCAAAGTTTGGCCATGCTGTGATTCAAACTCACAACCCCTGAAGTACTTGCTAGGTCTCTGGCAGACAAATAGACCCCACCCCTTGCCTTAGTACTTACAAATATTCAAAGGGCCATAAATCTTGTTCTAAGCATCCACTAATAAACTTTTCTCTATTGGTCAATTTTCTGCATGTAAAAGGACCAGTCTACCTTATAATTAAGTTGGTTGTTTAAAAAAGTGGCTATAATGGATCCATAATTATGTGATGACTTTCCTGGCATCATATATCATAGAGATGCATTAACTCTTAACCACACAATCCCAACTTTCAATGACCCTGAGAAAGAAGCCTTTTGAAAACTCTGTGGGAAAAGGTGAAAATGCTGGTAACCAGCATTTTCTCCTTTTACCACAATGTTTTTCTACCCTTCCCAAACCAGATTACAATTTTTCAATCACATTTATTTTGTCGTCTGCAAATGCTTTCAATTTCGACCATTTTATAATTTTGTCCTTTGGTAAAGAGTTAAGCCCCTTTTAGCCAGAGCATGGTTCATTTCCATTATCAACGGTTACCAACATTTTCTCCTTTTCCAACAATGTTTTCAAAGGCTTTTACCTTCAGAATCTTTCAAACAAGGGATTGTTTGTTAAAAGGTTACGGTAGTCTTTACTCTTCAGAAACCATGGATTTAATGCAAAGCATACATTACTGATACCAGGAAATGAAAACATACCTTATTTTCCCATGGTCTGGGTTTTTCTCGATTCTTATTCTCCACATTCTCTACTTTGTATCTGTTCACAAAAATTCTCTTTCCACCGATAAAGTTCTTATTTCTTCCCAAAGCTTTCAACACATCCTCTTCACACTTACAACCAACATATGCTATACCTGTAAATAACAATACATGTACAGGCATTTCTCATTTCTTTGGCTATGAACATGCAGGACAATTTCAGCAGGTCATTTTGTTTAGCATTTTCAACATATTCTCAGTTATATAGGGGTTGGCCAGTGCACCTATCAATACTATTTTGGCAGGACAATTTCAGCAGGTCATTTTGTTTAGCATTTTCAACATATTCTTAGTAATTATATAGGGGTTGGCCAGTGCACCCATCAATACTTTTCTGGCAGGACAATTTCAGCAGGTCATTTTGTTTAGCATTTTCAACATGTTGTCAGTTATACAGGGGTTGGCCAGTGCACCTATCAATACTTTTCTGATTCTTTTACCATTACTTGCACAGCAGACTTTTAAGGTCACTGGCTGCTTTCCCAATTAAACATCATCAAAACTATGTTTAGCAATATGAGATGAGTGGATCTTTTTACTGTCCTCATCAATCCTCAGACAGAATATGGCCAAGCTGGGAATACAACAAGCAATCTCTGGGTTTCATGCCCTATATGTTATCAGCTGCAGGCTTGGCTACAATTTCAGATGTATCGCTGACCAAAAAAAGTGCAACAAGCAGTTTGTTGAAATGATATTGTTACGGGAGACCACTCCGTCATGCATGGCTTCATCCCAATTTAAATACAATACCTAACAACTGCGTTAGGGAGAAGACTCTTTGGCTCAGTGGTTATGGTATAGGCCTTTTGTCTGGGTGTTCTAGGTTCGAATCCTGCCCAGTCTCTGTATTTCTGCCATGCATTTGTTCATTTGTTTCTTTGTTACGAACTTTGTTCTTAAGAATATCCCCTCCCAAAAAAGACCTTTTCAAAAACTTACGCAACCGCATAACTCAAATTCGCTCCCACTCGGCCATTATGCATCGAATCAAAAAAAGAAAAACAGCATATCGGCGGAATAGGTTATTGTACACATGTATAAAGTTTCACGAAATTCCATCCAATGGTATTGGAGATATTGTTCCGGCCTGACACACGGATGGACAGACGGACAATGCTAAAACTATATCCCTCCGCCTTCAGCGGGGGATAACAAAATGGGAAGTTTTCAAGGAATCGGACAGAATAAAATAGCTGCACCACTCGTGGAAATATTACTAATGATGTTCACTTTATGAAATACATTTCAATCTTTCACCAAAAAAACAAATATCCTCTGTATCAAAAATGTTGTATGAAATCATCCTCTGATAATCAAAAAGTTTAACTCTTTACCAAACTGCAAAATGGAAGATTGGTCCAATGGAAAGCATTTTTAGACAACAAAAAAAATTTCATTGAAAAATTGAATTTTTTGGGGGAGAGGTAGAAAACATTGTAGGAAAAGGAGAAAATGCTGGTTACCAGCATTTTCTCTTTTTCCTTCAATGTTTTGAAGAGTCTTCTTTCGGGATAGTGTGGTAAACGGTTAAAGTAAATATTTTCAGTAATAACAGAGAAACTAGAACTTGTTTTTCTACAAAAAAACAGATGTCTCCCCCCTTTTTGGTGTCATCAGATTTGATATGTGACCAAGGAAATTTCTAATTGAAATAATGGTCATTTTTCTCTGTTTTCCAGTTATAGAGCGGACACGAAATTGTACGTAAAATGAGTACGGAAAATAATGAAAGGGAAATAACTCGAAAAATATACAAGCCAGATTTATCGTTCTTGTGCATGACACTTCGTCTCATGGTGCTTTACAAATGTGTGAAGTTTTATCAAAATATCTTAAAAGGTTTTCGAGTTATAGAGCGGACACGATTTGTGACGGAAAATGATGAAAGGGAAATAACTCAAAAAATATACAAGCCAGAGTTATGGTTCTTGTGCATGACACTTCGTATCATGAAGCTTTACAGATGTGTTAAGTTGATCAAAATATCTCAAAAGGTTTTCGAGTTATAGAGCGGACACGATTTGTGACGGAAAATAATCAAAGGGAAATAACTTGAAAAATATGCAAGCTAGAGTTATGGTTCTTGTGCATGACACTTCATCCCATGATGCTCTACACATGTGTGAAGTTTTATCAAAATATCTTATAAGGTTTTCGAGTTATAGAGCGGTCATGATTTGTAACGGAAAATAATCAAAGGGAAATAACTCGAAAAATATACAAGCCAGAGTTATGGTTCTTGTGCATGACACTTCATCTCATGGTGTTTTACAAATGTGTGAAGTTTTATCAAAATATCTTAAAAGGTTTTCGAGTTATAGAGCAGACACGATTTGTGACGGACAGACAGACGGACAGACAGACGGACGCACAGGGAAAATCAATATGTCACCCGACCCTGACGGGGGGAGACATAATGAGAAAATGTCAACGTTTTGGAGCAACAATGAAGAGAATGCAAACTACAAAAGGGCTAAAACAATACACTGAATTTTCTCTGAAAAATAGCATATTTAAAGAAGACAAGTAAATCTTACCAACACTGTTGTTTTTAGCATTCTTTGGCATCCGTAGTGATACAATCTTGATCGGATGGAAAAATTCTCTTACTGTTTTCTGCACAAAGAGTAAAGAGTAGTACAGTAAATGCCTATCCAATGTCAAACTAAAGATCCTTCAAACTTTAAGACAGAAACATATTCTTTTAAAAAAAAAATTGTTTTATTTTAAATCTATTGCCAACATATCTGTCAACAACCCTAAAGAAGAAGACTTTAAAAAAACATAGTGTGAAAAAGAAGAAAATACAGGGAACCAGCAATTCTTTCTTTTCCCATGTTTTCTACCCTTCAAAAAACATATTTCAATTTTTGAATCTACGTTTCTCTGTTTTGTTGTCTGCAAATAAGATCAATTTGGGCAATTTTTAATTTTTGTTGTTTGGTAAAGAGTTATATGACAGGTTCTGAAAATATTGTAAGAAAAGGAGCACCTGCTTTTTAAAACCATCTTATCTTTAGTGACAACCTCTTTAGTGACCAATTAACAATGGGTGTTATCTATTGCAGATAATTATGACCATGATATAGAATGTACTTACTTCACCAGAAGTTGGGGGAATCCCTTTTACTTTGAGGATGTGGATAATATCTGTAATCTCATCCTGAAAAAATATACATGTACAGCGTACCCAAGTCATTTCACTATAATGTCATCTTTAACCCATTCCCAAACAATTATGAGGTTTCTTTACCAGTACATCTGACACTATTCTTCCCAAATCACTCGCTGCTTTCCCACATGACTGCATTCTTCTAGAGCCACTAGCTGCTTTTTCACACAGCTATCGCTGAGACAATGTCAGCAGTGAGAAAAAAATGAATCCTGTTACAATGACCATCATTAATCCTCAGAAAAAAATAGGCCAAGCTGGGGATTCAAACCCACCGTCCCTTATTTCAAGCCCTGTATGCTAATAACTACACTCCTGAGCTTGGCTTTGATGTCTCTTTAGGTAGCTCTATACCAAACAATTCCAAGTTTGAAACACCTTATGAGAAAAAAATGGATTTAAAAGGAGAAAATATAGCCAGCATTTTCTCTCTTTCTAAAATGTTTTCTCTTTCATAAACAAATTCCACCATATGAGCATCACTTGTTGTTTGCCAGTGCTTCAGATTTGATAAAGTCCAAAGTTTTGTCGTCTGATAAACTATCAGAGACATTTGAAAAAGTACCGGTGTGTCTGTAAAAAAGTTCACCTTATATCAAATAATCCACAGCTAAAAAAAGACTTCTGAGAAAGTAGTGGAAAAAAAGAGAAAATGCCGGCAACCAGGAATTTTCTCCTTTTACCGCAACATTTTCAACCCCTTTAAGATAAATTCTGTCATACTGAACCACATTTAATGTGTCATCTGAAACTGCTTAGAATTTGGGCAAGTCCAAAATCATCTAATCTGGTAAAGAGACACTTTTGAAAAGATATGTCTACAAGACCTGCACAAGCTTAACTCTTGACCACACAATCCCGAGTTTTAACGACCCTTAGAAAGAAGCTTTTTGAAAACATTGTGGGAAAAGAAGAAAATGCTGGTGACCAGCATTTTCTCCTTTTACCACAATGTTTTCTACTCTATCATAGACAGAAATCTTCATTTTAGCTACAATGAATATGTCGTATGCTAATGCTCTGAATTTGGTGTAGTACAGAACTTGGTTGTTTGGTAAAGAGTTAATAATGGACAAAGTAAAAAAGTAAATGAATCAATGCTGAAAGATGATCTCTGTCAAAGGCAAAATATCTTACATTTTTCTCAACTGCAGTACTGTCTGACGAAACATCTTTCCCTGTAGCTTCATTTTCATTCCCAATCTCATCCCGCTCTTCAACAACCTGGCCCTCTGGATCATCCATAACTTCATTCTCTTTCTTATTATCAGTTTTTCCATTTCCCTCATCTTCTCTTTTGTCCTTTTTCTTCTTTCCTTTCTTCTTCTTCTTACCCTGCTGGTTTCCAGTGTCTACACTATTGTCTGGCTCACTATTATGTGAAAGAGCTTCTTTGTCTTTAGTTTTTTCCTTTTCCTTTTTATCTTTTTTCTTTTTCTTGTCCTTTTGGTTAGGAGACACTTTGGGTTCATTGTCATCAGAATCACTAGATTCACTCAGCATGTTTGAATCGACTTTGGATTTAAGATACTGAAATGGTGAAATATTAGATTAGACACAAAAGGTGACTTTGTCTTTTACAAGACAAAAACAGTTTTAGATTTATCTGTATTGAAAGCACTTACAGATGACAAATTACATTTGGCTCAAATTATGGGATTTGTTGTGAAAGGGTTGAAAACATTGTGAGAAAGGGAGAAAATCCTGATTACCAGCATTTTCTCCTTTTCCCACAATGCTTTCAAAAGCTATCTGCCTGAAAGTTGTTAAATCTTGAGACAGCTTGGTTAAGGGTAAATAACTGTAAAAAGTTTCAAAACAGTGACATCAAAATTGTCTGAATCCTTTGCAACAAAAAGTTGAATGTACACCGCTAGACAAATGGATAGGCCGATTTCAGTATACCCCAGAAAATATGCTTTATGTTTATATGTTATATAAAAATCATAGTAAGTCAGTCAAAAAGACCCAGAGATTATAATTTTGAGGGTCTACTGGTCAAAGAATTGCATAATTTATTGTCAGTGTAGATACATTAAGATCAGACCACACAATTTTTTTCACCATTTCAAAAAAAAAAAAGAAACAAGAGACACGAGTCACACCCTAGGCATCACAGGTGTACATCTCATAATTTTCACACAGCTTGTTTTTCAGTTTGCAAGAATCCCATTTTTCGAATCACTGTGACATCTGAAGATATTGTATAAAACCTGCAGTTTCTCTTTTTGCCTCATTGTTTTCAATTGTATGCTTGTGGTAAATAGAGGCAGGAATCAAATACATTACAAATATTTTTTCTTTACTCAAACCCATTTTGTGTCTTCGAGATAATCCTAATGAAACCAGCAATATTGCTTTCAGTAGAGAGCTTGGGCGATATCACTCTTTGAACCCAAAATTGCCTCAATCTCATTCCATATGTCTGCCTACATAAATGTGGAAAACAAGGAACAACATAACAAAAGGAAAAAATCTTACACCAAGATCTGACAGCCCTGCTTGTGGTACTTTCTGCTTTGTAACATCTTCTCCTTCTTCTTCACCTGAATTGACATTAAAGAGCTAAAAGACTGTAAAAATGTCATTAATGAGAAAGCAAAAAGGACAGGTACAAGAATATTAACTCTTTACATCACGACAAACTTAAGACTCTTCAGAAATGAAATGCATCTGTAGGTCAAATTAGAAAATAAACATAACTTCTCTGACAAAGTGGAAAATATTGTGGGAAAAGCAGAAAATGCTTGTTACTATGTTCTGAAATATTTTATGCCCTGTAGAAGACAAATATCAACATTTAATTCACCTTTATTTTGTTATCTACAAATTTGGACATGCCCGAAATTTGTCCTTTTGTTAAGAGTTAATCATGAAACAAACATTGGAAACAAATGCACAATCAATCCTTTATCAAACAATCACCTTGCTTACTCCTTACCAAAAAAAAAAAAAATTTTAGACTCATCCGAATTGGAAGCATTTGCAGACAACAAAATAAAGAGACTCAAAAATTGAGCTTTCCATTTGGAAGGGTAGAAAATGTTGGGAGAAAAAGAAAAAATGCTGGTTACCAGCAATTTTCTCTGTTTTCCACAGCATTTTCAAAAGCCTTTTTTTTTCAGGGTTGCTAAAACTCAGGACTGTGTAGTAAAGGTTAACAATCCTGACAAAGAAGACTTTTGAAAACATTGTAAGGAAGGAGCAGCAAGTAGGTTAAATATCATCTCCTTTTCCAACAATGTTTTATACCCTTTTAAAGACAACTCCTATCATTTGGGTCACATTAGCTTCTAGTATGAACATGCCTACAAATGGAAGAGTCTAAATAGTTGTTGTCTGGTGAACTGTTATCTCTTTACAAGACAACAAAATCTTAGACTGGTCCACATTGACAGCATTTGCAAAAGAAAGCTTAAATGTTGCTAAAAAGATCAAATTTGTCCTGAAAGTGGGTAACAAACATTTCGGGAAAAAGGGAAAAATGCTGGTTACCAGGATTTTCTCCTTTACCAACAGTGCTTTTAAAACATCATCTCTATCAGGGTCTTTAACTTTTTCCCAGATAAGCCCTGGTTTTTACGGCTCTGAGGTTGAAGGCATTTGAAAACACTGTGGGGAAAAAAGAGAAAATGCTCATAACGTGCATTTTCTCCATTTTCCACAGTGCTTTCTTCCCTAACAGATAAAAATACCACCTTTTTGGCCACTCTAAATTTGTTGTCTGCAATTTCTTTCAATTTCAGCAGACCAAAATTACCTCATCTGGTAAAGAGTTAAAACACAGGACTCTAAGTGTTTGGCAGAGCATTAACTCTTTACCAAATGACAAAATTTTAGACCCTTCCAAATTGAAAGCATTTGCAGATGACAAAATAGATATGGCTCAAAAATTGAAACTTGACCTTAGAAGAGTAGAAAACATTGTGGGAAGAGGAGAAAATGCTGGTTACCAGTATTTTCTCCTTTTTCCATGATGTTTTCAGAAGGCTTCTTCCTCTGGGTCATTAAAACCAGGGATTGTTTGGTAAAGGCTTAACTCTTTACCAAACAACAAAAGTTTTGAATGGTCCAAATTAAAAGAATTTGCAGAGGTCAAATTATATTTGCCACAAATGATTTAATTCATCGGAGAAAAGGTAAAAGCATTTCATGAAAAGGAGAAAACGCTGGTTACCATTTCCTTATCTTCTGATGTTTTCAACAGTCTTCCCTTCAAGATATTCAATTTGTTCGCACTGAGTTTTATGTTATTTTAACAGTCTTATCACAGCAGTCAGTGCACCTACATGTATGTTCCCTGGCTTTCTCGCTACAGTACTGACACAACTTTCTAAGCTACTGACAATTTTTCTCACATGCATGAGAGGTGAAAAATTGCCAGAAAGAATGTTTGCCTCAACTGGGTATCAAACCCCAAAGCACCAGGTCATGAGTCACATACGCTTACCATCAAGCTACGCGGCCAGGCCAAGGTCGTAAAAACTCAGAATTGTTTGCTAAAGAATTAGATGAGAAAGATAGTATTTGTAACCTTCATGTGTATCCATTTTCTCCACCCCTGAAGGCAGGTTTTCCAAACCTTGCTCCTCCCCCTCCTCATCAGTATCATCATCAAAAGGTAAGTCACTCTTCACAGTAGAGGGTACATGCTTATCTCCCTTGCTTGTTTTTTCCTCTGTAACATCACCCCAAACAGGCTTTGCTCCTACATTCTGATGGACATCTAAAAACTCTTTAAAGTTTGGGTCATCTTTTAGCTGCAATTATCATCATATTTTTCACTGATTAATACACAAAACTCTCTACTAAACCACAAATTTTGAGAAAACATTGTGTCTAAACTGAAAGCATATGCAGAAGGGAACCAATATTATATGAAGCCACTTAATGAACTTGGGTTGCATGAAAACATGGCCGCTGTAAAACCTTCTAGAATTTATAATATACAGAAGTAAATGTAAATTATGAAACTGCAAGCTTGCGAAACGAAAGGCATTTTTCAAATAGGAATCCGGAAAAGCTCCTATAAATATTCTGAGTATACTCTGCCATTAAACTTGGCTGATTCCAAATCAAAATCTGTTACCAAGATGTTTGATGAGAGGAATACATAACAAGGAATAGCCTGGAACAAAAGAAATGCAGAGTAGCAATAAACTTTTTTGATACGGCACCTGAAGACCACGTGACTAACAATATGCCAGAATTATAAGATTGAGGCCCCCCTCCCAATTTTCTGATTGGATTAAGGTGATTTGGAAAAATGACTTAGTTGGACCCTTAAAAAACGGAATCCCATAATAATAAAGAAAACATTCACCCATGGAAAATGCACTAAACACCCTTTTGCCACAGCAAGACTCATATTTGAGGGCTTAGGTTTATGAATACTGGAGTTTAGCACAAAAGAAACTTACATCACCCAAAATTTCTTCCACAACTGGGTTTTTGGTCTTTTCTTTCTTTTTCTTCTCTTTTTTCTGAAAGAGGAACAAGTAACTGACCGTTAACCCTATACCAGACGACAAAATTTTGGACTTGTTCCAAATGAATGCATTTGCAGACCACAATTTAATGTGGCACAAGTGATGGAATGTTGCTTTGAAAGGATAGTAAACACTGGGGTTACCAGCATTTTCTACTTTTCCCACAGTGTTTTCTTCCTCAGAGTCATAAAACATTCTCAGAAACTAATGATGATGTATATATTGCAATTTCAAAGAGGTTTTTGTTATGATATTTTGCAGACTGAGAGTAAATAAACACTGGTAAAACTTGACAGTGTTATAATCTAGTCAGCTGTGTAAACATAGATAAAAAATCAATATATGGTGTATGGGGTAAAGAAACTGTAGGGATTTGTCTTCAATTTAACCTGAAAACTGTGGTTGTTATATCTATGGCTAGCCGCAATGAATGAAATGCATTTTCTATCTGCCGTAATCTGTGCAACCTTGCAACCATCTGGGGCAATATTTGGCATGAAGATACAACAGTGATTATAGTTTCAAAAAATGGAGAAAAAAAAAGGTTAAAAAACTGGATGAAAACGAGTGAAGATGTATCTTTAAAGGAAAAACAACTAACTCACTTTCTTCTTGTCTTCGTCTTGCTTCTTCTCCTCTCCTTTTTTCTGGTAGGATGAACTTTCTTTTGAATACTTACTCCAAGCTCTTGGCTTTGTTACATCCCCAAAATCTTTAGCCAATTCAACCTGTTGACACATAATTATGTCAATTTGTTAAAATATTAATATAATTATACCCTTGGACTCAAAATGTGTTTTACTGAAAATTTACCTTCCACTTACTTCAACGAAGCTTAAAGAAGCAGCATATTAGCTAATAGATTGTCTTCCTACCAAAAAATTTTGGTAAAACTAACAAAACACCAGGACTAACAAAACACCAGGGCTGCCTATCACTAAACTGTGATGCATGAAATTTGTGTGCGCAGTTTAGCTGTGCAAGCAACAAGTCTGAAAACAAGTTTTACCAAACTGCATTACTTTACAATTTAAGTAAATATTTGCATATTTTAAACACTTTACCACATAATCCTGACTTTTAACAACCCTGAGGAGGAAGGCTTGCACAGCGAAAAAAGTTCGCTATAAATTTCTTCCAACCTGACTATATTCATGAAATATAGACAATCCAAGACTAAGGGTGACAGCACTAAGTCTTATCCTTTATCAACTTGGTCAGTTAGACAAGACAGCAGAGTGTTATGATCCTTATCTGTCACTAACTCGCTAAACCAATCCTTTATCCCTCGAAACCCTGTCTTTTTTCCACAGGTAAAATTTCTGCTAATTTGCTTAACTCAGTAACAAACGACAAAATTTTTGGCTTGTCCAAATCGAAAGCATTTGCAGATGACAAAATAAAAGTGACTGAAAATTTGAAATTTGTTTTGTGAAGGGTAGAAAACATTGTGGGAAAAGGAGAAAATGCTGGTTACCAGCATTTTCTCCTTTTCCCACAATGTTTTCTAAAGGCTTCTTTCTCAGGGTCGTCAAAAGTAGGGATTGTGTGGTAATGGGTTAAATGACGTCACACAATCAATGATAATTCTCAATCCATGAATAGTTGTAAAACAAAGCAGAATTAACTCTTCTTACAGCTGGAGATTATCATTACAAACGGTATATTATTTTGCATAAATTACAATTATGGATGGCAAACCAAAGGAGCAAACAATCTTGAAAATAATCAATGTTTGCTCTCCTAGCATCAGCAATTTTTGAAAGCAAAATCTGCATTGGAGTGTTCTATTTTCAACATTCTATTTTCAGAATGGTTATGCAGTAATACACTACTCCATCAGTAGGCCTACACATTTTATATAAATTTATATTAGATTACGACCCTGTGAATCTTGGTATATGAATCTTGTTAAGTCTTTAATTCTTAAAATTTATACCAAGTCCTATTTATGTTTTTGACTCAAAATTGTTGTTGTTTCATAATACAGTTGGGAAGAAGTTTTTCTTTTTTAATTACTCTGGACATTTTTTGTTATCTGATGAGAAATGCAAGGGTTTAAAGCTAAGTGTGACTGTGCATCATGGGGTCATAAATTACAAGGCAATCAAAAACCATATAGTCAGACAATGTTGCTTTGAGTCTACGAGTTGATAAGAATCCTTTCTTGTTCTTTTCATTAATATGCAATTCATATCCAATTTTATAGTTAGAACTTATTTTGAAAAGAGTCAAGGACACTCTTTTGCCTTTGTCTGATAGTAGAAGTCATTCAACAAGGCATTATTCCTCTCTGCCCCTTTTTTGTGCCTCCCTGCCCTTTTGCCTCGTCTAGAATAATCACTATGACTATCATCAATCCTTGGAAAGAAATTGGCTAAGCCAGGGATCAAACCCTCGACCTCCTGTTCTCAAGTCCTGTGCGCTACCGACTGAGCTATCGGGGCTTGGCGTCTTTTGGTAAAGAATTAAGCCAGTTCACACTTTAGGGTAAAGCAGGGACTATTTGTGTGTGCTGCCTGGCCGCATAAGCAACTATAGTTATGAAAGGCACTGTATGGTTCAACATACCTGTATTTTCTGTGTATCTAGATATGTATTGTGGAACTTTCTGATGGCAGTTTGAGCTTCCTCAGCTGTCCGATATCCTATAAAAGCAAACTTCCTGAAAACACCTTCTTTGTTATACTTCAAACTGCAATCTGTTAGGGGCCCAATGGAATTGAACTGGTTCTTCAATCTTTCTTCTTTGATCTAGAAAATAATTTAAAAAATTTTGAGTATGTCTGTAATATTATTAGAACAATAAAGACGTTCTCTTCAGTTCGCCCATTTTTTTCTCTCAATTCTTTCACATTTGATATTAATCTAGTATAATGTATAATTGATAAAAAGAAGCAACTTCGTTGAAATGATATCCCCCACCGAAAAAGACCTTTTCAAAAATTTACGCGGCCGCGTAACTCAAAAGTGCTCCCAGTCCGCCATTTAGCATCGAATCAAAAAATAAAAAGACTATATTCGCGGAATAGGTTCTTGTACACACATATAAAGTTTCACAAAATTCCGTCCATTGGTATTTGAGATATTGTCCCGGACGGACAGAACAACAGATCAATGAAGGGTTCACCACCTTAATTTTCTTCTATCCCATTATTTGTAATATGACCAGCTTCTGGCATTAAGTTCAATTTCTGACTTGACATCTACTAGTGGTGGGCCGATGATCGACTATAGTCAAAAGTCAGTTGGTTTTGGCTTCCGATTGAGATAATCGATTGAGAAATCCTGGAATCGATTGTAGTCGGTACCGAAGCGTGAATACCGCTTTTTTAGCACTTTGTTTTGTGACTAATTGATCACACTTTGGATTCAACATGGTAGACAACACACACAAAAATTAGCCAGAAAAATGTGCCAGAAATTTTTGTCCATGGTTGTCTTGACAAAACTTGACAACTCGGCTGGGTTCTCATTTGACCCCGGACCCAGGGTTTTGATGCTTGGAAATTTGAAATGACCCGTCTTTCACGCTCAAAATTATCTATCGAAAAGCTTCATATAAATAAGCTCGCGTGCATCTGGCAGAAATATGTCTGGCAGAAATATGGGCTTTAATAAACACAATCAGTATCAAATGCGAAGGATATGAGCGGCTCTGTTTATCACAAGTGATCAAGCTGACCTATCATTTATGAAAAAGTAATAAAGGTGTTAATCCTCTTATCTAGTGTAAAATGACAGATTTTAAAGTTATCTGTTATTCTCAATGACAAATTCATGTGAAATCATTCGATAATACTTCTCTATAAATTAATTGAAATGAAAAATAGATTGCCAAAAAAAAAAAAAACGTGAAAACCCATGACACTACAAAGGTCAGTGTGGCATCGTCCGATCAGAGGCACTTTAAACTATCTTCTCATCTTTAACAAGAGGACCATGATGGTCCTATATCACTCACCTGAGTAGGCCCTGATCTATCGATGTGGGGCAGAAAATGCAACAATTTGAAATTTGATCAGTCTTGAATTTTGTTATTATTACCATGGATACGAGTTACAGACTAATCCAAATGGAAAGTTGTAGCAATAGCTCATCATATCATCAAAAGGGCAACATAAATCTAATTTGAGTAAAAAAGGGTACAAAACATTGATTGTAATTGATTACGTTACCAGCATTTACAACTTTTTCTTTTACCTTATTTCCATACTATGGCCAAAATTTGAAGTATTTTGGTAAAGGGCCACTAGATGATTCTACATGCCAAATATGAAAGCTCTAGCCCTTACGGTTTGGGACAAGGAGATTTTTAACGATTTCCTTCTTTATCTCTATGTGAAATCAGAGAACCCACAACATAGGGCCAAATTCCACACTAGGGCCATAATTTGAAGTATTTTGGTAAAGGGCCACTAGATGATTCTACATGCCAAATATGAAAGCTCTAGCCCTTACAGTTTGGGACAAGGAGATTTTTAAAGATTTCCTTCTTTATCTCTATGTGAAATCCGAGGACCCACAGCATAGGGCCAATTTCCTAACTAGGGCCATAATTTGAAGTTTTTTGGTAAAGGGCCACTAGATGATGCTACATGCCAAATATGAAAGCTCTAGCCCTTACAGTTTGGGACAAGAAGATTTTTAAAGTTTTTTCTTTCAGTTGCCATGGCAACCAGAGTTCTTCATGGAATTCAAATCTTTGAAGTTTTCTGAAAGTGAATCACCTAAGGATCATTTCTGTGAAGTTTCATTGAAATCTGATTGGCGGTTTAGGAGGAGACGATTTTTTTGTAATTGTGAACGGACGGACGGACGACGGACATTAACCGATCACAATAGCTCACCTTGAGCACTTCGTGCTCAGTGAGCTAAAAAAAAACTGGAAAAAATTTTTTTTTTCCTGACCGACTCTACCTACTGCATCTAGGACTGAAACCGAAACACAGATATTTTTTATTTAGGCCTTGGTAATATTGCAACAAACATGCATACCAAGTTTGAAGTCGTTCTGACTTGAGATGACAAAGTTATATTCCGGACAAGCACTAAATGCTGTAAAAATGACATTCAAAGGGAAATAACTCAAAGACAGCACGAGGTAGAGTTACAATTCTTGTGCACTGCACTTCCAAATATTGCAACAAATAAGCATACCAAATTTCAAGTTATTCCTACTTAAGATGACAAAGTTTTGCTCCGGACAAGCAAGAAATGCAATAAAAATGAAGGTCAAAGGGGGAATAACTCAAAATTCATGCTAGGAAGAGTTATGTTTCTTGTGCACTGCACTCCGTAATTTTCAACAATCATGCATACCAAATTTGAAGATGTTCAGGCTGGAGATGACAAATTTATATTCCAGACGAGCAGAAAATGCTGTAAAAATGATGATCAAAGGGAAATAACTCATAGACAGTACGAGGTGGAGTTATGGTTCTTTCACACTGCACTCCGTATTATTGCAACAAACACAAATGCCAAGTTTCAAGTCAATCGGACTGGAGATGACAAAGTTATGCTCCGGACAAAGAACTATTCTAAAGAACTTTCTAATTCAAGGGCAAATAACTCCAGTTGTTCTGGTCCGATTAGACCCATAATCGGTCTCATCCGAGATCTTATGGTCATATATATTTTGACCAAGTTTGGTGCCGATTGGTTGATAATTGTAGATGCTAGAGTGTAAACAAAGTCAAATATAGCAATTTTTCTATTTCAAGGGCAAATAACTCCAGTCATTCTGATCAGATTACACCCATAATCAAACTCATCCAAGATCCTATGGTCATTTATATTTTGACCAAGTTTAGTGCTGATTGGTTAAAAATTGTAGATGCTAGAGTGTAAACAAATGCAAATATAGCAATTTTTCTAAATCAAAGACAAATAACTCCAGTTGTTCTGGTCCGATTAGACCCATAATCGAACTCATCCGAGATCTTATGGTCATATATATTTTGACCAAGTTTGGTGCTGATTGGTTAATATTTGTAGATGCTAGAGTGTAAACAAAACAAGAAGATTTTTAAATATTTCCTTCTTTATCTCTAAGTGAAATCCAAGAACCCACAACATAGGGCCAATTTCCATACTATGGCCAAAATTTGAAGTATATTGGTAAAGGGCCACTAGATGATTCTACATGCCAAATATGAAAGCTCTAGCCCTTACGGTTTGGGACAAGGAGATTTTTAAAGATTTCCTTCTTTATCTCTATGTGAAATCTGAGAACCCACAACATAGGGCCAAATTCCACACTAGGGCCATAATTTGAAGTGTTTTGGTAAAGGGCCACTAGATGATGCTACATGCCAAATATGAAAGCTCTAGCCCTTACAGTGTGGGACAAGGAGATTTTTAAAGATTTCCTTCTTTATCTCTATGTGAAATCCGAGAACCCACAGCATAGGGCCAATTTCCACACTAGGGCCATAATTTGAAGTATTTTGGTAAAGGGCCACTAGATGATGCTACATGCCAAATATGAAAGCTCTAGCCTTTACAGTTTGGGACAAAAAGATTTTTAAAGTTTTTTCTTTCGGTTGCCATGGCAACCAGAGTTCTTCATGGAATTCAAATCTTTGAAGTATTCTGAAAGTGAATCACCTAAGGATCATTTCTGTGAAGTTTCATTGAAATCTGATTGGCGGTTTAGGACGAGAAGATTTTTTTGTAATTGTGAACGGACGGACAGACGACGGACATTGACCGATCACAATAGCTCACCTTGAGCACTTCGTGCTCAGGTGAGCTAATAATGAATTTAAACAGTGAATTTACACAAATCTCTGAATAAAACAACCATTTTTTTTCACTCATGAACTGAGATTTTAGCTTCCACTCATGAACAGAGATTTTAGCTTCCACTTATTGTTTTACGAAAAGGGGGGGGGGGGAATGTCGTCTACAAATGCTTGATATATGAACAAGTCTGAATATTTTTTTTTCTTGAATTGGTTTGGAAATTAAGTGTGCAAAATATAACATCTTCATAAACTTAATACCATATAGGCAAATTGTCCTAGTATTTAAAGCAAAAAAGCATTCTGAGTTAAATGGAGAAACGGATTGTTCAATCGATAGCTAGTTGGTTTGCTTTTCCAATTACAAAGCGATTATCGATTGTGATTTTAAACCGATTGCCCAACACTAACATCTACACAATTAAATTATAATAATTTGAATCATGTACTTTATTTAACATTACAAACATGCAAAAACGTTTTCCTTAAAAACCTGTAAAAAGTTCAATACATCTACTTGTATGATATTCTGTTACTGCTCTCACAGCTGATGGTCTGGCAAGGTAGTATTTCGGAAGAAGTTCCCTAAATTTGGCCATCTACTTATTGTTAAATACAGTACGATAAAGTCTGGCCACTTGCAGCAGGGATTTTTCATTATTTTTCTTTCTCAAAGGAAATTTGTTTCCTTTTTCAATCAGACAAATGAACTCACATTATAACATTGGATAGGAATGCAGAGTACAACCCACACAAGTATGGAGAATAGAGGCCCAAACTCCATAAATAAAATTCATTATTTGAAAAAAGATAAGAGTAAAGAAAGTTATAAAATTCACTCTATCAAAATTGATGGAAATAAAACAGTAATTCGTAGTTCAAAAGTGGGCTGTTTTGGTACCCATAACATTGGGCCGTTTCAGTAAAGTGGGCCGTTTTGGACCGGGCCGTTTTGACCCTTTCCCATCACTGTTGACGTTGGTTAGACTCAAGACTACTTGCCCGGCTAGCTCAGTTGGTAGAGCGTGGTACAAGTGTTTCTGGGTTTGTTGGTTCAGTCCCATGTTGGGCACTTTTCTCGCTTGATTTACTTCATTGGCAACAAGGTCAACTGAAGAGCACAGAAAGGTAGCACCAGTGGTCTGGGAACCGGGGAAATGAGGGGCGGGGGGGGGGGGGGTGTTGGTGACTCGCAAAAAATTAGAAGGAGGAGTGTAGTAGTCGATGTTGGGTAGTCTCATAACCAGTTGCCGGGCTAGCTCAGATGGTAGAGCTGTCGTACTTGCATTCTGGGGGGTCGTGGGTTTGAGTCGTGCACACTTTCCTCCCTTGTTTTCACTACCCAACGCATGGAAATCCACACACCTACACAAACTCAACATTTCTAGACATGTCAACAAAACTTGTGGGTAAAACAACATACTCAGTCCATTAAAAGAGTATACTGTTAAAACTATTCCATTGTTTTCCTTCCACGAACCGACCATCGTTTACATAAATTTCGCGAAAACTAATGATTTTTTCGAGAAATAACTATCAATTTCGTCAGTTAAATTTGACGCCAAATCAGTTCTCCATATTAACCAATAAAGATAGATTCTTCGGTAAAATTTCAATCCTACCCATTTCGGAATATTCTTGACGATCAGCCTTGACATTTTCACGTGCCAACTTTGTCCAGAGTGTGATTGTTGTTGTTTTTGTTGTTGTTGTGTGAGTGATTGTTGTTGTTCTGCGGCTTTGTCTAAACCACATGTAGTGAGACGATATTGTTGTCGTCAAGCCATGAGACAAGATGATTAAACCCCGCATTTACATGTATGATATCATTTATTTTTTTGACATAAGTTTAGCAGGTCACTGTTTCAGGCATCTTGAACTATCAGCAAGTAAAGTAGTCACGTGGAATCCAACTCTTGGGAAACAAAAATCTAGGCATCCTGTCGCAACCATAGTCAATGTACAAATGAAAGACACTCAAAGCAGCAAATCCAGAAGAAAAACAGAAGTGATTGGCAGTGTCAGCAGCGTCTCCGTCTGCTGACGACCTGATGATGACACCATGTTTTGGCATAGTTTAATTTTACCGCACAAGGAATGTACGTTTGGTTTGAAAGGTTTCTGCATCCTGTTAGGGAATATTTATTCACTATATAACATTTTGACTGGTATCTTATGTTAGAAAAATTCTTTAAAAAATCCTCACGGCATCCTGTTGAAGACTGGAGGATTACTATTTTATCATTAGACGAATTCGTAGTTAGATGAAGACACCTTTATCAAAGTTGACAAAAAAAGTTTGATTAGAATTTAATATATCGATAGATCTAGGCCTATAATATGAAAAAGGCTAAGCCTCAGTACGAGCGACATGAATCATTTCATGATTTGTGGGATAAATAGATCTATCTAAAAATTCAAACCGCAATCTAGATCTTGAAATCATGCGGTTTTGAGTTCGAATCACGGCTTTGCCAAAACAATTTTTTGGGGGGTTTAGATGTATACATGTGACCCTGCGAACCAGAGCAGCCGCCATGGCAGTCAGTGCACCTGTCCATGCTTTCCCTGAAGTTTCTTTAATAAGCGTACGTAGATTGCCCTATTTAGATAATTTTTTGCTCTTTTTTTCGTTTTTCTTATCTGCTTTCCTACATGTCGATACAATGATCAGTGGTGTCGCAATGACTTGTTAGAATACTCAATCCTTGGAAATATATTCGCTTTTAAAATATCGGGTAGATCTAGATATCTGATTCATGGCTAAAAAAAAAAAAAAGATCTTACAGTTCTATTAACAAGCTTTCATAACATATGAATAAATATAGATCTAGATTCTATACAGATCTATTGGAAAAGGAATAACCGTCAAAATTCAGCTTTCTCTATAAATGGCACTTTGAAACATTAGAAACACCGCAGTACGTAACCGACTGACACATGACGGAGGTTACCACATACTTACATCAAATACTGCTTAGAAATATTATGCTATTCATACAGATCAAAATCTAGCAAAAATATTGAAAGAAAAAAGAACATTTACATTTGATACCAACCTGTCTGTAACTTTTTACCAAAAAAACCCTAGCTAAAACTTCCCAGAAAAAAACATTGTTGGAAAAAAAAGTGCTGGTCAGCATTTTCTCCTTTTCCTACAATGTTTTCTACCCTTTTAAAAGACAATTCACATCATTTCGACTACATTTAATTTGTCGTCTACAAATGCTTTCAAATTTGACCCGTCTCGAATTTTTGTCATTTGGTAGAGTTGAAGAGTTTATGCTTTAAACGAGTTGTGATCGAGAACTGGATTAACTGTAAACAAGGTGTGAAAATTACTTTTAGCCATGTAATGAATAGTAAAGGAGCGGTATACATTCTGGGTTGGTGCCCCGCCCGGGTGGCTCAGTGGTGAGCGTGTCGGACCCATGACCTGGTGGTTGTGAGTTCTTTCCGGCGTATTTTCGCCTCTCACCTCTGCTGAAGCATGTGAGAAAAGTAGTCAGTGGCTTCGGAAAGAAAGTTGTGTTAGTACTGGTGTGAGAAAGCCAGGAAACACATGTGCGTCACCGACCGCCATGATATGACCTTAGCTGTTAAAGTGGCGTTAAACCCCAATACAAACAAACAACCAAATCTGGGTTGGTTTATTACTTCGTTTTATAAATAACAAATCAGATGGTGATCAAAGAACACTGTCGTCTAGGATTTTATATTAAATAGACAAACTGAAATGATAACAAGAAAAAATCAAAGAAAATGTTTATCTTTTTATATTCTTCTGGAAACCGTCTCCATGAAAAATAGAAATCATACAAAAACACAGTAAACCTATAAATCTAACTTGAAAACAGATCAGATGCGAGAACTCTCACGGGATCACCATCTCATACTGATACATAGGCCCGTCAAGATTAGTCCTCTAGTCCCGAAATGCAACCACGACCGTGGCTACGTTAGGTGGCCAAACCCTTGACGCATACTGACGACGAACAACTACCTTGACTGTGCTAGGGCGAAGACAGACATCTCGGAACGGCTGACTATGGATTACACTAAATCCTTAGTAACGGCCAACTCGAGCTTATGCTTTGATTTACTGACAAGAACTACTCGTGGACTAAAACTGCGACGTTAACTTGCTTTACTGACAAGAACTAAACTAACACTGCGAGGTAAACTTGACTGTTGTAGACCGAAGACAGACATCTCAGAACGGCTGACTTTGGATTTCATTAAATCCTTAGTAACTGCCTTCTCGAGGATAAGCTTCGCCTTATATTGACAAGAATTAGACGTATACTGCGACGAAATCTCGGTTACTGTGACTGACAACTGCTACGCGGACTTACATTGCAGGAAGGGTTTTTTTTCCTCTCCTTCCACAACAGCTATTCTTTGTCGACAGACTTTTTTCCTTACACTTCTGACAGACGGGAATGAGAGAGAGTGGGAGGGATGAGAGAGAAGACCAAGAGATCGAGTGGTAAGAGAAGGGTGGGTTAGAAAGCTGAGAGAGAATTTGAGGAGAGAGGCTTGGTGAAAGAGAGGTGGAAGAGAGACACTGAAAGTAGGAGATTGGTAAGAGAAGTGGAAGAGAGAGGGACGAGTGGGGCAGTGTTGAGAGAGAAGCATTGTCTGCGCATGTCATGTTCTTCGAAGATTCGGCCTATGCACCGGCCATTTATTAAAACAGCCCCTACAGGCTTGGGTAATAGCTTCGGTATAACCCCAGACATTTCTTGTTGATATCTCTGTGGGAAAACCTTGCACAAATCCTGGTTTCCCTAGAGTCTATATTTAGAAACTGTATTTAAAGATGTGCAGTAAAACAAGAGTATTTGTAAAAACGATTTTTCCCATCTGAAATAATTAAATTCGCAAGATATTTGTGGCGAAAAACATGCTACATTTTTCCACCTATAGATGCATTGTTTATAGCCATTTTCTCCATTGCTACTTTATTAGCGGCGTAATAATTTTGTCCTGTACAGGACATGGTGATGCGTCATAGTAGACTGGTCGAATCTTCGAAGAATGTGGCATTCGCAGCCAACGGTATCACGTAGCTTGATATGCGCCTACACGGTGCATTTCTTCACCGGAAATACGCCGGTTTACCTTTCTGAAAATTGTAAGGCGCCTCTTAAAAAAGAAAACTTGAGTCTCAATTTTCTATCGAAATCTTTCTAACTATATTTCATTTGACAAACAGTTCGTACGTTCATTTTTTAAACGTGGTTTATCAATTCCTATTGAAGTTTTCACCGACAAATAAATAGATGTGAATAATTTCATCGAGGTTGTCACAGTTTATGTCGTTGCTAAACGACTTTCAGTGTCACCGCCATGTATAAGATCACGTGATTGGCAGTTCAAATGGAAACGACCGTTATACAGACGAGGTTAGATGCAGGTACGGAATCGACCGAGTTGTGATGAGTGGTACGGTAACTGCAGTCCGAAAGTTGTCATAATCCCACCTCTGCTACCAAATATAACATGCAATGTTCAACTCGGTGACCCGTACATGTAAGCACTAACTACAATACACGCTGCTTAACTTACAACGGTGAAAGAAATAATACACATCGCTGTAAAAGCTAACTTAACAGCAAGGCGGGTTTAAATGTGCTTATATCAACCCATCCTCGGAACCCAGGTTTGAAGCATTACGTTACTCTCCATGCATCACGATTACAGAATGAATCGAAAATGGGTCACCGAGGATGATATTAACCGCTCTCCGTGACAAATGGAATCAGCGGACGTACCTAGTGACTGTGGAATCAGGAAGTGGACTGTTCGAGGGCTGATCAATAAGTTATTAGCCTCATAATAAAATAGCACATGTCATTTGAGAAACATATTGTATTCATTTTCAATGTAATCCCTGTTAGTGTCTATTCACTTTTACCAGTGTTATTTAACTCTGTAACTGCCAATGGCACTTTGGATAGCTTTTGCGGACGGTGTAGATCAAGATCAGACTGCACTAAACGTGCAGTCTGATCTTAGATGTACACCGTCCGCTACGTGATTCTTAACTTCAACTAAAAACAGGTCAGTTGAAACGAATTACAAAATTCTTATAGATACTTATAGACCTCGATAAAACTCAGCAATTTAGTTGGTAGCGGTAGAGTTAAGGTGCTCTCGATGCTGATCTTACCGGTAACTCTCTCACTGCCAATATCGCCTTGGATAGCTATTGCGAACGGCGTAGATCAAGATCCGACTGCACAAAACGTGCAGTCTGATCTTACATCTACACCGTCTGCTATCCTTTTCTTAACTGTGCTGAAAGCCCTGGTAGTGAAATGTCTTCAAAGCAGCTCAATAAATTTTGCCATGCTCTGCGAAAAAGGGGGTTTAATGCATCTGTGAAAAGTATCGAGCAGGCTGTCATGGGTCGAAACCTTTTTCTATCGGTCAATTTTCTGCATGTCAAGGGACCAGTCTACCTCATAGTTCAGTCGGTTGCTACAGTAAACCAAAGTGATTTTTATGGATCCATAATTATATGATAACTTGTTTGGTACATGTATAATGAATCACAGAGATGCATTAAACCCCCCTTTGCAAGAGCATGGCAAAAATTCATGCTCGCTCTTACGCATGTTACATAAACTTGCGATAAATTGATAACGCAGTCTTAACATATCTTTGCTCCTAGCGACTTAGTTTTAACAAGTCTCTTTGGGGTATCTAGAGTGCAGTTTGGAGTTGGATAATCTTTGTATTTCTTATTCCAAATAATATTTTGTTCTATACCCCAGAATGTTCAAACTCGCCATTCTCATCACATTGTTTCATTTCGGTAAGTTAAATCATACTTCTTTTTTATATTCAAAGATTTACTTTTTAAGATATCTTTCTTGAATATCGAATCCGTAGTAAACTCCATTCATATCATTCTAAAAACCAGCAAGTCTACTGTCCGTTTATCTGTACATAGGTCATCAACACATACGAGTATAACTAGTAATTAAAAACTTATAATATGCATTAGTGCAGTAGACAGGTTAATCTAATTTTCATCACCATTTGAGTTAAACATCGGGGCCAGTGCACTTATCTGTGTTTTCTTTAATTGTAATACACATTATCACATACACACACATTATTCTTTTTAAGCCAGTTCGTGCTTGCCTTGATTAAACTTTTTAGCGTCAAATAATTTTATAACTAATACATCCACCCCTATCCACGGATGAAAATACAATCAAATAAACTTTTGAATCTGTCAACAAATTTATGACTTTTCAATCTACGTTCGACCCTTTGGGAATTTTCGTCTGGTTTTATTAAGAACTGCAAAACAGTAATGCAATGGCAAACAATGTAAAAAAAACCCACAACCCACAACATGTTGGCGTGATTTGGCATCCTGGTCATTTATAAATCTCCTATTTTTCTTCCGCATCTGTGATTTCCAGGTAGTTAAAAGGCAACCAACATATTACAGATAAAATTGTATTATCTCACTGTCATACTGACCTAATAAATATCAAAGCGCTAACGCACTGAAGGCAGCGGATTTCTTTTCTGGCTACGAATACATGCTACTAATTGATGTGTTCTATGATTTTTTCCTCGTAAACTAATATAAATCAAAACGGAAAGTTCTCCAGAGAACTCATACCCTTGAGATTAGGGTACGTGTTCACCAGGGTCCGCGTTCTACAGCAACGAGGTATGTTATTGTATAAATGTGCCAGATGGTGGAGAGATGTTAAACCCGGCACGGTTTTTGTTTTATTTAAGCTTGAAAATCTTTTGTTACCTTAAATTAAAAAGACAATTGAAACATGGTGTTTAAATTTTTTTCAGAGAACATACAGTATCAAGTTGAACTGCTTTGTTTGAATATCATTGGCAGAACTATTTTGTTAGTGTACGAAACTGGTTTTGTTTAGACGCGTATCCAGGCAAAACCTGCCGAAAGCAAAAGTCTGACCTAAATAAAGATAGTAGGCTTCAAAAATTAGTATATACATCACACGTGATGTGGGAACTATGACAGCGGGGTAAACCCGCTGCCAATACTAGAATTTTTCTAAAAGGAAACATGTGCAAACCAGTGAGCAGAGAACACTGGGATGTGTCCTTAAGCCAAACTTGTTTTTTTTATCCTTTGTCAAGGTGCTGCGAATCAATGCTACAGCTTCTTGCCGTGGAGTTCGTGGTCAGCATGTTCGAAATCGTGCGCCGGTGGTTTCAAAATTCGTCACTGTAGATATGACGGGACATCCGAGAGAGAAAGGTGTAATGCAAAGTGTTTTAACAGTGGCGAATATTATAGCGGAGCGTGTCACTGTCCCCCGGGAACCATGGGGGACTGCTGCGACGGTAAGGTGCATTGTCTGTCTGGCTTGTTGTTGTCTTGTTGCTATTATAGTGGGTGAGTGCACAGAGGGGTGTGACAGACAGACAGACAGACAGACAGACAAACAGATATAAATACAGAGAAAGAGTGGGGTTTATTATATTCCTATCAGTGAATTACTGGGATTTCACAGTGAATAACACTACTAGTGATGATAACTATGGTAGTGACGATATAGTTTTAGAATGTTTGTCGGAACTACTTTTTTTCCTATATTGCTCATATTGTATCATTCTTGGTAATTATTAGAATAAAAAAGAGTGAATTAGAGATATGATAAATAGGATAATCAACTGGTTGTGTGTGATTTTAAAAATCTGTCATTCGAATGGCGTTTGATGCGGTCAAAAAACTGGTCCTTTGGACTCGTTTTTTTCAACCGCATCACATCCCATTCTAGTGACAGATTTTTAATATCACACACAACCAGTTGATTATCCTCTATGTATTACATCATACACGATGCCGCTATCAAAAATATTCCTCTTTCATCATTCGTGAAATTCAATGATTATTATATCTTGTTTGCAACCAGAAAGAAAATGTAAAGAGTTATTTCTTAGCTGCGGTACGTGAATTTTTCTTTAGCAATTTAATCCGAAAACAAAAGTGCCGATGATACCAAACAAATGTCAAGCAGAAACACATAGGGACAATTCCCTTAGAAGCGCAGAATATAGTACCCTCGCTCCTGCGACGACCTAATGATTATTATTAAGTACATGCATCTAGGACAATTTCAAACCAGTTATTCTTGAAAATCATGAGTTCGCCATTCTGTCTTCAAATACATTTTTGTCAAGAATGTGAACCAAATAGATTTAGTGTATTTAACATTTCATTCTTATTATAGCTCTGGTCCCGTTTTCATCAACCATTCTTAAGAAAATTCTTACTCTTATTCTCAAGAATTTTTTTAAATCTAAAAGTTACACAAGTTCTGATTGGCTAAACCAAATGGTTTAGCCAATCAGAACTTGTTTTACTTTCTAAATCTAGCATAAGACAAAGAATATTCTTAAGAATAGTTGATGAATACGGACCCTGTGTTTTTTTTTTTTTTTTTTCAGATATCAATGAATGCGCGAGCAATCCTTGTAAAAACGGTGGGGTGTGCAAGGAGTACTCGCTGAATCAGTATTCGTGCCTGTGTCCTCCCGGGACGGTACAGCCTAACTGTGACGGTAAGACTGGGTGTACACAATATATTTGAGCCATGCTTTGTGAAAAGGGGGGCTTAATGAATCTGCAAAAGGGATCGAGCCAGGTTAGCCTGAGCAGTCCGCGCAAGCTGACCTCCGAAACTTTTTGTTTTTGATAAATTTTCTACATGTCAAAGGACCAGTCTACGTCATGATTCAGTCAGTTGTTATACAAAATGGGTTTTATGGATCCATAATTATGTGATGAACTGCTTGCCATCACACATAACCGAGATGTATTAAATCCGTTTTGGCAACAGTATGGCTCATTTGTAAGGTGGAGGAGACGGAAGGAAGGAAGGACAGAAGGAAGTTAGGGAGGAAGAGAAGGAAGGAAGGAGGAGGAAGAAAGGGGGAAGGAAGGAAGGAAGGAAGGAGGGGGGATGAAGGGAAGGAAGGAAGGATCTGATGGAGGGAGGGAGGGAGGGAGGAAGGAAGGAAGGAAGGAAGGAAGGATCTGACGGAGGGAGGGAGGGAGGGAGGAGTATCTGACGGAGTGAGGGAGGGAGGGCGGGAGGGAGCGAAGAAGGAAGAAAGGAAGGGAAAAAGGAAGGAAGGAAGAAAGGAAGGGGGGAGGAAGGAAGGAAAAAAGGAGGGAGGGAGGGAGGAAAGTGAAGGAAGGAAGAAAGGAACGAACGAACGAACTATGAGAGGAAGGATATTTTGCCGGGGTCTTTTGCTGAAAGTTGTCTCAGGGGTTAATGGGATCAACCGAAACAATGTCGTTTCATTGTAAAGATAGATATCACTTGTAGTTGACAAACGGTCATGAAACAAGAGAGTCATGTGGCCCCAATCGCTCACCCGGAAAATTGTCACTTTTTACTTCTGTAATTACAGCTCGGTTTGACATGTACATTGTTTCGTATTGTTTTGTATCAGATATACATGAATGTGCCAGCAATCCGTGTAAAAATGGAGGTATTTGCTTGGAGACTAGACTAAACGAGTACACGTGTGACTGCCCTGTTGGAACTATGGGGGTCAATTGTGACGGTAAGTATGGAAATAATGTGGCGCTAAGCAAATCGTGTTTAATGCGTCTTTCTATCTTTATTACCTTTCTTATTTTTTCCTGTTTTATTTTATTTGCTATACATCTATGTAGTTTCCTTTTCGTGCAGAGTCGATCGGAGATCAGGCGGCATAAAACTTGCAGCCTCATCTTTGATCTACTCTGCCCGCTTACAGAAACAATTTTATTTAAATCGCAGTATTCTTGGATCTAGTACAGACTGGAAATTTCCATTTCTCCCATCTAGTAATGTAGTGGACATATGCACATTAAATTTTATATTTTATATAATATCTATGTAGTTTCCGTTTCGTGTTACTGTAGAGTGGATCGGAGATCAGGTGGTACAAAACTTGCAATCTGATCCTCGATCTACTCTGCCCGTTCACAGACACAATAATTCTAAAATTGTTGTATTATTTGTTCTAGTACTGACTGGAAATTTCCATTTCTCCCATCGAGTAATTTAGTGGGAATGTGCACATTTTACTCATGTACTTCCTTTCAATATGTTTCCATATGCTTTACTACAATATGAAATACTCACATCCATGATCATCTGCCATTTGAATTAACGTCTATCGAAATTATATCTATCCTTCTGAAATAGTAGAGAAGCATGAAAAGATTGTTAAAATTCATTCATCCATATATTTTGTTTACGAATCAACCCAACAACTTTATGTTTTTATACTTAATTGCTTTCCACGTATGTAATGAATTTATTTGTATTATCTGACAATGAGCTGTATGCTTTAAGTCGAAAATGTTATGTTATGTTATGTTATGTTATGTTATGTTATGTTACTTCTCCGTGATGCATTATGTCATCAGCAAGCACGTCATCACATAATTATGGATCTATAAAATCTATTTCGTCCAATAACCCAGAGCCATATTTCGCATCCATTACAGAGTGAGCAGACTACTTTCAAAAATAGTGACAATAGTAGAAAATCATTGGTTTTGAGCTTTTCCACTATAACAAAAATATTTGACATGTTTTATATACATGTACATGGCCATTATTCATGCTTATGATCTGTATTTCATAAGGATGTTTTGAAAGTCGTTTGATGTACATTTAGCGTCCTGAGGTAGTGGAGAACAGAGAGGGTAAAATAGTAGAGATAAAGCCCTTGCCGAAGATATGTGCCTCGTAACTACGGCCTTGGCCAATCCTTTCGCCTTTTTTTTAATAGGCAGACGGTGAACTTAGTAGTAAAACTGACGTTAAAGCCAAGGCTTTATAGGGTTCTGCGTGGCTATGCACTTGTTTACTTACAACGAAGATTTTTTATTCTTTTTCAATTTGAAAGAAATAGTTTGTTTCTGTTTGTGAAAAGTTTTCTAGACCTTTTCTAGGATTTTCTGCGATTTTCTTTTTTTAATGTTTTAGATACATTTTTAACAATTTTCTGTTGAAATTTGAAAATACTTTTTAGATATCCTGGAGTGTAATAGCAATCCCTGTTTGAATGGCGGCACATGTAACGAACACATCAATGGATATACTTGCTCCTGCGTTCCAGGAACTACGGGAGTTAACTGTGCAGGTATCAGATTGTTTTCAGTTTTCACGGATTCTGTAGGGAGTAATTTCGTATTTCTTTATTTATTTTTAATTTCACAGTTCGTATTAACCCTTTACCAAATATTTCCCATATCTTTACAAACCCTGAGAAAGAATGCTTCTAAAACATCTAGGGAAATGGAGGAAATGGAATAAATAGCATTTTAAACCTTTCACATCATGTTTTCCATTCTATCAAGAAAAGCTCCCTTCACTTTATCCACGTTTATTTTTTCTGAAAATACCACAGAGCAACCTAAAATGTTGTAGTCTAGGAAAGTATTAAAAAAATAAAAGCTTATTGGAAGACAAGTTCTCACTCACAAAATACTTGGCCCTATCCAACACATCCTTTTTTTTTTTTTTTTTCAACAAAAGACGATGTAAGAATGTCAAACAAGATTTACAGTCGATCCACTGTCGTCGTAATACCGAAAATCATGATGTTATGGACAAACATGTCATTTTGAATGATCAGTATATATTGATCATCGAAGGATCATAAGAAACTTGCAGTATGTTTAAAAACTACTGAGCTACTAAGACGATAATTAATTATGTAATCTCATGTATATAAAGCAAATTTTCCTTTGGAAGATAGTGCATCAGCAGCTTTGATTGCTTAAATAAAGACATTTTTTGTTCCAGCCAAATGCTGGAACTAATCGATGTATTTAGTGCTTATTTTTATCATTATCATTCGCAGATATCCCAGAATGCAACAGCAATCCCTGTCAGCATGGTGGAAGCTGTATTGAAATGATAAACCAGTACAGATGTAACTGTACCCGTCAGTTCACTGGGGATAATTGTCAGAAAGGTGAAAATTGACTGTCTTAAGCCAAGCTCTGTGAATAAGGGCTTAATGCATTTGCAAAAAGTATCGACCCATGTCAGCCTGCGCGGACTGCGCAGGCTGACGTGGGTCGAAACTTTTTGCTGTCCGAAATTTTCTGCACGTAAAAGGACCATTTTACATCCAGATCTAGTCGCTTGATAGACTGAACGGGTTTTATTGATCCAGAATCATGTGATGACTTGCTTGGTTTAATGTATCACAAAGATGCATTAAACTCCCCTTATGCAAGAGCATGTATCTTTTCATAAGAGTTCACCTTATTGAGCTCAAGAACGGAAGACCAGCCCGCATAGCTCAATTGGTAGAGCGTAGGACTCGTGAACGTGATGTTTCGGGCCACTTGAGGGTGTGGGTTCGATCCCCACGGCTGGCCATCTAAAATTACTAGATCTAATAGTCTTTCGGATGAGGTCCCGTGTTAAAGAACCAGGCGTAGCTTAGGATGGGTTTCGTCCTGTATCTGCTCTATCCCCCGTAACAATACTAACAGCCTTCAGGCGGTGTCGCCCATATGGGCAACCGGTGGCGACCATAAATAAACGCAAATATAATCAATCAATCAAGCAGTGATCAACCAGTGAATATGCAAATTTATATACCACTGTACTAAAACCGACGATCAAAATGGAAACCATGATAAGAATTTCACTTTTGACTTGCAACATCCAAATCTGACATCGAAATTCTGTCCGAGAATTGCAGAAAGAATTTACGCAAGAAATTATGCTAATCTCACTTCTGGCTATTATATCAATCATGTTTCATTTGGGTTAAAAGAAGGAAGTTCAAACTCCAGAAAAAAAAACTCCACTTTCTGAGCATACCTAACCTTGGTCTATACACAAAACACCGTTACTTCGTAGTAGGCAAAAGGTTTTAGGTGTTCGGGGCATGCTAGTACTGAATCCAAGTTATTCGAATTTGTCCGCGGACTTCTCTCGACATGTTTCGTACATGGTCGCCAGTACTGACGATCATGTGCGAAAATTACCGAGAGAAATCGGTCAACATGTAACGAATATGCTGAAAGCATTTTGAGCAGGATGCTAATTTGCTTGTACACGAAACACTAGATCACAAGCTCACACAGAACTGGAAGCCTGATCTTGGGCGTACACCGTCGGGTACTTGTTGCTGAGATGTAACTAGAGTCTTTTCCTAATATTGGAAATTTCATTACATCTGTAACTTTTTTTAATTATATGAAAATACGCCAAGGAAAAAGAAAAGCAGCAGTTAGCACATTTCAAGCAGTGGTAATGAAAAGTCTTAATTGGTATTTGTTGCAAACCACTGTTTGTGTTATATCTGGGTTTGCATTCCCCTACCATTCGTAAGAACATTCTTTGTCTTATTCTCCAGATTTTTCCAAAGTTGAAAGTAACACAACTTCTGATTGGCTAAACCTAATGGTTTAGCCAATCAGAAGTTGTGTTACTTTCAAATTCTGTCAAAATGGTTGGTGAATACGGACCTTGATCAAAACTCGGCTGGTAGTCTTCATTATATACTGAACCAAAAAAGAAACTTCCCCTGTGTTTAAGTGTAGATACACACAAATATGAAAATCAGGATTAAACTAGATTTATATGCATTGAAAGAGTATTTTATTGCGACTTTGTGTGAAAAAAATTATTGCTGAGGGTTTATCCGAAAGTAGTGAAATGGTAGTTAAAATGCGGAAGGGGTCGCTCACCAAAATCACAAATTAATACCGGGTATGACCACCTTCAGCATGAAGGACTGCCTGGCATCGTTGGCGCATGGAACGGATAAGTGTATTGATTTCGGCTTGTGGAATGTTGTTCCATTCCTGAATTAAGGCTTGTCTTAGCTAAATGACGTTTGACAGTGGAATAGGGCGACGTCTAACACGCTGGTCCAAATTACCCCAAAGGTGTTCAGTGGGATTCAGATCAGGGCTTTTGGCAGGCCAGTCATTAATAAATGCAATGTTATTCGCCCTGAGGAAATTCACATTGTCCCTAGCTGTATGGCTTGTGGCATTATCATGCTGAAAAAGAGTGATATTGGCATTATTTTGAAACAGTGGGATAACGTGCCTCGCAAGAATTTCATCTCGGTAGCGTTGGGCATACAAATTCCCTTCGATAACGACGAGATTAGTGCGAAAGCCATGTGCAATGCCCGCCCAGACCAAGACAGAACCCCCAAAACGATCTCGTTCAAGTACGCAACAGTCGGCATAACGTTCATTTCTCCTACGGTATACTCGAACCCTGCCATCACCTCGATGAATGGAAAACCTGGACTCGTCAGAGAAAAGAACGCTATTCCATTGTTGTCTAAGCCAGCGTTGGTGTGTACGTGCCCAATTAACACGATTTACGCGGTGACGTCACGTCAAAACACAATCAACGTATGGACGACGTGCACGTAGCCCACCCTCGCGCAAGCGATTGCGCACAGTTTGTGCTGATATACGGTTGTTATGTGTACCAGGGGTGTTAGCAGCAGTGGCTGTGGCAGTTTGGAAGTGATTGCGCAGGTGGGTGTTCCGAATATAGCGGTCTTGGCCGCGCGTCGTGACGCGAGGACGTCCACTACGTGGTCGATCTTCCGTACGCCCTGTTGCTTGAAAACGTTGCCTAAGGCGTCGAATAGCACGACTAGAACATCCAATATTCATAGCAACAGCATTCATCGTCATACCAGCATTAAGCATGCCAATGGCACATTCGCCTAAATTTTGCGGAATTCTAGGCATATCAAAAATAAAGAAAACTAAAAAGAATTTAATTTTTTTCAACGTCTTTTTCTTATTGACATGAAAGTCTATAAAATTAGACTGAAAGGTTTCAAAAAATATACGCGAATTATACTGGTCCGTGCATGCACGTGAAAATCGCTTTCAACGGGTTTCTTCTGCAAAATGCTTTCAATCGAGTTAAAATTTGTTTTATCGGACACATAATCGTTCGCCCGAATATATGTAGGTCATCTGACATTTTGATTTTTTTTCAATAACATTGCATTTGCACTTAAACACAGGGGAAGTTTCTTTTTTGGTTCAGTATATATTCGACTGTTCAGGTTTCTAACCACCAATTCTTAATTCCCAAACTAGCAAACTGATTGGCTGAAACGATCTGTCTCAGCCAATGCAATAGCTAGCAATAAAATTTAAATAGTTCCTGAATAAATTATTGTCTTTGATGTTGTTGGGTTTGTTAATGTTGTTGTCAGTATCTATTCCAGTGGCGGCAATTAGAATTCAGGCTGTATTATTTCAGATTTACTTGGCCCTCGAGACAGTGTGTGTAGTCATGGTACCCTGCGGTCGTGCTACGTTTTGTTTCAGAACAAAGAAACTTGGCAAGATGCTCAGGTTCAATGAATTTCACAACCTACATTTTTATTGGTATTAAGTTTTAGTAGTGGTCGCAGCAGATTTTTGCGCAGAGATTTTCAAAATATACATAGTCGTATAAAATAGTTAATCGTAGTTTTTCCACTGATACTCAAATGATAGCTAGCCTGACATCATCGACAATTTTTGATATTGTATTAAATGATCTTCATTCACGAAATGCGCCTTTAGCAAACTTATTTAGCTGTAGTATTACTTTCTTTACTTTGGAAACTTACATATCGTTAGAATAAGACCAACACCTAATTTTCAACACTATCACCAAAAAAGTTCTTGAAGAGAGTTCTTGGTTTTAACAAAAGCCTAAAGCTTTTATGTAAACACTTTAGGCATACAAAACACTATTTCAGGATTTTTGTCTTGCTCGAGGTGGCCATTTGGCCGTACCAGACACAAAAGATGAAGCGCTCTTCTTGGAAAATTATCTGGACTCAATGAGACGTAAGTATAGCGCGAATTATCCTGGGTTCCATTCCGTTCATTTTTTTTTTTTTTCATTTTCAATCATTCGGACGTTACTTTTTCAAAAATGACGGTAATAATAACGGAAGCGATAAACAGATAGCTGCCAAAGATCTATAGATAGCAGACTGCGATTAGGAGAGCGCGAGACGGAGTAACTAAGAACTAATTACCGCCTGGACCCAGGCTAAGCGCAAATGTCCACGGATTTTTAACCCTTACCAAACTACAAAATTTTAGACTCGTCCAAATTGATAGCATTTGCAGACGACATGTTAACCCTTATCGTACTGAATAATGGAAATGAAAATTGTCGATTGTAAAAACCCAAATATTACTATTTCAAAGTTATTTTTCGGAGGAAAATATCTCCTTATCGGACAGTGTAGATCAAAGATCAGACTGCACGTTCTGTGCAGTCTGATCTTGATCTACACTGTCCGCAATAGGTCCTTGAGTCGCACTTAGCAGCCTTAGGATTAAATGATGCCTTGAAATAGTGAATATTTCGAGACATTCGACATTTTATAGGTTTGCTGAAACTTTTCTAGACCTTTTGAGCTCTTGTAATTCCCACAATTCCTTTTCAAAGAGATACAGGCGGTCTAAGACTGGCACACCAGAGGAAAGTTGGTCTGGAACAATCGTTTTTCGGCGTAGCTGAATGATCTCCTTTTTGGTATTATATGCGGATGAATAAATAGAAATTTGCGATTGGTCAAAAATATAGACATGTTTATTGTACGGGCTCCTGTAGACCTATTGGCGGGCAAATTTACGCGGTCGATTTTTTTAAAAGATATTTCTTGTCTTAATTCCTGTCTTTTAAGAAGCTGTGAATAAATGGATCGGGCTAAACCCCAATCACGTGGCTCTTTCAAACACTCCTTTCAGCGCTAAATATATAATGAGCCATGCTCTGGCAAAAGGGGGCTTAATGCATCTCCGTTACTCATCAGACAAAACAAGACATAACCTAATTATAATTCCATAAAATCCATTTTGTCAAATATCCGACTGTATCATGATGTAGAATGGTAATTTGACATGCAGAAAAATTAAAGATAGCGAAAAGTTTCGGCCCATGTCAGACTGCGCGGACTGCGCAGGCTGACATGGGTCGATACTTTTCGCAAATGCGTTAAGCCCCCTTTTCACAGAGCATGGTTCATATGTAAACACGACCTCCTTTGACTGCTGAATATACAATCTCCTCAAATTGAGGCAGACTTTTCTTCTCATAGACTTGGCTAAACCAGAGGACAGTGTAGATCCAAGATCAGACTGCACAGAATGTGCACATTCTGTCCAGTCTGACCTTGATCTATGCCGTCCTCCAAAGCCTCTGTTTCGCCTGTGACAATGAAAGGGTTAAAGTATGGGTTGTAAATTCGAAACCTAGTCATAATAAATGAATTGCAGAGGACTGGTTACAGTAACTGCAACAAGATTAAGTCTGTTTTTATCAAGCGTTTAGCATACCTGATGAGTTTTTTAGCCTTAAACCTGCTATAGAAATTAAATGAAACTTTCCAACCGATAGTAAAAAGAACCCGAATGTTGCTATTCCAAAGTTATTTTGTGGGGAGAGATATCTCCTTATAGGACAGTGTACATCAAATCAGACTACACGTTCTGTGCAGTCTGATCTTGATCTACACCATCCGCAAAAGGTGACTGAGTCGCGCTTAGCAGCCAAAGGGTTAAAAGAGCCCTTCACGAAACGACTAATCAGTTGAACAGATTAAAGTTTCCTTCACGACGATAGAAACAAACTAAATTTCCTGATTCGACATTATTTTCCAATCTTGATTGTTTAATACACGGTTAATGTTTCTTCTGTTTTTACACAGTGCGATATCCTGATGCCATATTTTGGATCGGAGGAAAAAAATCCGGAACAAGTTTGCCGCAGTGGGTAGCTGGCTATAGGATAAGTGTCTACAGGTACTTATAATATCCATCGCTATTGCCTACTTAATTTAAACTGACCCAGGTCAACATCATTGACATAATTTAAAATTTTATTTTTTACCCTCGGCATCATACGGGGCTGCCTTCGGCATATGTGCCGAATGGTCACGGAAATATTTCGTACGTAGTGGGCGAATTAATTAAATTATAAGTACCTACCTGTGTATATGTAATTTCCCGAATAAAGTGCCTTCTTATATACGGTATTCAGCATAAAGATCAGGATCAGGTTAAATGAAGTAGGCAATACTTATACTTAAAACCAAACAACAAAGTTTTTGACTTATCCAAATTGAAAGCATTTGCAGAGGACAATTTTGTTGTGGCCAAAATGATGTTCTCTATGAAAGGTTAGCAAACATTTTCACTTTTTTTGTCTTATAAGTTAACTTCACCGTCAGATACGAGAAGTCATCAAAAAATGCCTCCAATTACATGTGAACTGTTGGATTATACAAATAGCGCCAAGCAACCAGGAAACAATTTTACAACCAAACAATCACGTGACAATTAATTGACCGTTACCATACACTGATTATACAAAAACTAAATCAAATAACGACCGAACACCGGTTGTAAAAAATCTGAATCAAATAGGTTTAAGCTATTTTTTCAGGTGGCCGTTTGGAGTGTCTGATAATGTTCACGGTACGCAATGTTTGACAATGAACGGACAATATAACTTCGAATGGAGTGCTTTCCCATGTGACAGGTCGTCGTATTTCATTTGTGAAGAATCGTAAGTCACTGATAGAAGTATCTATTATTGTATTCTACAGTCTGTTACTTGAGGCATCCACTTCCTGTATATACCAACCATTCTCAAGAACAGTATTTATCTAATTCTAGATTTAGAAATTAACACAAGTTTTGATTGGCTAAACCATTTGGTTTAGCCAATCAGAACTTGTGTTACTTTCAAATTTAGAAAATCCACGAGAATTAGACAAAGAATAGTTGGTGAATACGGGCCCCGTTTTTACTTAATGACGTATTATCGGGTTGTCAGTGCGCAACTTTTCCGCGCATGTCTCTTCCTTTCTTTATTTTCCTTGCGCGTAATTTTGTTCGATTGTAATACTATCATCGGACTGTCAGATGAAAGCAGCTACAAATGACTAATTTAAAATGCTTCAAATTGAAGTTGAAATTTTGATTGTGTAGAAAATATTGTGGGGAAATGCAAAATTGCCTATGAGCAATTCCACCTTTTACCAATTGTTTTACTAAATCCGTCCGATAAGGATGTTAAATCAAGTATATGTCAGGGAAAGGATTAATAATATCATCTTTGTTGTGAAAAAGACATGATTTTGTGCTAGAAAATATACAACTAAGTATAAAACTGACTCTTGGATGTTTTTGTGTCATTTTCATTGTTCCAATGGAGGTAACTGAGTTCAAATATTGGGAAAAGTAGCCAGGAAACCTATCATTTTTTGCATTTTTTCTTTTAATGAAGGATATAATTATGTATATTTCATAGACAAATGAGAAAAATCTCTGGGCTAGAGTTTTTTTGAAGGTCAAATGATGTCCTAATTTTCACTAATAAAATGAGCATTTTCGTGGGCTAAGGGTTTGAGCAGTTACACCTTTTTCAAAAAAGTTTTCTAAAGCTATCCCATAACAATGTTACATCAAGTATATATATCCTCTTACTTTGAAAAAGACATGATTTTGTGCTAGAAAATATACAACTTACTAAGTAATTTGACTCTTGGATGTTTTGTGTCATTTTCATTGTTCCAAGGGAGGTAATTGAGTTCGAATATTGGGAAAAGTAGCCTGGCAACCTATCTTTGTTTTGCATTTTTTGATAAAGGATATAATCATGAGAAAAATCTTTGCGCTAGATTTTTTTGAGGGTCAAATAATGTCCTGATTTTCTGTGATAAAATAAGCATTTTTGTGGGCTAAGGGTTTTATTGAAATATAGATAGCGTATCATTAATTTGAAATATCTGTTAATTTCTCATCAAAGTCAGAGGATCCATTGGTTCACTATGAATTTAAAACACAGAGAACATGATTTTACAGATTTTAATCACAAAATTCTGACGTATGCTGCAATAATTGGGTTTTCGTGAAATTTGAAAAAAGGGTTATGTTCTTCGTGGGCTCAGAACTTTTTGGTTCATCAGGCAACGTCTGATTATCTCTTCGCATATTGAAAGAACATACTTTGAAGTGTTTCTGTGTCAAATTTCACGAAATTCTCTGCGCTAGAAATAACTCGCTGAAACGCCTTTAAGATGACTTTTGAAATCATTATGTGATGGGATAAATGCTTATGCACAACTTTTTTTTCTTTTTCCAGAGGATATTTTTCTCTTTCAAAGTATTTGAGTCACATTTAGGGCGTCATCACCAAATGCTTTTAAATACAAACGAGTCCATGAGTAAATGAACGTACACGTACGTAAATGGCCTTCAACACGCGAAAAGGGGCTTTCGGACATTTGCGTAAAGTGTCGTATCGGATCAGCCTGCGCAGTCCGCACAGGCTGATCCGAGACGGCACTTAACGTCAACATTTGATTTTGTCCTACAGTAGACTTGCGTGAAATAGAAAAATTACACACGATCGGAAAGTGTCGTCTCAGATCAGCCTGCGCAGACTGCGCAGGCTGATCCGAGACGACACTTTACGCAAATGTCCAAATGCCCCTTTTCGCGTGTTGCAGGTCATATAAGGTTTCTAAGACACCCAAACCACATAAGACCCTGGCTACAGTTATACTGCGAGAACCCTGTATTTCTAAACCCGCCGAAAAAATACATCCACCTGAGCCATGCTCTGTGAAAAGGGGACTTAATACATCTGCAAAAAGTATCGACTCAGATCAGCCTGCGCAGACTGAGAAGGCTGACCTGGGCCGAAACTTTTCGCTTTTGGGAAAAATTTCTGCATGTCAAAGGACAAGTGTACCTCATCATTCAGTCGCGTGTTACACTAAGTTGGTTTTATGGATCCATAATTATGCGATGACTTGCTTGGTACCAAGGGACACGGAGATGCATTAAGCGCCCTTTTGTCATAGCATGGCTCACCTATATATATATATAATTATCACAGTTTCTTTTTCTTAGGTCACTTTTCAACCTGGAAATCGTTGGATAGTTATTGGATTCAACAAAGCTGAACATTCACTTTATATGACACAACTGGGAGCTGCGTCACAACTTTTGCTTCGAAAAATTATCTGTATAGACTTTTCGTGTTTTATAGAATGCTTTTATACGTTTTCCGATCAGAATAGAGTATTAAAATAGTTATAGTTCTTCTGTGGTAAAGCTACACGCTATGAGAAAAACTGCTCTTGACACGAGTAAAGAAACAACATTCTAGAGAGAGGGAGAGAGAGCTGCAGCACCGCACTGATTCTAAATTAAATAACCATTTTCCAATTCGTTACGTCGCCTATCATGTAGAAAATTTCGGACAGGGGAATCTTAAATTTGTGTATATTTTACGAACCGGCAAACGATGCGGAATCATTTGAAGTACTTTACCTACCGTCTGGGATAGGTGAGATCGGGGCTAGTTGTTACAACTGTCATATTTCTTTGTATTTTGCATGACAATCAATTATATAATTCGGAAGTAAAAATTTATGCTCTACTTAAAGAAGAACTAGTTTAGGACACAGAACTAAAGTAAATTGAAACATCGAACGTCTTTTGATAGTCATAGTCGAGTATCAACAAACCCCATACACGGGGCTATTTGGTACAGAATGCGGGGCTACTTGATACAGGTCAATAGCTATAGTCATCAACATCAGAATCGCAATTATGATAGATATAAACTCGTCCTTTTGACACATTTGTACATTTGCCATGGGCCCATTCACCACAATCAACACATTTGATCCACTTTTCACGGGGTTTCGAGTTGGAGTACGGCTCAATGCTTGTGCGCGGGAGCGAATGCTTTTTCCTTCTTCAATGACTATTCTGGCAGCTGACAGAACTCCATCTGTTGATACATCGCACCTGCTGATTGTTCTTTTATAAGAACGTACCATACTGAAAAATGCAGAAATTAATTTTAATTTCATGTTAATACTTCTATTTTAGAGTATTATCACACAATCCCTACTTTTAACCACCCCAAAAGAGACAGCTTTGGAAAACATTGTGGGTAAACAGCAGTTTCTCTTTTTCCCACAGTGTTTTCTTCCTTGTCTGATACAAATTCAATTATTTTGACAAAATAGTCTACAGTTGTAGATTACACATGCACATTATTATACAGTCACTTTATGATCTACCTGTAACAGCAGCAATGTAACTTCTAATGGACAGCTAATGTGTAAATTATTAGATCTAGTTTAGAAATAACAAGAAGCGCTTGATTTCAGTATAAAATTTACTAAATCATTAAATAATCCACATGTATTTAATTAGAATACAGTTTATTTTGTATTTTGACATAAACTAGTATTAAAATGTGAACGGGGCTAGTTGATACATTGTACCAAATAGCCCCAGTGCATGTGTACCAATTAGCTCCATGTCACCATTCTGTGTAAAAAGACTCGTCTGTGCTATCACTATAAGGACTGCTCCAAATAACGCTCTTGTAATGCCTACCAACTCATCATCCTTTCGGTTGAACCTGACAGAAATAGTAAATTTACAATAGTGAACGCTCAGTTACAAATTAAACAAAAAACTAAAAATTTACTTACGTTGTCGAAAAATACACAAATGGACATAAAAAGCCACGTTATCGTCGAAGAGTGATGGAATCTACAGCAATATGGGCGCAATGCTTTACCGAACTTAAAAAGGAAGAGATGCGACGTCACTTGTTACGCCATTCGTTATTTCGCGCGCTGTATCATCTAGCCCCTAATAACAACTAGCCCCGGTCTCCCCTACATTTAGTAAATGATAAAACAACGTCTTTTTGGTACCTACATCTTGGCAACATGCTTTGTCAACTATATTCCTCTGTGTTAATCAAGTTTCATGCACAAATATGGAGTATTCCTAACCCTTAGGCTGCTTAGCGCGACTCACTGACCTTTTGCGGACAATGTAGATCAATTTCAGACTGCACAGAACGTGGAGTCTGATCTTTGATCTACACTCTCCGATAAGGAAATATTTCCCCCAAAAAATTACCTATGGAATAGCAAAATTTGGGTTTTTACTATCGAAAGTTTCATTTAAGTTATTTAGCAGGGTAAGGTTTAATACACATGGCCTAAGTCTTTATATGGAATTGAATCCTATCCTAGTCAAAAGTATTTTCTTGTCGAAATAGCCTTTAGCTCTCTGACATACACGTATGGCAAACTCACATAAAAAGAAAACCCATCTCGATACAGAAGAATCAAAATATGCTCTTGCAACCTATATACACCAACCTTTCATGTTGTAAACTCGTTCAAAGCCATAAATTAGCCGAGAAATAGTGCATCCCGTCGAAAACTGAATGTTTTCACTAAATATAACTCTGAACATTGTCAGGAATGTTAAAAAATATACCGTCTGTTATACGAATCGTTGTTGAGATATCTTTTATGCATCGGTTTAACTGCCAAATATAGGATTACCAAATCCATATGTAAACCCATAACCCATGAAATGAGCCATAAATCCCTTTTCAGTCTCAAGTAAAGAAAATGCCGGCAAGAACGAGAATACGAACATGTCAGGAACGTGTGTTGTAAGGGAAATTAGTATTGGGCTCTGTACTAGTCTTTAAGAATGTTCACACACTATGTTATATTTGAGTGCTACTTCAAATCCTGATTATACATTTTGGTATTTTTTACAACGCAAACTGTTAGCCTAACGTACCTGACCCCAGGCAATAGTATTTTAGAGCAATTTTAGGTAAAATCAATAGTGTGAATTTAGACGTGGTTAAGTTTGGTTACAGGTTAGAAAATTATGAAAACTATATATCTTGCAGTTCATTTTTGTTCATTTTTCAAACTGGAAATGGTGATTTATCAGTGAATCAGTGACTAGTCCTCGTTTGCCATATACAAATATATTTTTGTACAGGTCCTCCTCTTTTCTTTGCTCCCGAATAACGATCAAATAGTGCAGGCACATATGATATGTCCTTTACTTAGAAACAAAATCAACAGAATGCGTGTATAGTATAACCATCGGTGAATTATTGTTTTCAAATTTATCACAGAATTAACAAGAGAATTGTCAAACAGTCAATATAACTGTAAGGTACCCTTACAGTGAGTCCTGAATACTGTTGTGAAAAAATATCGATGAAGTAAATAGACACAAAAGATAACTAAGTTGTAGGTTCAACTCATGCTCGTGTCAAATTTATTTACAAAAACATATTTCAAATAAATACTTAAAAGCAACAAAGATCAAGTTACAAGGTAAGACCACAAGTCAGATTAGTATTCAAGAACATTACAATATATTTTTCATAAATTACCGAAGTTTTTCACTTTTGATATTAGGATATTAGAAATATATAATTCTATAACATGTTTCATGCCCTTGAAAGCTGTAAAAAGGGATAATATAGTTAAACATATTCGATAAAATAAAGCAGAACGCGAGCAAATTAAAGCCCCTGTAGCTGCCAAAAGTAAATAAAGGGGATGTAAAAATGCATTTAAATTTAAATCATAGCATTTAAAAGTATCGAAAATATTGTAAAGGTGAAAAGCTGTTATTGTATGGTTGGTCCAAATGTGAGTCACTGGAAAAAAATGAATTTTAAAAGTAGGTAAAAAGTTACCAGGTCGGTTTATCTTTTGTTTCCTTTTTACCTGATATTTAAGTTCATTTTTCTCCCAGCGACTAACACTTGGTCCAACTGTACAATAACAGATTGTTATCGTCACAAAATTTTTCAGATTTTTAAGAGGTAGATCTATGAGTTAAATTAAAATGCATTTTCATCCCTTTGTTTACTTTTGGCTGCTACTGGGCCTTTAAGAAAATCAACGGGACTTAGTCACTCGACTAAAACCATAACTAGCAACAACACTTCTAGTCGAACTCGCTTCAGCGGACTCTATGTTCGAAGTCATCCTTATAACGGGAGGTAATCCATATTTGAACCTTAGGATTCGAAAGTTAGAGAAAACGATGTCTAAACGAAAAGCTGAAGAATTTCAAGGTGTCGGCAGTTCGGACAGCTCGAGACGATTTAAAGAGAAACATTCTTTAGACAGTGATGAAGAAGACAATGACAAAGAGGAAGAACAGCTTCTTCAAGATGACATAGAAGGTTTGTAACGAGTGTACTAGTAAGCGGATAGTTAAAATGTTCGGACAAAAGGGCCTACTTGTTATTGTATCTTAATAGTGCGTAAAGTCTTCTCATCACTTTAATCTTGTTACAGTATATTTACACATCATAAAAGAATTAAGGATATGGTATCTTTTACATTTAGATACAAATTTGCACCATTATATGTAGACATACTCAGTAGAATTGAAAAACTTTTTCCAGACAGGGTTTTCCTTGACGCACGATTTTGTGCGTTTTGACGCACTTTTCAGGAAAATGACCTGCAATTTTTTCAGTAATGCATCATGGTGGACGCACTAATACGATAAGAGGTAATAATGATCGGATATACTTCCGGCACTGTTAAATCGCGAGTAGATGAAAAATCTGAAGTACAAAGGGAAAATGGGACGAAACAGTGGACTGTGTATCGATTTTACTAAAATACCGTCGGTCTTTAAACGGGTTCAAACTAAACCAGTCGATCTCTAATGAAAACAATATGGCTCTGTCAAAAATCGACGTCATTCTTGCTGTCAGAAAGGAAGAAGAGCCCTTAAACAAAGATCAGACGATACAACGCCTGGTAAGAGCACCCAGAATCACATTTCAAGGTCTCGAGGGTTTACTGTAAATTAGCTAAAGAGATACACTTTGTTATTCGTTGAAAACAGCGGCATGAACGAGACCCGTGTGTCGAAACACAAGAATCGGTCATTTAATTGGTGAAAATAGTTTATTTTCGGCCGAAATGGATAATCTTTATCAAGAAAAATAACAGACTTCCCACTCCGGCCGACAACAAGCTCTCTTCACCAACGAAACGGTCGATAATAAAAACAAAATAACCCTTAACCATAGAGAAAGGCTACACATACTTCGAAAATCAACCCTTGTGCGTCATCAAAACACTAGGGGTCGTGACGATACCCTTGAAACATTAAAATTACTGAGAGATATGACAGCTTGTCTGAAGCTAGAGCATATTTGCTCGTTAACAACAGGCTTAATAAAGCAAGCTCCAGATAGTCTTTATGAAAAAGGTGCCACCTGGGCTGTAAGCTCCCTGAGAGTCACTCTATATAGAGAATCTCTGGTGTTATTATGTATCTATAACCATGAAACAATTCATATATAGGGTAAACGAAGATTTACAGTGAATAGAAAACATGAAAAATACACATACTTTCACAAATAGTAGCTTTTGTTTAAGCGAATTACATTTTGTTGTGACCCCCACAAATTCCAAAATGACCCCCATTATTTTTGACTATGGGGTCACAATGACCCCCTATTTTTGTGGCTGAGGGAAAACCCTGTTCCAGATTTAGTAAGGTAATCTAGAAGCATCTGTGGGAAGAGTAAGGGTTTGTTGGCTGCATATACTGATTTAATTGTATAGGTCAAGGGAGGAAATTGTATCTGTTATTATGCTGGATCTTGAGAACCTTGTTAAGCTTTTACCAAATTAGAAAAATTTTAGACTTGACCAAACTGAAAGCATTTGAGTACAGCATATTCAGTCAAGCTCGAAAAAATATTCCTACTTATGAAATGGTAGAGAACATAGTGGGAAAAGGAGACAATGCTGGATAACAAATACATTCTCCTCTAGAGTTGACAAAAGACATTTTCATTGTAATGTATCAAACAGGACAAGAGGAAGGTACAGTTGACTTTGATGACGGAATTAAGATCACGCCATTCAACATGAATGAAGAAATGGAGGAGGGTCACTTTGACAAAGATGGGATGTACATTTTCGACAAAAAAGGGGTAAATTTTTCATTTATAAATGACTGTAAAGCATGCATTGGACAACATGTGTGATGCTTTACCAGACAGTGTAGATACCGACTAAATAGCTACAAAATCGTGGCTCAAGAGTTGGTTTAAGAGGATGGTTCAAATCTCTACCAAACAGTAAAATTTTAGATTAGTCTAATATGAAAGCATTTGCAGAAGACAAACTAAATGTTGATATATTAGGAAACTTTTCAGGGTAGAAAAATTTGTGGGAAAAGAAAAAAATGCTGACTAACAGCATTTTCTCCTTTTACCATAATGTTTTCAAAAGTCCTTTTCCTTAGAGTCGTTAAAACTCAGGGTTGTGTGGTATGGTGTCATTTCAAAGACAAATGTGCCTTTTGTATGATATGACTTAAATTTATGTACTATTAACCCTCTACCACATGACAAAACTTTAGACAGGTCCAAATCCAAAGCATTTGCAGACAACAAATTAAATTTTTTTCAAATTGCAAACGTCGTCATTGAAAGGCAAGAAAACATTGTGGTAATAGCAGATTATTAATAGGAGATATTACCATTGTGGTAATAGGAGAAAATGCTGGTTACCAGCATTTTCTCCTCTTTCCGCATTGTTTTTAAAAGTCTTCATTCTGAAGGTTTTTGAAAGTCGGGATTGAGGGGTATAGGGTTGAGTGGTATAGACAGATATTAAAGAGAAATCATACTCGAGAGCTAGACTAACTCTACCAAACGAACTCGTCAGACACAAAGTATATTCCCATATAAATCCATAAACCTATAGTGGTTATGTTATAAAACAGCCCATATAGTTCTTGGATGAGATGTGCTCTGTGGAAATGGGGTTACTGCATCTGTTAAAAAGTATCGACCCACGTCAGCCACGTAGGCTGACATGGGTTGAATTATTTTGCTATCTGTAAATTTTCTGCATGTCAAAGGACCATTCTATCTCATGATCAAGTTTGTTGTTAAACAAAATGGATTTTCCAGATTCATAATTATGTGATGACTGACATGATTTGTACAATGCATCGCAAAGATGCAATAAGCCCCCTTTTGCCAGAGCATGACTCATATTAATTTGCGTTCTTTTGGTTTTAGGGTGTCTTGTATGGCTCAGGGGTAAAGTGAAGGACTCGTATGCTGGAGGCCTCAGGTTCATATCTCACTTAAACAACTGGGTTTTTTTTTTTTTTTTTTTTTGTGGGAGTCTCCCTAGGCAAGACACTTCAGAGCCCCAGCATAGTACTGGTAAAACCAAATACATACATGAATATGTGGTATGTAGCCATGATATGACTGAAATAACGTTGAAAGCGGTGTAAAACACTACTCATTCAACCAATTTCTTGTATTTTTAACTTGAAGCCAGAGATAAGGGATGAATGGATCGATTCAATAGACTGGCAGACAATAAAACAGAGGGATGACAAACCATTGGAACAGAATGAAGAAGACAGTGACAGTGAACCTGAAGCATTAGACCTTAAACATATTTATGGGTATGTACATAGATACATAGTCTTTGATCTGTGTCAAAGTTGACTACAAGTTAATTATTCAGTGATCAGTAAACCCTTTACCACAGAATTCTGAGTTTTAAAGGCTAAAAGGAGGAAAGCTTTTGAAAACATTGTGGGAAAAGGAGAAAATGCTGGTAACCAGCATTTTCTCCTTTTCCCACAATGTTTTCTACCCTGTCAAAGATAAATTCCGTCATCTGAGCCACATTTTAATTGTTGTCTGCAAATACTTTCAATTTGGACAATTCTACATTTTTGTTGTGTGGTAAATACTTAACTCTTTACCAGACGACAAAATTTCAGACTTATCCAATTTGAAAACATTTGCAGACATCAAATTAAATGTGGCTAAAAGTGGAGATTTGTCTATGAGAAGGTAGAAAGCATTGTGGGAAAAGGCGAAAATGCTGGTTACCAGCATTTTCTGCTTTCCCCACAATGTTTTCAAAAGCTGTCTTTGTCAGGGTCATTAAAACTCGGAATTGTGTGATAAAGAGTAAATTCAAACTGAATTTAGTTACAACAGTTATTGAATGGTTAACTTGTTACAAGATTCACTGGTTACAAGAGTGCATTTCTACTGGTCATTACTTTCTATGGATATACTGGTCCATATGATTAACCTTTAGAGTGTTGAATTTAGCAATTTTCACTTCAGATATGCGACCAAAATAATTGCAATATTTCAAGCTAAATACTCTTGTCTAGAATGTCTGAGTAAAGTAAAGAGTGTAGATCAAAGATCAGACTGCTTGTTTTGTGCGGTCTGGTGTTGTTCTACATTGATTGTAAAGGCAATGATAGTTACAAAAGGGTTGACATTAAATTTGCAATCTTTGGGTCTGTTTTTACGATTCAGAAAAGTCTAATTTTGATCCTTTTCATATGAAGGTTTAACCCTTTACCAAAAGACAAGATATTACACTTGTCCAAATCCAAAACATTAACAGACCATAATTTCAAAGTGGCTAGAATGAAGAAAATTGTCTCAAAAATTGTTAAAAACATTGTGGGAAATGGAGAAAATGCTGGTTACCAGCATTTTCTCCTTTTCCCTTAATGTTTTCAAAATACTTTCTTCTTTGGTGTCGTTAAAACTCGGGATTGTGTGGTAAATAGTTAAAGACTAACTATTTCCTTTTCAGTGAGATGATCAAGTTACTTCAGCCGGGGGAGTCGATAGCCAAAGCCCTGCGGCGACTTGGCGGCAACAAAGGCAAACACATGTCCAGTAGTCAGCGATGGCAGGCCAAGAAACAGAAAAAGGAGGAAACAGAGGAAGATAAACTGGCTGCTAAAAATAAGGAAGACATGCTGAAACTGACAGGTTTAGCTGATGAAGTACTGCAGACTGGGAATATGGATATTTATGAAATGACCTACGAGAAACTTGGCTATGAACTGAAACAGTTTGAAGAAAAGAATGACAGAGTTACTGTTCCTGAAAATATTGATGATGACGATGCTTTGGATATGTTTGCTGATGATTTTGATAAAAAAGAAAATGCTAAAGATCAGAAAGTTACTACTACTACTACTGCTGATGATAAAAAAGTTGATGATTCTTCTGCTCAAGATAGTAAAGGTGAGAAAAATAGGAATAACAAAAAGTCTTTTTTACAAAACAATAAAAGCATTTAACTTTTTACCACACAATTCCAAGCTCTGTGCTTAAAGAAATCAGTAATTCGACATTGTTTGTCCATCTTATAAAACAGAACTGTCAGTTTCATCTGCTAGATCTATTTGTTTGGGTTTACATGCTAAAATATCAACATTTTTGAAGTCAGTATTAATCGAAACTAATAAAATAATATCATCTTGACAACTTTGGTATGTACTTGAATGGAAAGGTAGTACTTCGCTCATACTTCAGTTTTGTTAAATAAGTGATGGAGACCTGTTATCGATAAATTTAAATCGAGAAGGGAAAAAAGAAAGGCAGACTTTTTTTTTTTTTTTTTTTTTTTTTTTTTTTTCATATATAAAAAGCCGTGAGGTAAGAAAGGGAAGTCTCTCTTGATTCATAGGAATGATTTGATAGAGTTATGCTTACTGTGAAAGTGATTTTGACATCAACCTTCAAGCATTAACAAGCGATCAAACACTAATTGCCGAATCACTTTTTGTGCGTGATTGTCACGCACTGGTTTTGAAAATGTGCGTGAACAATGAAAAACTTAGGTGATTCTCGCAATCGCACACTATGGATCAGACACTGTAACTCTTTAATCATTATGAGATATTTTTCATTTGCTACACTGATTTTGAGCAGGTAGAAAACATGGGGGGAAAGAAGAAAATGCCGGTTACAAATATTTTCTCCTTTTCCCTCAATGTCTTCAAAACCCTTCTTCCTCAATGTTGTACAAACTTGAAATAGTGAAGGAAAAAGTCAACTATTCAAACCCTCTGGAAATTTCATCATGCATGTGTGTAATATATCTTTTTTCCATCTGAAGTATCACTAAACATGTACTCTTATTGCAGACATAGATGGGGAGGAGCCTCAAGTCATGTGGGAGTACAGGTGGGAGGAGCAAGAGGATGCAGAGATTCATGGACCTTATAGTAGTTCACAAATGTTAGACTGGACTAATGATGGATTTTTTGAGAAGGGTGTTTACTGCAGAAAAGTTGGTACGCAGACACAGTGGTACTCCTCTAAAAGAGTGGATTTTGAAATATATACTTGAACCTAGCACTTTTCCCACGAATCTTACTTAGAGTTCCTACTTTTGCCACGGCATAATCAGATGTAGTTGGGTATTAAACCTGAATTTATAAACCACAGTTTAGGTCTACGGTCCCTAACTCTCATATTAAAAGACGGAAGCTGCCGAGATTCGCCGACTAGCCTTTACGAAAACATAAATATTACACGATATTTACCGCTGAGTTGGGGGTCGTAATTGTTAAGGGACTTTCTCAAGTTGGGCTAATAGTTTTCAGAGGTGATGTGTTAACCCTATACCACATGACCAGATTTTAGACTTGTCCAAATTGAAAGCATTTCCAGGCGACAAAAAAAATGTATTTCTAATGACGGTATTTGTCTTTGATGGGGTAGAAAACATTGTGGAAAAAGGAGAAAATGCTGATAACAAGAATTTTCTCCTGTTCTCACAATGTTTTTAAAAGGCTTCTTTCTCAGGGTCGTTAAAATCATTATCAGGGATTGTGTGGTGAAGGGTATGACTTTCTGCATTTCTACACTTGACAGGTTTTGAGAACAGTGTAGGAAAAGGATATTGTTTTTTTACAATAAGTGTCTTAACCAAAGGTATTTTTTTACAAATCGATCAAAAGATACTATTCCTTTTCCCCTCAGCTGTGTCTCCTTTAACCTTATACTAAACATTGGACGGACATTTTGGGCAGGGCATTTTGGCCAGGATGTTTTGGCCACGGACGTTTTGGCCAGCTGAATGAGCAAAGTAGGACGTTTTGGCCAAAAATATTTCTAATGCAGAAAAATGCAATAAATGAATGTTCCAGGCTTTTAAATATACAGTTTTAGAAAAAATATGAGCATAAAAAGTTCATTTCATGCATTTTTCTGCTTTAAAACAACATTTGGCCAATACAGACTTTGACTTTGATACGCATTCTTCTATAGCTTAGTGCTTCGATTTTTCATACTTTGTTGCAAAATGTTGCAAACAGCAATTATAATCAACATTATTTGACAAAATTAATAATTGGCAATAAATCAATCATCAAACACTGTTTCGTCCATGCTAGAGTATAATCTTAAGGAAAATAACACTTGAAAGTATTAATTTGTAACCAATCCATTAAAAAATGAAGAAGCTTACAGTTTGTAACTCAAATAAATTTTTTAAAAGATCAATTAACCCACCCATATATGTCAAATATTGTAATTTCTCCTTTTCCTACAATCTTTTTAATCATAGTTAATATGGCTCGAAATCACCGGATCCCAGAAACAATATTTGGCCAAAACATCCTACTTCGTACTTTCAGCTGGCCAAAACGTCCGTCGCCAAAACGTCTGTACCACAACGTCCTACAGTCATACTAAACACTCGATTGTTTTAACCATACTGAGCAAGACAGCTTTTGAAAACTTAGTCAGAAAAGGAGAAAGTGCTGGTGACCAAGATTTACATAGGTACATTTTTTTAATACAGTTTTAATACAGTTTTTTCAAAAGGCGTTTGTGTTGGAGTGGTAAACCGCAGAAAAGGTAGATCTAAAACAGTTTTTAAAAAAAAAAATCTGTTGAAATAGGGTCCGACAAATCACCGAAACACCGAAATACCCGTATTTTTTTAGTTATTACAATAACTGAAGTGGTTTTTGACCAAATTGTAATTTCATTTATGAAGGAGGGTTAGTGTTAAACCTAATGTCAAAATAGCAACATGTTATTGAGGCCCACCGTGAAGAATGTGCACCGGAATAGCCTACCGTGCTGTAAATGTCCACCAAAATACCCGCTCCACGTACTAAAATTGGTCAATTCAGGGATTATACCTCCGCAGTCTCCCTTCAGTTGTTCTTTTTGTACAAGATTGATGTGTCTGAAATTTATCCATAAGTATGCTAGAAAAAAAAGCTTTCCATTTTTAAGTTGGAAAATATGAGATAAAATGTCACCAAATTAGAAAACCGGCAGCCATTTTGAATGTTTAGTTAGCACGGCACCAGGCGTAAATTGATAAGACAATTACAATTTCGCCGATAAGATTATAAATGTAACCATATTACTTGAAAAATAACAAGGACAAACCTACATATCAAACAAATTTGAATATGTTAGCCGAACATTTATGATCGCTTCACTTTAACAGAACAGAAGAGAACAGAACGTGCCGAGAAACTTGTGTGTTTGTCAGATCAGAGACTTACATCATCTACCGGTAATGTCTGATTTGGGTCTCACCGTCTACTTATTTTGCAAATGAAGTGGATTAGCGCTCTCTTTTGTGTGTGTTTATCATTCAAAAGAAATATAAGTGATAATTTCAAATTGATAAATCTTAGGTCTAGATTGTCGTCATCGAGATCGGGTATTTCGGTGTGTAACAGGTCAGGCACGCGAGTGTTTCGGTGATTGTTCTCAACGTAAATCAATGATCAGTATATAATGACAGCGTCACTCTTCTCAATAATGATTAATACTATGATTAAGCATGTTTTCTGAAAAAGAAAAGAAAGAAAAAAATCTTGCATACTTTTGTCAGTTATTTGAACCCAACAATAAAAAATATGGGTATTTCGGTGGTATTTCGGTGATTCGTCGGACCGGTTGAAACATGTTGTTTGAGAGTATCATTATTACTCTATAGAGGTGCTGAGTACAAACCTAGGTACACCAGATACGAAATGTTTCAGAAAATGTAAATGTTTTAGACTTTTACTTACATTCTCATTTCCTTTACCACACAATGCCAACTTTTAACGACCCTGGGAAAGAAGCCTTTTGAAAAACATTGTGGAAAAAGGAGAAAATGCTGGTACGCAGCATTTCCACCTTTTCGAACAATGTTTTCTAATCGATCGAAATAAGAACTGCACCTTTTGGGCCACCTTGAAATTGTCGGCTGCAAATGCTTTCAAATTGGACAAGGCTAAACTCTTTTCCATGTGAGAAAAATGTAGACCTATCCAAATTGAAAGGATTTGCAGATGACAATTTAAATGTGACTCAAATGATGAAATCTGTCCTTGAAAGGGTAGAAAACGTTGTGGGAAAAGGAGAAAAATGCTGGTTACCAGCATTTTCTCCTTTTCCTATAATGTTTTCAAAAGGCTTCTTCCTCATGGCCATTAAAAGTTGGTATTATGTTGTAAAGGCATAAGTTTTTCTTTCCTTTAGACCACAACACTAATAATTTATAAAGATGGCATAAATTAAGATCAGGCAGAACAGAAGAGATAGTCTGATCTTAGATCATGTGCATGTGTTACTTTTAATCTTTGACCGCAGAAATCTCTTTCATTACTGTGAAAGCATTTTTAAAACCTTGAAAAATAAAAGCGTAAGAAAGTGTTTACACCAGTTTCAAGTGTTAAAGTTTTGCAATAAAGTTGGCCATTGTGTCCTCCATCTTACTTTGTCGTGACCTTTCTAGGACAATGCTATTAATAGCTTTCCTTTTAACCTTTTTCCACACGATCCCCACACAATCGGTGTTGATGATCTTGAGGAAGAAGGCTCCGGAAAACAATGTGACAACAAGAGAAAAAGCTGGTTACAGGCATTTTCTCAATTTCCTACTATTTTCTACCCTTTCAAATTTTATCTCCAATAATTTTACCACATTTTATGTGTCATCTGAAGGCCTGCCTGGGTAGCTAAGTGGCTAGTGTATCAGACTCGTGACCTGGTAGTTGTGAGTTTGATACCCAGTTGAGGCAAACTTTCTATTGGGCGATTTTTCACCTCTCACCTCTGATGTGAGAAAGTAGTCAGTGACTTGGAAAGAAGGTGGTGTCGAAACTGGTGTGAGAAAGTCAGGAAACACATTTATAGGTGCACTGACTGCCATGATATGACCTTAGCTGTTAAAAGGGCCTTAAACTCCAATAAAGGTCAGTCAGTGTATTGTCTGCAATTGCTTTCTACTTGACAAGTGTACAATTTTGTCTTCTGATAAAGAGTTAAGCCACTGACAGCATTCTCAATACACTGTCAGAAAGGAGGCATCAGGAATTTTAACGACCTCCAGCAAGATCGCTTTGGGAAACATTGTAGGAAAAGGAGAAAATGCTGGTAATCAGCATTTTCTACTTTTCCCACTATGTTTTCTACTCTTTCTGATGAAAATCCCATCCTCTTTGCCACAAATTTGATTAGTGATCTCCAAATGCTTTGAATTTGGACCAGTCTATTTTTTTTTTTTATGTGGTAAGGAGTTAACTCCCATGCACAAACAGCCAAGCCCTGCAAGCTTAAAGTTATCATTGTAGAACATTTCTTTTGAAGCGGAGAGATTCGTTGCCCCATTGCCACACAATCCCGACTTAACAACCCTGTGAAAGAAGCTTTTTTGAGCTACATTAAGTTCTTGTCTTCAATGGTTTACAAGCTTTATAATCACAAGTCCTATAGATATCTCTCTTAGAGCACTCGTCTGCATATTTATAAAAAAAAAAATGACAAGTCTTTAAGATTAGGAGCTTTAAGGTTAGAGTTTGTAAAGTATGGCCAGAATTATGAAATTGGTCATTGGGTGATGACAAGATGGCCAGTGCACCTTTTTTCTGAATCTTTTCTAATATTAAACCTTTCCCGAACAACAGATTTCAGACTCTTCGAAAACTGTAGGCATCTGCAACAACAAACTCAAAAGTAGTAAAACTGAACTGAAGTTAATTTGACAAGGTAACCAGTAAAGTTACCAGCATTTTCTCCTTTTCCCTCAATGTTTTAAAAACACGTCTTCTTAAGGGTTGTTAAAACTCGGAAACGTGATATCTGCTACTCATCGTTTTCCAGCGATGAGGTAAAACTGACATTGCCTTCTAAATGACTTTCATCAGTCATCGGATAGATTATGTGTTTTCGAAAACCTGGGGCTTGAACATTTAAAACCTATGTGATGCTGAATTTTAATAACAAGCAACAAATTAATTATTATTAGCATCATCATCATCAATTATTATTATTTTAATTATCATCATCATCATTTTTATCATCATTGTCATTATGATGATATACGTCATATGGACGACATTATAATCTCATTCTGCTTTATTTTACACTGTTCCATTTCTTAAAATTTCAACTTCCGGTTGCAACATCGGTCTGACAGCAAGGTTGTAAACAAACCATTTAAAGATGTCTCGCCAAGTAAAGCAGCCGACAGGACAAAAACGTTTGACCAATGTGGCAATTGTTAGGTTGAAGAAAGGTGGAAAAAGATTTGAAATTGCCAGTTATCCAAATAAAGTCGTGTCTTGGCGAAACAAAGTGTAAGTTGGAGAACATGAGATTGAGATCCGACTTTCTCATGATTGGTGCAAAATGTTTTCATAAGTCTTCTTCCTCAGGGTTTTGAAAAACACGGAATTGTGGCAGAATCCCGGGAACGCCCAATTATGGATTTTGCTTGGCAATTTTTGGGCAATAACGCAACAAATATATGGAATGAATGTTGAAATGGTGAATACGCAGGACTTTTATACACCATTTCAATATTCATTTCGTACATTTCTTGTGTTATCCCCGCAAAGTTGCCAAACTCCATGGTGGGGAGTTCCCTGGATTATGCCGATGTAGGGATGATTGGAAGTGTGGATGTCAAGCGGTCCAAGTAGCTCAGTGGTTGGAGCACTCATCCTGAATGCGTGGGTCCCAGGTTTGAACACCTGTATTGGCCACACTTTTTTCCCAAAGGATTTACATCGATGCTGTCAGAAGTGGTTGCAAGGACAAATAGTGTCGTGCAGATCAGGGGATAGCCCCCAATACTCGGGAGGGAAAGGAGTGTAGTGATAATCAATAGCACCGATGTTGATTGGTCCAGGTACCACAGTGGTTAAAGCACTCGCTCTGAAGCCAGGGTCCCAGGTTGACGGCCACCCTTTTTTCCAGTAGGATTTACCTCACTGGGATTGATTGGTAAAGGGTTAAAAAATACTGTTATGGAAAGAAAAAAAAAAACCTTGGGATATCTGTTGTGTTATTGGAATGTATTTTCATTTGGTATCGCAGCTCAACGGTCATCTTTTTTTTCCTTTAACTTACTGTACACAAAGTTTATGAATTTTGTTTTTTTTTCAAAATCTTTGTTTTTCACAAACAAGGATTCTCCCTTCTAACCAAAACTTTTGAAAAATGTTTTTCTTCAAATTGTTTTTCAGTAATTTTTATGTACCTCTCAAAATAGTCTGTATAGCCAATGTTTGCCCCTTTACCAAACAACACTCTGTTTTAATAATCCTGACAGAAGGCTCATGAAAACATGGGAAATAGAGAAAATGCTGGTGACCAGCATTTTCTCCTTTTCCAACAGTGTTTTCAACCTTTTTGATTTAAATCTCATCTTTTGTGTCAAATTATGTCTGTTGTCTGCAAGTGCTTTAAATTTGTACCAGTTTAAAATTTGTCATTTGGTGAAAGGTTAAATTCATGACTTATTACAGAGAGACAGATATTGACGAAGTATTACAGACTCACACAGTCTTTACCAATGTTTCAAAAGGAGAAGTGGCTAAAGCTGCAGACCTGAAGAAGATCTTCAGTACAGATGACCAGTCTGAAATATGTCTTCAGGTATAGAATTTTTTTTACAGAGCCCATTAGCTTTGTCGATAACATGCATGGGTTGTTATCCAAGTTTGCAAATTACATCCAAAGCACAGCCAAATTCTTTCAGAGAATTATTGCAACAGGATTTATTCCTACTTCATCGCAGGTTTTTTGGCGGTGTGGGAAAGCAGCCAGTGGCTTAGGAAGATGCGCAAAGTACCGATAAAAGAAACTCCATGATGGGTTGAAAAGGTGCACTTGTCACAGCAACAGATCTGAAATAATGGTGAAAATGGCATTAAACGCTAAACAAGCACACAGATAAATAAATTTAATTCTATTATTGATGTTATTCATATAGTGATATGGACAAGGTACCAGTCAGAGCTCTGCAGTATCAGCCTTTTTCTTGGACTAATACTGCAAACCTCAGACCTGTATCTAGGCCAATATGATATTACTTGATGGATGACAGTTTTATTAATTATCTGCAGGGATTTTTGTCGTCCATTTTGGATTTGATATTGACGTTGTCCAATTTGCTTTGTTATGTTTGATATTGGCCTAGTTTTTCCAGTTTTTGCCAAGTTTACTGATATTGCCTGAGATTGTCATCTTGTTTAAAAATGGACTGTTTTTCTCAAGACAAACAATTGTAGTCTTGTTAAATTGAAACTATTCGTACACAATAATAAAAGTATAGCTCAGATGATAAAATTAGGTTTTCTTTAAGCCTTTACCACACAATGACAACTTTTAATGCCCCTGAAAAAGAGGCCTTTTGAAAACATTGTGGGAAAAGGAGAAAATGCTGGTAACCAGCATTTTCTCCTTTTCCCACAAAGTTTTCTACCCTATCAAAGAAAAGTTGCGTCATTTGAGCCACTATGAAATTGTCCTCTGCAAATGCTTTCAATTTGGATAGGTCTTAAATTTTGCCGTGTGGTAAAGGGTTAAATTAGTAAGAGCATTGTGGGAAGAGGAGAAAATGCTGGTAACCGGCATATATTCCCTATACCAGAATGCTTTCAACCTTTTGATTAATTAAAACTAGGATTGATTGAACACAAGGAATGTAACCATAACTACTTCATGTTCTCCACAGATTCTTGCCAAAGGAGAGCTCCAGGTATCAGAAAAAGAGCGTCATGCCCAGCTGGAGTCCATGTTTCGTGACATTGCGACGATTGTGGCAGACAAATGTGTGAATCCCGACACCAACAGACCATACACAGTTACAATGATAGAGAAAGCCATGAAAGACCTTCATTTTTCTGTCAAACCAACAAGAAATACGAAACAGCAGGTATTGTTTCAGTGAATGTATGTCATGATTATCTAGTCTTTCATTTGCTTGTAAAAAGTGCGAAAGTGACTTGTAGCTTTCGTTGGCAGTACAGATCAAAGGTCAGACTTCACACAAAAATGCAGTCCGACCTTTGATCTACATTGTCCAATGTGTTCTGACTTCTGATTATCTCCCAAAGTGTTAATATGGATTTGCTTCTTACCTTCTGCAGACAATTTTTTCGTCTTTAAGCAGATTGCTTCATTAAAACAATGTGACAAAAAGAAAAATGTTGGTAACATGCAGTTTCTCCTTTTTGCCATAATATTTTTGCATTGATGTATCAAGTTTTATTTTTAGATTTGTTTTATTTACAAATTACCATTTAAAAAAAAAAAAGGACCTGTCCAAATTGAAAGCTGTTATATTTAGCAAATCAAATATAGCTGAAGTGATCAGATTTGTCTCTGGAAAGGAAGAAAACACTGTGGGATGTTTTTATTAGCCTTTGTCAACAGGGTTGTAAAAGCATGGAATTGTCTGGTAAAGGGTTAATTCTTATGTCATTATGATGATCATTCCTTTTGCCCTTTACCTCACAGTCCTGACTTTTAACGGACCTGAGGAAGAAGGCTTTTGAAAACATTGTGAGAATAGGAGAAAATGCTGGTAACAAGCATTTTCTCCTTTTTCTTTAATGTTTTTTACCATTTTAAAGAAATTCCTTGGCAAACTGTTGCTATAGTGTTATAGATTGTCAGATAATAGGGAGAGAAAAAATTCAGGAAAAAACTGATATTTATTAGAATATCAAAGTGTTGGATTTTTTCTTTGAAAAAGAAAAGAAAAAAAAAAAACATACACTTGATGAAGAAATGGTGAATTTCTGAGAGCAAAAAAGAATGTATAAGGCCATCTTACTTTGATTATACATGTACATGTTTGTATATTTAATTATTGTAGGCTTTAGATGTGATAAAACAGTTTAAAGACAAAGAAGTGATACACATACAGAGAGCATACATGAGGCTGAAACTTGTAATTCCAGGTAGGAGTATTAAGTTGTGATTATATGGACTTGTAGTTCAGGCATGTAGCAAGGGAAAAGGGCAAAAGCCTGAAAGCCATGGCTTCAATGTAAACAGTCACTCTTAAAGTGCTAATTAACCCATCACCACACGATTGCAAGTTTTAAAGACCCTGAAAAAACAAGCAAATTATCTTTACAAGGATAAAAATCAATGTGGAAAAAGGAGAAAATGTTGCTTTCAAGTATTTTCTCCTTTTCCCATTTTTTTTTTTCAAAAGCCCTCTTCCTCAGGATTGGTATCACTTGGGATTGTTTGGTAAAGGATTAAATCTGTACAAGAAGACAAAATTTAGGACAAATCCGAATTTAAAGATTTTGCCTACGATAAATGTGACGCAATTTCTCAATTTGTGAGATTAGCCAGTGAAAGGGTAGGAATCAGTGTGGAAACAGGGGATAATGTTGATTATCATAATTTTTCTTTCTACCAGGGTAATAAAAACAGAGGATAGTAAAGTAAAGGGACAAAAGGTGATTCAAGTGTCTGCAGCATATTTTTGGAAATTTTAAAACATTGATCCTTGAGGAGTATATTATGATTTTTTTCTTAGTACAAATTTTTGTTTTATGGTCCTTGAACATGTAAAAAACATCCGATTTTCCACTGTTTCAGTTTATGTTCAGTTAGATTTGGAAATGTACATCTTACATGATGAAAGTTTTAAGATTAGATGTTGCATAATTTTCTCGTTCCATGTTACAGGTAAAGAAGGTAGAAAGTTACAGAAGAAGTTACAGAAAATAGCAACAAGAGTGGAACAGGATGATTTCGATGATGACGAACTAGAGATGGTAGGTCTGTTTCATACACTTCACAGCAAAGTTTGTAGGGGTTTTACTAGAATCAGTATGTTTTCCTTCTTTGATTTCAATGATAGTTACATGGGAAAGCAGCAAGTGGTTTGGAAAGAATATTGTGCTGAGTACTGGTCAGAGGAAATCCAGGAAAGCATGGATAGGTGCACTGGCTGCTGCTATATAACTGAAATAGTGTTGAAAATGGCATTAAACACCATAAAATCAATCAGTCTTTCTTTGATGCAATTTTCATCATGATTAGTGGCAAATACAGGAGTTATGCCCCTTTGAAATGTTTCCTGATCCAGGGACAAGGCGACAGGTTGGAATGGAGGTAGTCATGATTTTACAAATACAACATTGTATGGTCCAGTTGTCGGACTTAAATACAAAGTTTTGGTTTCTTCCAGTGGATTCATTTTTGTTTAGTTTTATATTCAAGTCTTTATCTCATGTACAAAAATTTCTTCTTATCTTTGTTTTTGTAAAATACGGACAATCACTATGAATATAAGAGTTAAAAGATCAAATCATGTGGAAGCATTTTGGCTGAAGACATGTATCTTATTACAAGCAGTTTCTACTATTGTCACAATACTTTCAAAAGTGGTTGGCTGTTAGTTGGAAAAAGTCATAAGCAGGGGATAACATACAAAGTCTGTTTTCTAACAGTATTGTTGCCATATCTTCGTGTGCTGTAGAGGCTTTCTAGAAGACTTGTGATAAAACAGTTGCTTTTAATTTTGATGTCTCAAAATCAAACACATTATGGAATTGTTTGGTTGCCTGGCTGTTTAAACACTTAACTACATAATCCAGAGTTTTAAGAACCATGGGAAAAAATGCTTTTTAAAACATTGTGAGAAAAGAAAAAAATACTTGTAACTGCAATTTTCTCCTTTTCTTGCCATGTTTTCTACCCTTTCAATGGACAATGTTCAGCATTTGAGCCTGGTTTGTTGTCCTGCATATGCTTTGAATTTAGACAGGTCCAAACTTTTGTCATTTGGTAAAGCGTTAACCCCCTTCTCCACACAATCCAGAGTTTTAACAACCCTGAGGAAGAAGCCCATTGAAAAAATTGTGGGAAAAAGGAGAAAATGCTGGTAACCAGCATTTTCTCCTTTTCCCACAATTTTTTTCACTCTATCAAAGACAAATTTCATCAGTTTAACTACATTGAATTGTTATCTGTAAATGCTTTCAGTTTGGACCAGGCCAAATTTTTGTCGTTTGGTAAAGTATTAAACACTAAACAAACTGCTTGTTTTTGATGTATACAGGTTATACTGATAGATCCAGGAAGCTTTCGGGAGGTTGAAGAACTAGTTAGGGAAGAGACTAAAGGGAAAGCTCAGATTGAAGTGTTAAGTTTGAAAGATGTGGAAGAGGGTGATGAACTTTTGGAATGACCTCCGCAATGACCTTTGATTAACCAATCAGAAACAAGGGTCAATTCCCACCTGAAGGCTTACCTCGAGGCTGAAACTAGAGTCTTGATAGACATACTGATAGAACTCGACCAGGCAAATAGCTCCTGGTATCTCGCAGTTTTTGACAGTACATGTATTGTGAAAAAAAGAAGTTCTTATTGTGTGCTAATGAGGGCTAATTGTGGACTTTTATATTATCACAATATTTTCACATATTTTTAGGCCATGCTGTGTGAAATGGGGGTTTGAAGCATCTGCAAAAAAGTATGGACCAAGCCTAACCTGCACAGGCTGGCTTTGGTCGAAGCTTTTTGGTAATTTTTCTGCATGTCTAAGGACCATTCTACCACACGATTAATCCGATTGTTAGACAGACTGGATTTTATGATCATGTGATGACTTGCTTGGTAAAATGCATCACACATACATTTAAACCCCTTTTTGCCAGAGCATGGTACGGCATTAAACCTTATTTTTTTTTTTTTTTTGATTATCCATAAAAAAAACAAAGATGTTTTGAAAGTGGTCTGCTGTCAATTAGTTTCAAGAGGTAATAGGTCAGATCTGGATTGCTGTCTGAACTAGAGGGAAAGATGGATAAATTCAGTTATAAGCAGGAGCAATTTTAATCTTTAAAAGAATTTCTAACTCTCAAAGCTGTTTGTGACGAGTTGGTGTTAAAAAGAAAGATAGAATTTAAAAAGAATTTTATATCAGGGCATTTTGCAGCCAAAAGTAAACAATGCAGGTGTTTAAATGGATTAAGATCAAATCATACCATTTAAGAGGATTGAAATTATTGTGAAGACAACAATCTGTTTTTGAACAGTCGTTAGTCACTGGCAGAAAAATGAATTTTAAAACTAGGTAAACGTTTTTGTGACGGCAACCAACACTCGGACAGACCATACAATAACTAATTGTCATCTATACAATAATTTCCATACTTTTAAATGGCTGTGATTTAAATTTAAATCTATTTTAACATTTCTATCGTTTTCTTTTGACGGCTACCAGGCATTGCAAGACATGAGTTTGCATGAACAGTCCATTGTTAAAATTCTGACGATGCACAGAATTTGTTTTTAATTAATTTAGATGCTAAAAAATGTTTTACTTGTTCATGTAAGGTATGCATTACCTTAGCATTTTTTTTGCAGCTTTTATTCTATCTGTTATGAATAAAAGGGGCTAAACTATTTACCTAGCAATCCAGAGTTTTAATAATCTTTTCTACCTTTGTAAAGACGAAGTTTCATTCGTTTTAGCTACATCTAAATTCTAGTCAGCAAAAGCGTTGGGTTTAGACAGGTCCAAAAATTGGTCATTGGGTAAAGACTTAACCATTTACCATACAATCCTGAGTTTAAAGACCTTGAAAGATAAGGCTTTTGAAAACATTGTGGGAAAAGGAGAAAATGCTGGTAACCAGCATTTTCTCCTTTTCCCACAATGTTTTTACCCTACCAACAACAGAAATCATGATTTGAGCTACATTTATTGTGTCATCTGCAAATGCTTTCAATTTGGTTCAGTCAAAAATTCTGTCATTTGGTAAAGATTGATTGATTGTTCTGTGTTTAAAGCCGTTTTCAACATTATTTTAAGTTTATCGCGGCGGCCAGTGCACCTATCCATGCTTTCCTGGAGTCTCTTTTACCAGTACTCCGCACAATATCCTTTCCAAGCCACTGGCTGCTTTCCCACATAACCATTGTCGAGATGGTCAGCGGTGGTAGAGGAATTGTAACCCAGTCTGGTTTTCACCAATTCCATTTTTGTACAGGATATTTCATTGGTGTATTTCAAACATCAATACCTGGCGCGCAATTATCGCGTGATTTCTTTGTATTGTTGTTTCTACTCGTTCACTAAGTTGAAAAGGTCACGAATTGTCACTTTGTTTTGAAATAATTGTAAAACGTGGTGGATCAGAGGTTTATTGTGGTTTGTATTTGTTTATTACATTCTAGATTGTCGTTGGAGATGTTGCTTTGATCCTTGTACAGCTTCGCGATCAGATTGTCGAGTTTGAACCGGTTCTTCATTTGATTATTGGAATTCACGGCCGATGCCTGTTTCGTCCCAAACCTTATTCGCCATAATTTTATCCTGCATGTTTTAACACTAACATCGCTTATTTTACAGGAGCACGAACGATCGGATAGGAGAGCTGACGGAAGACTGGTATAGCAGACGATGGGCTCACAGTTCCTTAAACTGGTAAGTTTGCATCGTCTGCTATTGGTAATATGTGCTATATGAATCATAGATATTTGCATACGGTAGTTGGTAATCGTATATCACAGTATATCTTATGCATTGTTTTGTAATATTTCAGTTTGCCAACTCATGATTGTTTAGCTGCAGTACCGAAGTAAAGATACAGATCAGTATTACTTGTTTTCCTGTTTTTTGCTCCGGACCAAACGTTACCCCACCCTCTACCATTGGTTGTCACTAGCATTAGACAAATAAGGGTTACAAATGGCGCCCACCGTGTTGTTAGAGTAAGGACAGGATCGTATATCATCGTTGGATTCGCATCGTTGGATCAAGATCGGACGTGTCGGAATTTGGAAATTTGGAATTGTGCGTGTATTGTGTTTTTGTGTTTTGTGTATGTAGTGACATCGTGTAAAGTGTGAATAAAAGGATTTGGGATACATCGTGAGTAGAATTGTACATTTGTAGATATTTTTTTGTTTTACCATATTTGGCCATGTTTTGATAATTTGCAAGTCCAAGCATCCAGCGGAATTTTGACCATATTTGTCACATTGTCGTTTTCTTACTGAATAGCTAGCGGTGATTTTTTTTTTTTTTTTTTTTTTCTCGGAAAAAAAAAAAAAAAAAAACGCTTCCTACCCAGTGAGACAGTCGGTCGATTTTTCATTTTGCTGTGTTCTTGCTGAATAGCTGGCTGTGTCTTTTCTTGAGGAAAACACCAGTTACTGCCCAGCAAGAACGGTTCGATTGATAGAGTTCCACAATAGAAATGTTCTTAGTTTGTAATATGGCGTTACGACCCTAGTACTTATTTAAAAAAAGAAAAATTGGTGAGATTGTTTATTTTTGGTGAGAGCTATTTTTTAAGCGTGCGTGAGATGCACTTGTCACTATTCACTGCACTTTATTAATTGGTGAGAGGGACACTAACCGTTGTACAATAACTTTGGCCTGAGCTAAATTCTAACCTGATCGCCCCGCCCCCTCCCTTTTTTTTCCATTTCCTGTTCTGGCCTGTGTTTGTTTACAGTTTCTTACTTAGTCCAACATATTATCCCTGTTTTTGAAGTTTCTACAGATATTTTGACCCCGACCATATCTCGAGCCAGTCCGGGGCTGCCGTTTTCTTGGTTTTTCTGTTCGTTTCTGAAATTTCAATCTTTTCCCGAACTTTTCAGTCTTTGAATATTTATCAAGTGAAATCGGATCATTTGCATACTACAGACAATTTTCATTGGCTGTTGGATTTCCCTCCGTGTGACTTCACAACAGTTCCTGTTTACAATGACATTTTCATTGGATATAAACTCTTCCTGTCTGTGAGGTCATCAGTCAGGTACTCTAATTAATATTCATTTCACCTTTGATCGGGTATTGAAAATCAAACAGTGTGACGCTATTTTCCAGGTGTTCTCCGTATTTGATCTTATGCGTGACCTTTGACATTTGACAGACTAGACAAGTCGTGTAGCGTAGATAACCGTTAGTATCGATAAGGATTTTGTGTTTTTTTTTTTCTTTCTTTACAGGGAATATCTATTTGAATTTAGATTTTTGTCCCCATTTTCACAATTTTACCTGCTAATTACTACCAGTATCTTTGAAACATTGAGAGAAAAGTGGACCTGCCAACTAGTTAATATCTAGTCCGTTGCGCCCTGTTTATTCGAAAACGTTGCATAGGAAGGAAAAAATACTTACATGTACTTTGTGAGAAAGGTTTGAGCCTTCAATATCTTTATTTCAGGTTATCCCTGTCATTAGAAAACATTGTTTAAAAAGGCTAAAATACATTCTTTCCTAGTATTTGACCAAGCTGAGTTAAAACATTGCATGGAAAGTAGCCCGTGTATGTTGTATGAAAACATTGAATAAAAAGGAGCCCCTAACGTTTTCTTTCACAGTTGATCCAGAGCCCCAATATATCTTTTGGATGCTCCAGATAAAGGTATGTATCTGCTCCGGATATTCCTTTTATTCTGATAATATTGGCGCTTTGGGCAATTGTAAATATTTTGAATTTTTGTGAAATAGCTGTTCCAGATAATCCGTGAAGTAAAAACTCCATATTTGGTTCCAGTTAACAGAGTTTATCTTCTTCCAGGTAATTAAGGAGAATTTTTTTCTGCTCTTCTTGTTTTCAGCTGCAGATAATTTCAAGTTCTCTTGTGGTTGAAAACTGCTTTCAACAATATTATAATCTTTATCATAGTTCTATTGGGTTTGATTTTGAACATTTTTGTTGTGAAATACCGTAATTTTGAATTTATGTTTTGTTACTTGTCATGATAAATTTGTGACATTGTCACTTCAATTATTATTCAGTGTTAGTAAATGCATCACTTATTACCTGATTGTCAGACACCCCCTATTCCAAAATAGGCCTGTTGTACGTGGTTATAGTTATATTGTGTCAAGTATTCTAAACCAAATTGTGCGGTGATCATTACATTTTTATGCTTTGAACTGGTTTTGGTGTTGAGCTCAAACTAGTAATTGATCATCATCAGTGACCAAACTGATACGGGTAGTTGATTTCATTAATTGATCAACTGTGAATCCAGGTCATACCAGGAAAAGTTATTGCATAATAACATTAGACTTTTTCAAAAGAAGAAATCAGATTACCGGTTTTACGCAGTGGATTGATATTTTACTTGCTATTAAGACATGGCTGAAGGAGGAAAAGAGAAGATGCCTTCAAGTATCACAGAGGAAGAGGAGAGATTATTACAAGCACTACATTTGCTTGGTATTAAGCCAAAGCTTGGCACAACGGAAGATGTGGCAAAGTTGCTCCAGGTTTTCGGCGGAGTAAAGCCCGAACCTGTTGTTCATAAGTTTGAGGAGCCCACATCAGGTAGTTATCACTACCCAAAGCTGTCCATCTTTTATGGGGAGGAGGGAAAAGGTGATGTAACATGGACTGCTTTTAAATACGAAATTGAGTCTTTGGTTCATCAAAAAGTTTTCTCTGAAGAACAGATTTTGCTAGGTCTGCGGAGATCATGTAAAGGAAAAGCAGCAGACAAGCTCCGCAGATTAGGAACCAAAGCACACTTACTTGAAATAATAGAGAAATTTGACAGCGAATATGGATCAGTTGAATCAAGAGAAACAGTGATGAGAAAATTTTATAGCTGTCGCCAGTCAGATGATGAAACTGTGCTTTCTTACACCTCTCGTTTAGAGGATATTTTCGATAGAGGGATTCAACTGAAGGCGCTCAAGAGGAGTGACACTCAGATTATTAAGGAGGTATTTCACGCAGGACTCAGGAGGGATTTGAAATTGATGTCCATTTATCAGTTCGATAAGATCGATGAGTATGACGAACTGAAAAGAGAAGTCAGAAAGCTAGAATCGGGTCTTGTAGAAAATGGTTCTCCAGAATGTATGACAAAAACATGTAAGGCAGCTGTGGCAACTGATATGCATACTAAAGAGATGGGGGAGGTAAAGGAGCTGCTTAAAAAACTAAATGAGAGGATCGATAGATTAGAGAAGGATAAAGCAGGTGGCCAAAGTCAACAAGGGTTTAATACAGGTAGAGGTAGAGGTTATAGAGGGAGAGGAAGAGGTTTCAGAGGAAGAGGAAGAGGTCGTGGCGAATATAAACCACAGAGACCAATAAGTGGTCAAAACTTTACACCTACCTGTTGGACCTGTAATCAGAAAGGACACTTACAACGAGACTGTCCATCTTACAATACAGTTGTATGCTATAATTGCAACGAGCCGGGCCACAAACAGAACGTGTGCCCAAAAGCATGAGCACTCACATTGCGGGATCCAATGTGAGTAGCTGTTTGAAAAGTGATCCCAAATTAATAGGTCATCCAAATGAGGCTGACGTAATTGTAAACGGAGTCTATTCACATGCTTTACTGGACACAGGAAGTTGTGTAAGTGTGGTGTCAAAGTCATTTGTAGAAAAAAATCTTCCTGAAATAACCATTCAAGATATCGGGCAAATGCTAAGTATTGAATGCGCTGATGGCAACCAGTTGCCGTACATTGGCTATATTGAAGCTGATCTTGAAATACCGTCAGGAATTCCAGGCTCTAATCCAAAAAGAAGCTTGCTGTTGGTCATCCCTGACACTCCTTATTCGGAGAAAACACCAATTATTCTTGGTACTAATGTACTTAAGGAATTCCTAGATGATTGTAAGGCTAAGTTTGGTGATAACTTTCTTCAAAAAGCTGGACTCCATACACCCTGGTATTTGTGCTTCCGCACAATAGTAATAAGGGATAGAGAGCTAAACAAGAATAAAAATGTCATAGGTATCATTAGATGTGCAGAGACTGAAAGGATCATCCTGCGGCCAAATCAAGTTGTCACCATTAATGGACAAACGGATAAAGAGTTAAATTATCCGTCGACCACAGCAATACTGCAAGAAATGAAGGATAGTGGAATCCCTGACTTCATTGACGTAACACCAGCTGTTATACAGTTTGAGAATGGAAAGAAGAAATATGTTGAAGTTACTTTAAGTAACCTTACTACCAACACAGTAACAATCTCTCCTAGAGCTGTTATCTGTGAAATTCAGCCTGTCAGCGTCATGGAAAAAGTATCTGACAAAATTGCCGATCCTGACAAAAGACCTGAAATGTTGGATACCCTAGTGATGGACAAGAATAATATCCTAACTAAAGAGGAGAAAGCAAAGCTAAAGGACCTCCTTCATAAACATATTGACATTTTCTCAAAAGATGAAGAGGACATAGGTCATTGTGATTTTATTAAACATAGAATTGACTTGCTACCGGATAAGACAACTCCTTTTAAATAGAAGCACAGGAGAATCCCTCCAATGATGATAGAAGAGGTGCGACAGCATTTAGAACAATTGCTGTCTGCTGGAATAATTAAGAAGTCTAAGTCGCCATGGGCCAGCAATACAGTTTTAGTTAGGAAGAAAAATGGCTCCCTAAGGATGTGTGTCGATTACAGATGTTTAAACACTAGAACAGTAAAAGATGCTTATGCTCTTCCAAGAATCGAAGAAATGTTTGATGTCCTGAAGGGGAGCAAATACTTCAGTACAATCGACATGAAGTCAGGATATCATCAAGTAGAGATTGAGGAAGAGCATAAGGAAAGAACTGCATTTACCGTCGGTCCTCTGGGGTTCTTTGAATACAACCGAATGCCTTTTGGATTATCGAACTCTCCTGCCACTTACCAGAGACTGATGGAGGAGTGCCTCGGAGACTATAATATGACCATCTGTGTGATATATTTAGATGATCTGATAGTCTTTGGGGACACATTTGAAGAACACCTATACCGCCTAGACTTGGTTCTCACCCGACTTGCACAATGTAACCTGAAGCTTTCTCCACAGAAGTGCATATTTATTCAGGAAAAGGTTGGATTTCTAGGACATATAGTCAGCGCTGAAGGCATAGAGACAGATCCAGCAAAGATAGATAAGATCAAATATTGGCCTGCGCCAACAACTGCAGATGAACTTCGTTCATTTTTAGCGTTTGCTGGGTACTACAGACGTTTCGTCAAGAACTTCAGCAAGATTACTAGAGAGTTATCAGATTTACTCCCGCCAACATCAAAGAAGAAAGGTCGTCATAAGGTGGATAACTTCCTGTGGACAGAGAAAGAACAGAAGATTTTCGAGGATTTAAAGGACATTTTGTCATCCCCACCAGTGCTGGCATATCCAGATTTTTCACTGCCTTTCGAGCTTCATACAGATGCTTCGTCAAAAGGTCTAGGGGCTGTCCTTTATCAAGAACAGAATGGCATCAAAAGAGTGATTGCTTACGCCAGTAGATCTCTGTCAAAGTCTAAAAAAAATTACAGCGCTTTCAAGTTGGAATTTCTGGCTTTAAAATGGGCCATTACCGAAAAATTTTCAGACTATCTCACTCTTAACCACTTTACAGTTTTGACAGATAATAATCCTCTAACCTATGTCCTGACATCTGCAAAACTAGACGCCACTGGCCACCGCTGGGCCTCCGCGCTAGGAGAATATTCTTTTGATATATTTTATCGCCCAGGACTTAGGAATACAGATGCGGACACAATGAGCCGATATCCGTTCGATAAAAGCGAAGCTGAGCTTGAAGAAATGGATAAGGATACTATCAAAGCAGTGTGTAACTCAATGGTTTCATGTCCTTATATAGAGACTCTTCCAGCATGTGGTATCGACCTAGTCGAGGCAACCGAAATCCCAGGACAATCACTTGCTTTGAAGGCATTACGAGAAGTTAGAAAAATGCAAAGGCAAGACCCTATGATAGAGAAGTGGAGAAAAGCAGTCATAGATAACATCATACCAAAGGACGTCTGGAATAATGAGGATCTTTCAATGAAAAAGCAGTTCAAGAATCTTAGGATGAAGCGGGGCCTGTTATTTAGAGTCATTGCAGAAGAGGATAGAGAAATTGAACAGCTTGTTATTCCTGTAGACCAAAGAGATGATATCCTCAAAGGACTACACAATGATGTTGGTCGCCCTGGTACAGAGAGAACCCTTAGATTACTACGAGACCGTTTCTATTGGCCAGGAATGACCAAATCAGTGGATAAATGGGTGACGAAATGTGAACGATGTCTTCGTAGAAAATGTTCGACGAATGAAAGGGCTCCATTAGTGAATGTCTCAACAACGTACCCGTTGGAATTGGTCTGCTTTGATTACCTCACTTCGGAGCCTTCCAAAGGGGGTATATCAAACATCTTGGTGATAACTGACCATTTCACTAAGTATGCAATGGCAGTTCCAACACGCAATCAGACAGCGAAGTCAACTGCTGAAGCCTTCTTTAATAACTTTGTCGTCAATCTGGGCATACCAACACGACTTCATTCCGATCAAGGGGCCAACTTCGAAAGTGATATCATCAAGGAATTGTGTCTCTTGATGAATACCAAGAAGACACATACAACACCCTATCATCCCCAGGGAAATGCAGGCCCAGAGCGTTTTAATAGAACACTTCTAGACATGTTAGGGACCTTAGAAACATCACAAAAAGAGGACTGGAAGAAGTACGTCAAGGCCCTAGTTTATTTCTACAATAGCACTCCCAATGAATCTATCAGGTTGAGCCCTTTCGAAGTCATGTTTGGAAGAAAACCAAAATTGCCCATAGATCTTGAGTATGCTGCGATTACAGATGAAACAGCAAGTCACACGACAAAGGAATACATTCAGGAGCTGAGGGATAGATTAGATATTACTAGAAAGATAGTAGAAAAGTACGTAGACAAGGCTAAGACTAAACAAAAGAAACAGTATGACAAGAGATCCACACCTGTAAAGTTGTCCATCGGAGACAGAGTCCTAGTCAAAATTGTGTCTTTTGAGGGTAAACATAAAATTGCGGACAGATTTGAGAAAGAGGCTTACCTTATCGTTGACCAACCTCGTCCAGAAATCCCTGTATTCAAATTGAAATCTGATGCATCAGGGATCGAGAAGACGCTACATAGGAATCTTCTTGTGAAAATACAAGGTCAAGAGGTGACAGATGTAGATGTAGCGAAAACAGAGGACGCAGTTGATACAACTGTTGAATTCGATGAAACGGATAAGATGTTAGAAGTTAAGAGAATGCATGACGTCATGCCAGGTGATGAGTCCGATGACGAAGTCGGTGATAGTGTTCATAAAACACATTTGTATGGGGACGCCCATAAGTCTGTTATCGGAGCTGAACAGAAAAAGACAGATGTGCCTAAGGAGCATCAAGAAGATGGTCTTGAAGTAGGTGATAAGATGATTGATGAGAACGTCAATGATGAAGACGATGAAGTTGAAGTGGATGAAGAACATCCTCACAGGGAAGAAACAGAAAATGATTTACAGGGTACGAGTGATGGTCAAGACAGAACAGAGAATAAAGACATTGAAGATAGTGAAGAGAAAGACGCAGCAATACAACACAGAAACATTGACTTACCTGTACCAGCCCCGAGAAGATCGTCAAGGCAGAGAAAGCCTCCGGACAGATACGGAGAATATGTCTCAAAAGTTATGAGTCTTCGTCCATTTGACAATAGACTACATGCACTTGATGAGTTAATGAAGTCTGGTATCATAAACAACGTAGACTCAGAAACAGCGCACAGATTAATTGCTGCTATTATGTATTGATGACATTTCTTTTAAACCAATATGTTGTTGCAGCTACGTAGATTTCCAGTTGTACTACATGTTTTCATTTTATGTTATTTTTTCTAGAAGTATAACAGCTATTCCCTTTGAAGGAAGCTGCGTGAACGCATCGCTAAGAGGGGGAGAGGTATCGCAAATTGTATATAGAATATGTGGTTGTGATGATAAGTGATGACTTTTCATTTGTATTTGCTTCATTTGCATGGAGCAGAATATTTTATGGAGATTACATGTTGATATTGACGTCATTTATGTCAAATTAGATCGTATCTATCGAGGTAAGTTCTTTCGATGTGCGTATTGTACATACAGCTGTCCTATTCAGAGTTTTTTTTCGTTGAACATTATTTTATTTTTTTATATATTTCGTATAGGCAGTAGTTAGCTGAAAGAAGTTAAATTTGGTACGGACGGACGCATCATAGACTCTGAAATTGACATGATGACAATGACGAGACGTCATTTCTGAGAGAGGGGGGGCGTGTAACCCAGTCTGGTTTTCACCAATTCCATTTTTGTACAGGATATTTCATTGGTGTATTTCAAACATCAATACCTGGCGCGCAATTATCGCGTGATTTCTTTGTATTGTTGTTTCTACTCGTTCACTAAGTTGAAAAGGTCACGAATTGTCACTTTGTTTTGAAATAATTGTAAACGTGGTGGATCAGAGGTTTATTGTGGTTTGTATTTGTTTATTACATTCTAGATTGTCGTTGGAGATGTTGCTTTGATCCTTGTACAGCTTCGCGATCAGATTGTCGAGTTTGAACCGGTTCTTCATTTGATCATTGGAATTCACGGCCGATGCCTGTTTCGTCCCAAACCTTATTCCCCATAATTTTATCCTGCATGTTTTAACACTAACATCACTTATTTTACAGGAGCACGAACGATCGGATAGGAGAGCTGACGGAAGACTGGTATAGCAGACGATGGGCTCACAGTTCCTTAAACTGGTAAGTTTGCATCGTCTGCTATTGGTAATATGTGCTATATGAATCATAGATATTTGCATACGGTAGTTGGTAATCGTATATCACAGTATATCTTATGCATTGTTTTGTAATATTTCAGTTTGCCAACTCATGATTGTTTAGCTGCAGTACCGAAGTAAAGATACAGATCAGTATTACTTGTTTTCCTGTTTTTTGCTCCGGACCAAACGTTACCCCACCCCCTACCATTGGTTGTCACTAGCAGTAGACAAACAAGGGTTACAGAATGAATCCTGTTGCAATTACTATCATCAATCCTGGGAAAGAAATTGGCCGAACCAGGGATCAAACCCATGACCCCCTGTTCTCAATTCCTGCATGCTACCGATTGAGCTACTGGGGCTCAGCCATTTGGTAAAGAGTTATAACATCTATTACACAAGGCCAAAGCTTACCTTTTAGAGTGCCAAGTAAACCAGACCCATGATTTCAGTCTAGAAATAAGACTTAGAATCAATAAGACTTAGAATCAGTAAGACTTAAAATTAATAAGACTTACAATCAATTCAAGGTTGCCTCGATGGCTATGGCGCTGTTTGTAACTCGGAGGTTTAAGACTTAGAATCAATAAGACCTAGAATCAATAAGACTTAGAATCAATAAGACTTAGGATCAATAAGACATTACAACGTTAAAACCCATTTACTGCGAGGAAGACAGGCAGCCTTAAAACCCATTTACTGTGAGGAAACAAACAAACATACAAACGAAAACACATTGGATAAAAAATAGATGAAAATAGACTGAAAGGCTTAGAATCAATAAGACTTAGAATCGGTAAGACTTAAATTCAGTAACGGAATCAATAAGACTTGTAATCTATAAGACTCAGAATCAAGACTTAGAATCAATAAGACTCAGAATCAATAAGACCTAGAATCAATTTAAAGGCTGCCTTGATGGCTATGGCGCTGGATTTGTAAATCAGAGGTTTGAATCCCACTTGCCACGCTCGCTTCTTGGATATGTCCTTAGGCATGGAACTGTAGAACCCCAGCATTTTACTTTGAAACCCTAGAACTGGATCAGTGAGCTGTAACCTGGTGTTACAAGAGAAAGCTGAAAGCAACAATAAAATGCCATAACTCTTTACCAAATCAATCAATAGGACTTAGAATCAATAAGATTTAGAATGAATCAGTAAGACTTAAAATCAATAAGACTTTGAATCAATCAATAAGACTTAGAATCAGTAAGACTTAGAACTAATTAATAAGACTTAGAATCAGTAAGACTTAGAACCAATTAGTAAGACTTAGAATCAGTAAGACTTAGAATCAATCAACAAGACTTAGAATCAGACTTAGAATCAATAAGACTTAGAATCAATCAGTAAGACTTAGAATCAATCAATAAGACTTAGAATCAGTAAGACTTAGAATCAATAAGACTTAGAATCAGTAAGACTTAGAACCAATTAGTAAGACTTAGAATCAGTAAGACTTAGAACCAATTTGTAAGACTTATAATCAGTAAGACTTAGAATCAATCAATTAGACTTAGAATCAGTAATACTTAGAATCAATAAGAGTTGGAATCAATAAGACTTAGAATCAGTAAGACTTAGAATCAATCAATAAGACATAGAATCAGTAAGACTTAGAATCAATAAGAGTTGGAATCAATAAGACTTAGAATCAGTAAGACTTGGAATCAATAACATTTAGAATCAATAACACTTTGAATCAATAAGACTAAGAATCAATAAGACCTAGAGTCAATTTCAAGGTTGCCTCGATGGCTATGGCACTGGATTTGTAACTCAGAGGTTTGAATCCCATTTGCCACGCTGGCTTCTCGGATGTGTCCTTAGGCATGGAACTGTAGAATCCCAGCATTTTACTTTGAAACCCTAGAACTGCATCAGTGAGCTGTAAACTGGTGTTACAAGAGAAAAGCTGAAAGCAGCGATAAAACACACCATAACTTTTAACCAAACAACAAAATTTAGCCCAGTCCAAGTTGAAAGCAAATTTTACAGACTACAAAATTGATGTGACTCACAATGTGATTTTGTTTTGGGAAGGATAGAAAACAGTGTTGGAAAAGGAGAAAGTGCTGTTAAACAGTATTTTCTCTTTTTCCTACAATTTTTTCCAAAGCTTTCTTTCTAAGGGATATTAAAAGTCGGCATTGTGTGACTTAAGGACATAACGAAACATAAGAAAGGAAAATTGTACATTGGTAGCTTTTAGTACAATGTGTAACGTTACATCCGTACTAGACTTGAGCTGTGATATTTCAAGCGTTACATACCGGCTCCTTTTATAGTATTTTGATTCTACGCACCCTATTTCCTATGAGACCGACTGTTGATTTGTCCGTATAAACACAGATTAGCCTCTGGTGCGAAAAAGCCCTCGTGTTTTTTTTTCTTATTGTGAGAAAGCAACGATAAGATAGGAGCACTCACCCTCTATGACTGACCCGGCACAGCTAGCCTAAAGAAATCAAACAAAATGCAAATTTAGCGGCCTGATCACTCCCATAGTCGAATGATTAGAATCGCTTTGAGACCAGCTGTTCTAGGCTCGATCCTAAGGTCCCGGGCTCGTGCCTAACTGGAAGTGATATGACTGAAATAATGTTGAAATCGATGTAAAACACCATTTAATCAATCAATCAATCAATGATTACTGACCTACGGCCCTATAGAACCAGTGCAGATGGACAGACGGTAGAATTGAAAACACGAGAGTGTTACGGGCTAAAGCTGAAATCCATGAATATTTCAATCAAATCGAACCTAAACTGAGCAGTGAACTCATTCGTGCAGCATCAACAAATCTACCCATATAAAAAACTCCGAGGGTCGATGCTCACGAGGTGTCAATTTCAAGCCACGATTTTTTAATATTCAAGTGAGAAAATAAAATGATAAATGAATAAAAAAAAATACCCAAAAGTTATAAAACCGTAAACATGTTATACGCTTCTTTTTTCATCGAACAGGTTCATACTTTTCGACATGATTAAGTCGTCTGCTCAGTACTGATGGTGGCCGGTATGAAAGTCGGATATCGACCTCGTATATCGGTCTTTCTGTATAAGAACGACCTGGGCATGAGCTTCACACGTGAAGCTCGTGCCCAGGTCGTTCTTATACGGAAAGACCTCGTACTCAGTCGATATCCTATACTTAAAATGTAAAACGTTAACCGATTGCTTTTCAAACACATTGGCAGAAAACTTAATAAAGGAAAATATACAGTGCAAGTCTCAGCATCAGGTTGAAGGTTCGATTCCCACGGCTGGCCATCTAAAATTACTAACATTCTCTTGGATGAGACGTTAACTCTTTCATTACTGAATAAATAAACTGTATTTCTCAAGGGCTACAAATACAATTCTGCTGTAAGATCAAGAGACAGTTTGGTCATAATCTAGAATACAGCAATGGACAGGGTAGATCAGAGATCAGACTGCACATTTTGTGCAGTCTGATCTTGATCTACACTGTCCACAAAAGCTCCTGGTGTCGTCTATGGTATGGAAAGAGTTACACCTAGGTCCTGTGTGACAGTGCTATATACCAAGCACAATGAAGAACCAGGTTTCATCCTGTATCTTGCACTATCCCCTGTAAAGTAACTAACAGCCTTCAGTGGGTGTCGCCCATATGGGCAACCTATGGCGATGATATATAAAAGTAAATTAATCAAAACCAATCTTAAGCAAGATGTTGGGTGAATGAGACATGCTTGCTAAAGGCATGTACTTGCTCAATTCAGGAAAAACTCTTTTCCTTTTTCATCCCGTATAGGAACTGAATGTTAGCCTTTTAAAACAGTGTGTTTGCTTGATATGTTTGACTTGTAGGTCTGTATTTTTTGACGCGGACAGAAAGCAGATGAAGAAGCACTTGCCAGTTACAAGCAATGGCCCTTTTTCCACACAAACTTTCCAAAAACAGTCTTCAATATGGCCAGCAACACGCGTAAAGGGGCATTCGGACATTTGCGTGAAATGTCGTCTCGGATCAGCCTGCGCACTCCGCGCAGGCTATTCTGAAAAGACATTTTCCGTTTTTATGTAATTTTCTGTTTTGCAAAAGTCTACTTTAGCACAATATGTAATGTAGTCGTAAAGTGCCGTCTCGGATCAGCCTGCGCGGACTGCACAAGCTGATCCGAGAAGACACTTTACGCAAATGTCCGAATGCCCCATTTCGCGTGTTGCCAGCCATATGGGAGTGAAAAGTTGTGTTTTGTACAGGGATTGGTATAATGTGTTTCAATACAACACGCCGTAAACTATTAAAGGGTTTTCCTATATTTTTTGTCAGTAGTTTTGTTAAGTAGTTTGTCTAAAAATAGCATGTACTATAATAGATTTAACCCTTTTACAAGATGACAAAATTAAGACTTTTCCAAATTGAACAAAAACATTTGCAGGAGACAAAAGTAAATATGAAGCGACCGACGGACTTTCTCTTTGAAACTGTTGAAAACATTGTGGAAAAAGGAGAAAATGCTTATCAGCATTTTCTCCTTTTCCCACAATGTTTCCAAACGTAATTTGCTTTAGGTTTTTTAAAACTCGAGATGGTTCGATTAGCGTTGACACTTACTCCGATAAATACATTTATACGTGGGATAATTCTAGTTAGGGAAAGGAGACTCACATACTTAGAGTTTCACTTCTTTTTATGCCCTATTTGTCCCATCTTGTTTAGACAATGTACTTCCAAGATCAGTGCACATTTTGTACAGTCTGATCTTGTTCTACACTGGTCGCTGATGCTGATAAAGTTGTAGAAGGTGTTTAAGGGGTTGCAATATAATATATACTCAACAGCAAAAGAAACGCATAGACGAGTAAGGGTCTACTCTAAGGAAAGTCAGTTGTGATAGTGCCTTATGTTGGACATGTCATGAACAAAATTGTAGACTAAATGAAATAGTTTTTCTAAAGTGCTGAGTGAAATGAATTGAAGTTTGAAATTGTTCTTCTGAACTACTGAATTTTCTTAGAATGATCAATAAAATTAACTCGAGAAAACATATGCGTTTCTTTTGCTGTTGAGTATATATACAACGTGTTATGGCATTTCATTGGAGGAATTTAAAAACATGACATTAAAGTGGCTTAAACAGGTATTTAATTCATTTGTATATTTGTTTGTATGTTGTTTGACGCCGTTTTCAGCATTATCTCAGTTACATGTATATATCGGCGGGCACTGCACCTGTCTATGCTTTTCTAGACTTTCTATTACTAGTACTGCGCACAATAGTCTTTCCAAGCCACTTGCTGCTTTCCCAAATAACCATCGTCGAAATAATTATCAGCGGTGGGAGAGGAATGAATCCTATGGCAATGACTTTCATCAATCCTTGGAAAGAAATTGAGTGAGCCGAGGATTCGAACCAGCAACCTCCTAGTTTCAAGTGCAGTACCTCAGCCACTGCTTTAGCTGATTGAGCAGTATTTAGTTAACCATTTATCACACAATCGCGACTTTTAACGAAATTAAGTAAGAAGCTTTTTGAAAACATTGTGGGAAAACGAGAAAATGCAGGTTCGAAAACAATTTAGCATTTTCTCCTTTTCACACTGTGTTTTCTGCCGCAACAACGACAAATATCGTCATTTGATCTACATTTAATTTGTTCTTTGCAACAACTTTGAATTTGAAGGTGTTTAAAATTGTGTCGTCTATTTAAGAGTTAGTCGGTTCCTTCATATTAATGTATAGCTATCCAGTTTGCAATAAAGACAAACATAAACGAGCCATGCTCTGTGAAAAGGGGGTTTAATTCGTCTGCAAAAAGTATCGACTCAGGTTAGCCTTTAATCTGCGCAGGCTGACCAGAGTCGAAACATTTTGCTCTTGATCAATTTCCTGCTTGTCAAAGGACCAAATGACATGATTCAGTCGTTTGTTAGACAAAATGGATTTTATGGGTCCATAATCATGTACATGTAGTGACTTGCTTTGTATAATGCCTCCTGGGGATGCATTGAATTCTCTTTTGCCAGAGCATGGCCCAAATATAGGTGTATCCAATATAGCTATAGAAGTGAAGATTCTGATGTGTCGTACAAATCGATCAAGATGAAGACAAAGATCCACATGGTCTGAAGAAGTGTTGGAATAATGTAAGACCGTCTGCTAAGAAAAGATGGTCCCTGGTCGCTCATTGTGTGCGCTGCGGCGTTTATTTCGCAGGTATGTTCCTTTTTATTCTCATCAGAAAATAATTCTATTAACGATAAAGGCGTTTTAAGTTGCTATTTACGGACGGCGTGGCTCAAAGACCAGGCACAGAACGTACAGTCTAATCTCCGATCTACACGGTCCAAAGTTAAAAAGACGTTTTAATCGTTAGGCTGCTAAGCGCGATCAATGACCTTCTACGGACAATGTAGATCAAGATCAGACTGCACAGAACGTGCAGTCTGATCTTTGATATACACTGTCCGATATGGAGATATTTTACTCCAAAAAGTAAGTTTGAAATAGCAAAATTCGGGTTTTTACTATCGGCTTGCAAGTTTCATTCGATTTACTTAGTAGGTTAAGACTTAAGAAATTTTTGCGAACGGCAAGGCTCAAGATCAGGCACAGAACGTGCAATAAAATTTCGGATCAACAGTCTAATTTCAAAATGCCGACTTTTAATGACCCTGGGAAAGAAGTCCTTTTAAAACCTTGTGGGAAAAGGAGAAAAGGTTGGTAACCAACATTTTCTCCCTTTCCCGCGATGTTTTCTACCCTATCAAAGAACAATTGTAGGCCCTACTATTTGAGCCACAATGAAATTGTCGTCTGCAAATGCTTTCAATTTGGACTAGGCTAAAATTTTGTTTTCTGGTAAAGGGTTAACAAAAAAGAAAAAGAGAAGAGGGAAAAAATAATGATAAAACAACAAAAAACAAAAAAACTTGAAATTGGAATATATCTTTTCAATAAACCGTCTATTTATCAATTTGTGTTCCCTTTTGGCCAATACCGAAATATGACAAGTAAAACTGGATATCCTCCAAAGTTGCATTGGAGAAAGCTCTGATAACTTGAATAAAAAGACAGATCGCTGTGAAAAAGTGATGTACAGTAAAGGATTTGACCACTTACTCAAAATGGAAGAAAGAAACGACACAAATTTTACCAAAGCCAATTGATTGATGCTCTTCAACTTTATAACTGTTACAAATTTGCCTTAAACGACATTTAAAATATCCACGGAACTATCGATAATCAAGAATGATTTAGATTTAAAGCATAAATAAAGGCATTTCTCCCCCCTTTTCTATAGGTGATCGGCGGAGGGATACAAACATCAGGCCTCTATTATGTTTACTTCCGGTCTACATTTAACGCTTCTGCAGTTGCGACGTCATGGCTTTGCTCAATGTCGTTCGTTGGTTGGTTTCTAGGATGTAAGTACAAACGAGGTGAAGGGTTACCGTATATTTTCATACCTCCTGAGAATGCATGGCCTATGCATTCTCAGAAGGTATGAAAAGATGCCATAACACTTCACCCCTGTCAACAAGTCTATAGCGTTCATGTAAAGTGGGCAAAACAAAAAAATGGTCTTGAAGCCATTTTTGATGTTTCAGACCGTTCTCTGCATTCAGGGCCAAATATAGAACCTGGGATGTCTTTGTAACTTGGAGGATGGTTTCTTGACTTATAAATTCTGTTGTTCTGCTCACTGGTCCTAAAAATGGGAGCTTTATAAGGACTTAGTACATGTAGGCTGACTTGCTGAGTCATTGAAATTAACAGCTTCTGTTTCTTCGAGCTTAGCTTTAGATGTTACTAGAAATATCGAATTTTTTTAAACTCTTTACCAAATGACAAAACTTAAGACTCATCTAAATTGAAAGCGTTTGCAGACGACAAATCAGATGTTTCTTAAAAGAACAAATTTGTCTTTAAAAGAATAGCAAACATTGTGGGGAAAGGAGAAAATGCTGGTTACCAGCATTTTCTCCTTTTCCGACTGTTTCAAATGCTTTGGTTTTCAGGGTCGTTAAAAGGGTGGTTGTGAGTTAAAAGGTTAAAAGGGGAAGGAGTTGCAGATCCGTGTATCCGTAAATTCTTGATAACCACATTAGATTGGCTATTCCAAGCTTTTGCTATGTTTTGACGTGAGTCATGTTCTGGGAAAAAAAAGGGGGGGGGGGGCAATGCATCTGCAAAAAGTATCGACTCATGTCAGTCTGCGCAGGCTGACGTGAGTCGAAACATTTTGCAATTTTCAAATTTTCTGCATGTCCAAGGACCTTTCTACCTCCAGATTCACTCAGCCGTCAGAGTAATTGGATTTCATGGATACATAATTAAGATACCTTAAAGGCCTAAATAGCGACCAAAAGTAAACAATGCAGGTGTTAAAATGCATGTGAATTTCAGTCATGAGTCTTCAGAGTATTGACCTACTTTTATAATTCATTATTTTTTTCTGCCAGCGACTAACACGTAGACTGACCATACAAAAACAGATCGTCACCTTCATAATAATTTCCATACTTTTAAATGGTCTGATTTAAATTTAGATGCATTTTCAGTCCGCTTTGTTTACTAATGGCCGCTGTTGGGGCTTTAGTTCTCATGATTTGCTCTTTCTATTGCAGCTGCCATAGGAGGTCATATCATCAAAAGATTTGGATGTCGTGTTTGTGCATTGATCGGGGCGATGATAAGCAGTTTTGGCTTTGCAATGTGCATGTTTGCTCACAACTTCTACACGCTATTCTTCCTCTATGGCATACTTGGGTGTAAGTAGAGCTTATCATGATGAAAAGATATTTTTGTGAAAGAATTTAAGTTCAGCCATTACCCATCGGCAAGGGCTCTTGAGGCTGCTCAAACTATTGTACTGTTCCTCTCTTGGTTCTCATCCGGCATTTAAAAAAAAATGATGTATAACTTAAAGGTAATTCAAGGCGCTGGAATTTTGATTTTGGCCAAAATTAGAGAAAGATATTAAATAATAAGAACTTTGCATATGAAAAATCCGATACAAAATTTGATTGGTCATTCGTAGTCACGTGATCTTGAATTCTAAATATAGTCAAAAGTAGAGAGTGTGTTTTTCGCCCACAGACGTAAAATATGTGATGACCGAGACCGGGCTTAGTCCAGCTTCTCCGCAGAATATTAGAACATTTCTCAAATATATGAGCCATGCTCTATGACAAGGAGGTTTAATGCATCTGCAAAAAGTATCGATTCATGTCAGGCTGCGCAGTCCGCGCAGGCTGACATGGATCGAAACTTTTTTGCTATAGCTTAATTTTCTGCATGTTCTAGAACCATTCTACCCCAGGATTCGTCCCGTATTAGACAAAATGGATTTTATGGATCCACAATGATGAGAAGGCTAGCTTACTATAAAGCATCATGGAGAAGCATTAAAATCCCTTTTGCCGCGATCGGATGTGCCAAAAATTAGGATTAAAATCAATTAATGCTGACTTATTTTGTGATATGAGAACGACCAAATGCCAAGAGATTTTTCGGCGTAGCTGAATGCGCTGGCTTTTGACCTACTTCTTATTACTGGTAAAAAATGAATACGGGTAGAAGGTGATTTGCAATTAGTAAAAATATGCACATGTTTATTCGGCGGGCCCAGGCAGGCATATTTGCTCGCACAATTATGAAACCACTATTAACAAGTGTTGCCAACGCTAATCGATACCCCGATGCCTTGATTCATACACCATAGCACACTAATGTAGTAGAGAATGATTCTTTTCTTGTGCTATTTGTAAATCTAATATTTCTCTAAGCGTTACCCAATAACCCAATACTACTTTAAAAGAAAAAAAAAAATTAAAAAAATGAAAATAAGTGAGGGAAAAAAAAAAAACCCGTGAGGTTACTTTTTTTATATTTTACTTCATGTTGGGCCACAAGAGAGCCTCAATAAACATATACAAGTGTCACTCACGCCGTCTATCTTATTCAAAGATATTTTTTGATTTTCATTCTTTCAGGCGTTGGAAATGGAATACAGTTGTGTGGTTTTTACACTGCTGTGAACTTCTGTTTCGAGAAATACGTGAACTCGGCCCAGACCTTTGCGTCGGTTGGTGTCGGGATAGGAGTCTCCATATACTCAGTAGTTTTTACGGGTACGTGTTAGTAGTATAGGGAGTCTCTTTTGTACATCAGACAGGCCTGGTCTGATGTACAAAGAGACGTCCCTGTAGTCCCTACGTTGCCTACCTTACAGAGAGTTTGTCCCCAGTTTGCCTACCCTGAAAGAATTTACATTTTTTATAATACCCAGTTTGCCTACCCTGAGGGGGATTTTTCTGCAATTAAAGGCAAAGGGGGCGGCCAAAAATGACACATTTTCGAGGGCTCTATAAGGATCTAACAGGTCTGATCACTGAGTTGGACTTAGTTTTTTTTTTACCCATATGCTATTAGGATTGCTTTATTGTTTACTTCTATCCACTACTTGGCCTTTAAGTGGTTTCTCTCTAAAAGCCTGATCACTGAGTTGGACTTAGTTTTTTCACCCTATGGATGATTTCTCTCTCTAAGAGCCTGAACACTGAGTTGAACTTAGTTTTTTCACCTATGAATGATTTTCTCTCTCTAAAAGCCTGAACACTGAGTTGGACTTAGTTTTTTCTGCATCTATGGATGATGATTTTCTCTCTCTAAAAGCCTGAATACTGAGTTGGACTTAGACTTTTTTCTGCATCTATAAATGATTTATTCTCTCTAAAAGACTGAGTACTGAGTTGGACTTAGTCTTTTTCTGAGTTTTTTTACTCTCTGGAGTGTGACTCTTTGGAATGTAACTCATTGGAGTGTAACTCTTCTAAAAGAAAGAAGTTTGACAATTTGAAGAAATGACAATTTTGAAGAAAGATCTTTCGTGGTAAATGGTTAGTCCTGAAAAGGACTGTTGGGTTAGCTCTGAAAAGAACTGTTGGGTTAGCCCTGAAAAGGGCTGTTTTGTTTTGGAGGCTGTGTTTTTTCGTCTCACGTTGTTTTTTTCCACTTCTAATGACAGCATCCGAAATTCGCTTGGCAAATGGGGCATGCTTCAACTCTTTTTCTGATTACCATTGCTCCATTACCGAAAGTAATCTTCCTCCCAAATTCGATATCAACCAAAATGACATCCGGTGTTGTCTTTAAAAATAGCTGAACTAATCTTTCGCCGAGATCTTTGTATGGCTGTGTTATACGTTGTAGTTGGTTTTGTTCCTCCTCTCCTACGAAATGAGTGTTTAGTTGTAATAACTGTTGACCTGCATTTAGATATTCTTGGAGAGCCTCACGTAGTTGATAATTTATCTCCTCCATATTGATGCTGCTTCCGAATATTGATACTGCTTTCGAATATTGATACTGCTTTCGAAGTGTTCGTTAGCTGAGAGTCAAAAAATGATGAATGTATGGAAATAACGCTGGGTTTTATACGTTTAAGGAGGATTGAAATTTTTAAAGAGCGCGGACCTGACGGGAAACACCAGGATTGTACTGTGTGACACTGAGTTAGGAGTGGTAAAAACAGCATGAAACGCCGACGCGGGAAAAACATAGGAAAAAATGACGTCATGAGTCAATCAGTTCAATCCTCTGTAAAGCTATAAAACCCAGCGATATTTTTTACATAAAATCATATTTGTTCCAGTATGGTTCGAATTCTTGTCTGCCCCCACTGCGCAAGCAGATGTCTGATAGAGTGTGGGAAATGTTTTGCCATACTTTTTTACCCTTGTGTTTTGTTGATTTGCAAAAGAAACAGTTCTTTGTTACTCGTTTTTTCTTCTTTTCGTTGTTTTGCTTTTTCTCCTCTTTTAGATCCAAAGTTTGTTGTTTTCTTAGATTATCGCTTGTAGATATTTTTTTCTCTGCCTGTTCTGTTATTTTGCAGATTTTTGAATCGGTGATATCCGTTGTGTCGGACTGCATGTCTACGGTCTGATTTTCAACCGGTGATATTGTAGTCTGTAGTGAACTTGTTTTCCATGTATTTTCGTTGTAGAATGAATTTAGTGTCCCGACGAATTTCGTATGTTGGAGACCGACAACGTTTTAAAACGATGGTGAAATTTCGATGTCATGACTGTGTGGGTTCACGTAGACAAAAAAACAAATGTTCCTGTCTGATTTTCTTTTTTGGACAATTTCTGGACCAATCTCCTGCTTCGTTGCACGTAAAACAAATATTTGTTCTCTCACCATTCATCCGATATCGTTTGTCGAGCGTCGCTTGATCTAAAACTCTGTAGCTGATAGTACAGCGTATAGAGCTATTTATTAAAAAAAAAGCTTTACTACTAGACGCTGACGTAGTGTACCTCTACCCAATGGTCTATTTATAGCAACAGACGCTAACTATTGTGATCTAAGCCCCTGTCACATTAAACGGCGTTTCCACTGAGTTGCCACGGTGTTGTTTAAGTTCCCAGAGTACCAAGAGATCGCAGGAAAAATGCGAAGCTCCCGTGGCCTATTATCGCGTTCCTGATGTTGATGAAAAAAAAGCAAGAAGGATATCAAGTACATTGATATCTGTTCTCTGTACCCTTATGTTTGTAAACACAAATCCTATCCTGTAGGTCAGCCAGAAATTTTGTCTGCTGAGAATATTGACATGAACAATATTCGACAATATGAGGGCTTAATCAAATGCAAAGTTTTACCTCCAACTGATTTGTTTCACCCCGTTCTCCCAGTTCACTGTAACAACAAAATGATGTTTCCACTCTGTATGAAATGTGCAGAAGAAAGTTCAAGTATTTGTAGCCATGGTAAAGAAGAGAGGGCTTTGGTCGGAACTTGGGTTACTTTTGAATTATTCAAGGCTCTTGACTGCGGTTATCGATTATTGCAAGTGTATGAAATTTGGCATTTCAATTCTGTGTCAGATCAGTTCTTTAAACGTTATGTGGACAATTTCTTGAAAATTAAGCAAGAAGCCAGTGGTTATCCAGATCGGTGTCAATCAGACTCAGAAAGAACAATTGCACAAAGACATTACGGAATATGAAGACAAATGTGAAACTCGTGGTATTTGCGAATTTGCATTGTAAAAAATATTTCAGTGTGATTTTTTTCATTGTCAAGAAAATGTTTTTTACGCTGTATTGTAAAAAAATGTTTCCTTATGAATTTTTTCATTGTCAAGAAATTTTTTTATGTTGCATTGCAAAAAATGTTTCATTTAGTTCTGTTCAATAAAAATGCTTTCATTTTCAATGATGTTATCATTTTATCATTAGCCTTTAAAGAGTAAAGTAAAGTAAAAAATGGATGTACAATCCATATTATTTCAACATCCTTGTAATATTTTCATCACAGGGCCGAGCGGTTGTGGAAAAACAGAGTTCGTTCATAAATTAATTGAGTATCGAGAAGACTTGTTCAACATCGTTCCTGAAAGAGTTGTTTGGTGTTACAAAGAATGGCAACATGCCTACAGTGTTATGCAGGAAAAGTTTAATTCACAATTTGAATTGATAAAATTCGTGGAGGGGATTCCTGACGACGAAAACGAAATTGTCAGTGATGTATCCATACCACATTTAATCGTCTTTGATGACATGTTGGGGGAAAAAGATGAGGAAAAAATTAAACTTTGGTTTACAAGAAAAGGTCATCATCGTAATGCAAGTGTGATTTACATCACGCAAAATATGTTTCAACAATCGAAATCGAGTCGAACCATTAGCCTTAATTCTAGATATATGATTTTATTTCGAAATGAACGAGATAAGAATCAGATTAAAACATTAGCTCGACAAATGCAAGCCCCACATTTGGTACCTGCTTATGAAGATGCTACATTGTCGGACCATGGATATCTAGTCGTAGATTTTCATTCACAAACAAACAAAGAATTAAGACTCCGAGCAGATATATTTTACCGTTGGTATACACAAGGTAATGAAAGAGGACCTGTTATTTATTCTTCTGCTTAAAAAAGTTTCTTTAAGAAAAGTTTTTTATGCAAAAGTTCTTGCTTTAAAAGAGAATTACATTTTTAAATATAAATCATTTTTATGATACCCATCCGTGAGTAAACATGGACTTACCACCTACACCAAGATCGGTTTTAGCTGCTTTGCGAAATTTAAGTCAACAAACTGATAAACATGAAAGAGAAGCTGTGTTAAAAGCAGGATTAAAAGAAATTTTAAAATGGTTTACATTAGCTGCGCAAAACATCATCGAAAATAAAATCAAATTACCAAAACAAACCATAACGTACATGACAAAACATAGAGCAGATATTGAACAGCTAGCAGATCCGTCCATAGATGAGGAAAGTAAACGTAAAATCATTTTAAAACCTGGAGGGGGTGGATTTCTAGGTGGTGTGATTATCAGAAGTTTGCTGAGATGGGATGGAACAAAAACCATCAGAAAATTTGGAGCTGAAAGACAAACTCGAAAACGTGTTCCACGAAAGCGTGCTCCGCCAAAGAAGAAGTTTCCAAAAAAGAAAAAATCTCCAACAAAGAAGAAATCTCCAAAAAAGCTTACTCCAAGAAAGCGTGCTCCACCAAAGAAAAAATCTCCAAAGAAGAAGAATTCACCACCAAAGAAGCATGCCCCAATTACGATTGATGAAAGATTTGTTACTACCCGAAAACGAAGTTCTGTAGGAAGCAACATTTCAGAACATCAACAGTATCCGAAATCCGAAGAGGAAAGAATGAGAAAAAAACTGCAGGATTACGAAAGAAAGTATTCAAGATTCATATTACCAGGTAAAAAATTATCGTTTCAAGAAATCCCCTCCAGCACGTGGTCTCCAAAGACATTAGCTAAACATAAAAAAGGGTTAAAAAAATATAAACGAATGTTTTATGATATGGTGAAACACAACCTTGATACAGGGAGATATAATCTTGACGATAAAAATGAGGTGCTCCACCTTGGGAAAGGAAGATCTGTTCCCGTGGATTCATCTTTATCTACAGCCACTACATTAGCCAACGATCTCTATTCACAGTTTTCTTAAGAAATTTTAACAACAAATTTTGTCTACAAAAAACATTATATTAGCTATAAATGTTAGTGATATGGAACTTGTATTATCATTTAATCCGAAATCGAGATCAAGTCAACATGAAGAAGAAAACACCTCTGATAAAAAAACATGGTTCAATGGTTATGGCTATGATACAGGCTAAACCAAAAGCACGTAAAAAACTTGTAAAAGATTCGTCGCCTGAAGTGATAAAATGCATATCGGAATGCTGTCATAATGTTTTAAAAGGCAATGTACATTTATCATCACCTCAGAAGAAGAAATTGTATTCAAGTAGGCAGCATCTCAGACGTTTAGCTTCGAAATCAGTCTCAGTAAAAAATAAAAAACAAATATTAAATCAAAAAGGTGGATTTCTTCAATTGCTTGGTCCTGCTTTATTACCATTGTTAGGAAAAGCCGTTATCGGAGGAATAGGAGGAGCTCTTAAGGCCTTGTAATTTTATAATTTTGTAATTATGTCTGTTAAAAAAATGGTTATTGTGCCTTACCAAACCTTAGAAAATATGAATCGTTGGAAAGCCGAACAAGCTCAAAGACCTCGTTTACCACCCAATCCACAAGTTGTAGATGTAGTACATCTTCAACAGGACATGGGACATATTTTACAAAACACCAATTTATCAGAATCGGAAAATGCTCAAAAGTATGGTGAGACTTTGTTTAAGTTACAAAATTCTCTTCAAAAAGCAAGACCGACTTTGAACAATTTACTTTCAACGACAAAAAGTGATGATAGTGTACAGAAATCAGCATCTGTTACCTTGCATGATCAAATTTTGCAAAGTGTACCAAAAACCATGAAAAGAAAAGCCGAGTTACTTTTGAATATGATAAAAGATAACAATAATTCAACTTGGGATGAACAAGGAGTTGTGTCATATAAAGGCGGACGCATTCATGGTTCCAATATCATCGATCTTATCAATGATGCAATACGTCAAAGAAAAGGTGTTGAACCCAAAGGCTGGAAAACTTTTTCAAAGGCATTACATGAAAGTAATATTCCGCAAGAAGTCATTGGCAATCCAAGCAGATGGAGGTGGATGCATAAAACTTATGATAAAGCTTATGATAAGCCGCCGAGTGAAGATGAAGAATCCCATGGTGAGTCTGATTACTTATTTCACACACCAAAAAGTGTACAAAAAACTGCAAGGAAATCGCCTGCAAAAAGTGTTAAAAAATCTACGATGAAAACTCCATACATGAAAACTCCATACATGAAACCTGAAGAAAAAGAAAGACTGAAGCAATTCTATACTAAAGAGTTGTTAACTCCACCAGAATCTATAAAAAAGACCCCTAGTCGTAAAACGGCTCAGTCATGGGAGCCCTGGTAAAGCCTAAACTTGATTACGTGTTAAGAAAGTTATTTTATGATCCCAAAAGTACTGTCGCATTTACTGGAATAAACCAATTGTATCACGCTGCAAAATCTGTTTTGAAAGGAATAAGATACAAAGATGTTCAAGAGTGGTTACGAGGCGAATCCACCTATACCTTACACAAACCAATCCGTCGACGTTTCAAAAGACGAAAAACTATTGTAAGTGGTATAGATTATCAATGGCAAGCTGATTTGGCCGACATGCAACATTTAGCAAAACAAAATGATAACAAGAAATATTTACTTTGTGTAATCGACGTGTTTTCAAGATTTTCATGGGTTGTCCCTATTCCAAATAAAATGGGAAAAACTTTGATTCGAGCATTTCAATCTATTGTTCAGAAATCAAAACGAAAACTTTTGGCACTTCAAACAGATAAAGGTTCGGAATTCAAAAACAAACTGTTTCAACAATACTTGAAAAAGAGTCAGATTCATTTTTTCACCACCGAAAATCCAGAGACAAAAGCAAGCCTCGTTGAAAGATTTCAACGAACTTTAAAATCGAGAATGTGGAAATACTTTACGTACAAGAAAACAAGACGTTACATTGACGTATTGAATTCTTTAGTTCAGAATTACAATCATACTTTTCACAGAAGTATTAAAACATCTCCTGCAATGGTAACAAAATCAAATGAGGCAGAGGTTTCGAAAAATCTGTATCCTCGATTATCGACAATCGCTATGACGAAAAAGCCAAAATTCGAAATTGGAGATCGTGTTCGGATCAATAAAACAAAACGCACATTTGATAAGGGATATTTACCAAATTGGAGGCAAGAAATATTTGAAATCACTCATGTTAACAAGACATTTTCACCTATCACCTATAAAATAAAAGATTTACAGGGTGAACAAATTTTGGGAACTTATTATGAATACGAACTTCAATTAATAAAAGATGATGAAGTCTATGAAATTGATTCAGTTCTTGATAGACGTACAAGGCGTGAGGGCAAAAAATTAATCAAAGAAATAAAAGTCAATTGGAAAGGTTATCCAAAAAAATTTCAAAGTTGGATACCAGAATCGCATTTGGTGTCTTTGAAGGGGAAAAAATCTTATAGATAAAAAAATCTTATAGATAAAAAATCTTATAATAAAAAATCTTATAAAAAGACAGTACATTTATGATGAATTCACAGTCAAACATTGAGTGCGCGACAGAAAGTGTCGATAGTGTTGGTACTAAAAATTACAGCTGCTGTGGAAATCGTGTTCCAAAGAATCAGTTCACATATATTTCACAGATAATAGTCATTTACGCAATTATTGCAACCTCCATAGTACATTTAAGTATTCAAAGTCAGGATCGTGAATTGTGGTTGATACTGTTAAGTAGTTCACTCGGATATATTCTCCCATCTCCGGGGTTAAAATTCACAAAGACAGAACAAAAACAACCGGGACTTGATTTCATTGACAGTAAAAAATAAAATATTAAAAAATGAATTCATTTTATGTTACTCTACCTAGCGATAGTTCCATAAACCTTTATCCGAACAACACACAGTGCTGTTTTAAAGTTCATTTACCAAAGACAGTTCATATTGATAGGGAAAATTGGGAAGTTGCATTAGTTCAACTTATTACCCCCTCTCAGTTTTTAAACGTAAGTGAACAAGAAGCAAAGTTCGAAATTATAACTGCAGATAACGCTTTATACAATGCAGTAGCAGCGGTAGATAAAAAAAGAGATAATATGGAGATATCTGTATTAAGGCGAGACGATGAAGGTAGAGCAGAAAAATGGTCAATTTTATTTACCTTTCCACCGGGTAGTTACACTTCACCAAAGCATATTATAGAGGTGATCGATGATTTGGTTCAAAATAACCTATCGGGTATCCTTCAAAAGAATTCAATGCTACTGTCTATTAGCTATTCAACCTCATCCAAACGTCCGAAACTTGCAATCAGAAATATTACAAAAACCGGAATCAAATTCCACTCATCGCTGTTTTTAAAACTGGGAGGATCGCCAGAATTTCAAAACGAGGCGATTTATCCGGGTAGAAGATTTTTAAATGCATTTAAATACAGTCCTAACATCGATGCTGGCTACAACCATCTGTTTGTTTATTCAGATATTGCCGAACACACTATAGTGGGTGATACATTTGCTCCCATACTTCGTGTTTTACCGTTCAAACCAACCGAATCAGTTGAAAATAATTATGAAACCCAACATATCAACCATGATATTACATTACCGCATTATATCCCCGTTTCGAAATCTGATTTCGATACTATTCACATTCAAATAACAGGGGATTCTGGCATATCGTTTCATTTCATTACTGGTAAGACAATCGTCAAGTTACATTTCAGACAGAAAAAATAAAAAATATTTGATATTTTGAAATAATTAAACTGATACATTGACAAAAAAATGCTGCCAGTTTATCTTGGCGTAAAACATCAGTATGGGTATGGATTAGGTTCCCTATTTAGATCAGCACTTAAAACAGTGACACCATTGCTTAAACCCTTGGTCAATTCTGGTTTTAATGCTATAAAAAAAGAAGGAATCAAACAAGGAATACGTGCAGCAGAAGATATCCTTTTACGTGGTAAAAACCCCAAAAAAGTTGCAGTCTCGCGGGGAAAACAATATGTTAATAATTTAGCGCAACAGTTAATACCTGGGATAAATAAACGAAAATCACAAAAGACAAGTCATTTATCCTCTCGATCTCACAGGGGTAAGATTATTAATAAAAGACAAAGAAATCATTACACTAGACCGAGACCTCTTGATATATTTGATTGAGAGAAAAAATCTTTTTTGAAAATGATGCAAAGTGGATCTTGCGAATGCAGTAAATCAGAACTCGATGTTCTTTCTGTACCACCCACATTGACAACGATGCAAGAAAGTCAATGGGTTGAACATTTTCCAATATCATCTTTGACAAACAATTCACCGATAGAATTCATCATACCACCTCAAACCGAACATTGGACAGATTTATCACAATCGTATTTGTATATCAAATTCAAAATCGTTAAAGCAGATGGCAGCAATTTAGATGCCGGCTCAAATGTAGCCCCTGTAAACAATTTCATGCACAGTATGTTTAGCAGTATCGATTTGTATCTAAATAATAAACTAATCAACAGTAATTCAGACACCTATCCATACAGAGCATATATCGAAAATCTTCTGTCATATAATGCCGACTGTAAGACTACGTTTTTGAAAGGTGGTGTACTTTGGATCGAAGACACCAGTGGCCAATTCGGAGCACTCAACCACGATGGGAATAATGAAGGATTACGGGGAAGAATCGCTGTAATCACACTAAGCAGAACTGCAGAGCTTTTCGGACGATTGCATCTTGATCTATTTCAGCAAGAAAAATATTTACCTAACGGTATTGAAATCAGACTTAGATTAAACAGAGCTTCATCAAACTTTTGTCTTACGGGAGGTACTGGTGCACTAGCTGCAAAAATTGTATTGGAAACAGTCAGTTTACATATGCGAAATGTCGAATTGTTGCCTGTTATTGCGAATGATCTAAATCGAATTATTTCTCAGCAAAACATGAAAATTCCTATCCGCAGAGTAGAAGTAAAGACTTTTACCATTGGTAATGGACTTCAGTCTAAAGTTGAAGATCATTTGTTTCAAGGACAGCTTCCGAAACGTGTTTTCATTGCAATGGTAACAAATGCTAGTTATAATGGAGGTTATGATACGAATCCATTTTTCTTTCAACATTTCCATCTGTCAAAAATAGATGTATCATGTAATGGTCACAGTATTCATAACAGACTTTGAAAATGGCCTGTATTTGAAATCATATTTGTCAATGTATCAGGCTGTCTCAGCCTTCGGGCTCAATAAATCATTTGATATTGCCAAAGAAGATTATGCTGGTGGATACTGTTTGTGGGGGTACGATTTGACAGCTGATCAAGGTAGTGAAGAAGGTCAACTTCACCCTATAAAAACTGGAAGTCTTCGAATTGAGCTTCAATTCGCCCAAGCCTTGGCAGCAGTGGTCAACGTTATTGTTTTTGCTGAATTTGACAACCAGATCGAAATCAACAGTTTGAGAGAAATCATCACAGATTACTAACTTTGGAAAAAATCACATCAGAAAAAACAGTACTTTTCAGGACTAAAGAGCATATATAGAAAAAACAATGCTTGGACTCAGATTTGCTATATCACTGAGAGAAGAAGCAGAAAAAGTGAAATATTCTACTCCAAAGTGCATCTCTACTCGGAAAAATGACATTCACAATAGCTTCGAAAAACATATGATTGAAGAATTACAAAATCTTATTGTCAGTGAAGTTCGCAACCAGTGTTACGGATGTCAAGTGGACCACCCCAGTCAAATACAGCACGAGCTGTGTTTATTCAAGAACAGACAAGAACATACGGATATGTTCATAGAAAAAGCTATTATGGAATTAAATCCATACAAAATCATGGAAAAATGGTATCCTGAATTAATGGAAATGAAACTCGATGACAGTGACTATGTGGAAACCTACAGAATATGGCAAAATATAAAACAAAACATTTTATCTGAAATCACAGAATCGTACTTACAATACTGGTGTGACAAAGTAAAACAATCCTGGGAAGAAAGTGACTAAGAAGAAAAAACGTGATGTATACTTCTGAAATTCAATACATATTGGATCACGGAACCTGGATAAAAAATCTACAGGCGAAAGTCTGTGCAAAAGACCAGTTGCCTCGACAGAAACCAAATCATGTGAAAGCCTACATTGTGAATACAGAGAGATCAAATAAACCAGGAGAACACTGGGTGGCGGTGATATTCAACAATAATGACAATGTACTATACTTTGATCCGTATGGACTACCACCACTTGAGCCAGAAATCATTAACTTTTTAGACAATCATTCTTCAACATGGAGATACAATCGACAAACTCTTCAGAGTCTACAGGGTAAAGTTTGCGGACTTTACTGTATCTTTGTATTGGATGCTGCTGCTAGAGGATACAATATACAGAAATATCTTCAACAGAAATTCCTCTCAACGAAACACCATCGAAACGATCGAGATGTATCATTGTGGTTTAATCAACACTACGGAATTCTATACAAGAAAATTTCAGAGACTCAAACCCACAAACAGTGAAAAATGATCTTCTTTTGCTATCAATTCATTGTGAATATTTCATTTTTTGTCTTTTTTACAGGTCATTGTAAAATATGTTCATTGTAAATATGTTCATTGTTCAGTTCTGTTCAATAAATAAAAGTTCAAAAACAATAGAGTTCTTCATTCTGTTTTCCCCAAGACTTGTTCTGTCTACATTTTTTCCCATACATCGGGTCATAACTTTTTTGCTATATTAGCATGAAACGTAGGATGGGAAAAAATGTATGTGCTTTCCGCCAGGTCCGCGCTCTTTAAAAATTTCAATCCTCCTTAAACGTATAAAACCCAGCGATATTTCCATACATTCATCATTTTTTGACTCTCAGCTAACGATCACTTCGAAAGCGGTATCAATATTCGAAAGCAGTATCAATATTCGGAAGCAGTATCAATATGGAGGAGATAAATTATCAACTACATGAGGCTCTCCAAGAATATCTAAATGCGGGTCAACAGTTATTACAACTAAACACTCATTTCGTAGGAGAGGAGGAACAAAACCAACTACAACGTATAACACAGCCATACAAAGATCTCGGCGAAAGATTAGTTCAACTATTTTTAAAGACAACACCGGATGTCATTTTGGTTGATATCGAATTTGGGAGGAAGATTACTTTCGGTAATGGAGCAATGGTAATCAGAAAAAGAGTTGAAGCATGCCCCATTTGCCAAGCGAATTTCGGATGCTGTCATTAGAAGTGGAAAAAAACAACGTGAGACGAAAAAACACAGCCTCCAAAACAAAACAGCCCTTTTCAGGGCTAACCCAACAGTTCTTTTCAGAGCTAACCCAACAGTCCTTTTCAGGACTAACCATTTACCACGAAAGATCTTTCTTCAAAATTGTCATTTCTTCAAATTGTCAAACTTCTTTCTTTTAGAAGAGTTACACTCCAAAGAGTTACATTCCAAAGAGTCACACTCCAGAGAGTCAAAAAAAACTCAGAAAAAGACTGAGTCCAACTCAGTACTCAGTCTCTTAGAGAGAAAAAATCATTCATAGATGCAGAAAAAAGTCTAAGTCCAACTCAGTATTCAGGCTTTTAGAGAGAGAAAATCATCATCCATAGATGCAGAAAAAACTAAGTCCAACTCAGTGTTCAGGCTTTTAGAGAGAGAAATCATCCATAGGGTGAAAAAACTAAGTCCAACTTAGTGATCAGGCTTTTAGAGAGAAACCACTTAAAGGCCAAGTAGTGGATAGAAGTAAACAATAAAGCAATCCTAATAGCATATGGGTAAAAAAAAAACTAAGTCCAACTCAGTGATCAGACCTGTCAGATCCTTATAGAGCCCTCGAAAATGTGTCATTTTTGGCCGCCCCCTTTGCCTTTAATTGCAGAAAAATCCCCCTCAGGGTAGGCAAACTGGGTATTATAAAAAATGTAAATTCTTTCAGGGTAGGCAAACTGGGGACAAACTCTCTGTAAGGTAGGCAACGTAGGGACTACAGGGACGTCTCTTTGTACATCAGACCAGGCCTGTCTGATGTACAAAAGAGACTCCCTATACTACTCGTGTTTATTTAATTGCTGTTTAACTCCGTTTTCAACAGTATTTCAGTTATGGCACGAGTCCAACAGTCCAACTCGATGAACTTCTTTTTGTTACAGTTCAATAGTGTCATCATTTCAGTTTTTATTTGTTTCATCGAAAACAATACCAAAATGTATGATCTAAAATGTATGATCTAAAATGTATGATCTAAAATGTATGATCCATGCTCTGGCAAATGGAGGGATGTTCATGCATCTTCGTGATGCATTATGACGAGCAAGTCATCACATAATCATGGATCCATAAAATTTATATATCTAAAAATCGACTGAATCATGAGGTAGAATGGTCGTTGGGCATGCAGAAAATTTACAAATGGTAAGTAGCATCGATTCATATCAGCCTGTGCGAACTGCTCAGGCTGACATTGGTCGATACTTTTTGTTTATGCATGAAGTACCCTTTTTAGCTCTTTGCTCAACTTACACATGGTACATAATTGCATGCATCAAACATCAAAGCGCTGACAGTATGGAAAGCTGAGAGTACAACTAGTCAGTAAAATTGAATGTTATTAATTTACTTGTGAAACGAAATAACCTGAGATGACTGTCGTCAATTTCCTTGCATGATTAAACCATTTTACGCACATATATAATCTGTTTAATTTGAATCTGTTGTATGTTTTGTGTGACTTCGAACTCCTAATCACCCTCGATGACTGTTTCCTTGAAACCAACCAAAACTCGCTCAAAACTGTTTCAGATCCAAAGTCATAGCTGGATACGAACCCAGAACCTCTGATACGATAAACTGGCACTCCGTTCTAGCACATCGGTCTCCCACACATGATTCAGGGTCATGACTGTATAGTCTGCTTCTAGAGCAACAAAACTCGTGTATAAATTACACAAACTCCAAAAATTGGTAAGGTGGGAAAATGTCGATTTTCAACATGAAGCAAAACGTTATGAGAAAATGAACAACTGCTGTTTACAAGCAATCGCTAAAATTTCTCTTTATCAACGATGTCAAAGGTATTAGACAGAAAGTCGTATCTGTATGAGAATTTGTAAAGTGCTGTATATCATAGTTGGGCTCAATTCCAAGTTTAAATTTCTTTCCAGGTTTCATAGAGGAATATGGGTGGAGAGGTGCGTTGTTACTGCAGTCTGGGTTCTCTCTAAATGCCTGTGTTATAGCAATGCTACTTTTTCCGCGGCCTTTGACCAGCATCTCCGTGAGGAATACGATTCGATGGTCCGTCATTTTAAAGCTACAAGTTCTTTTACTATGCATTCACTTTTACATGGCTGTAATAACCGAATCCATGGTGTACGTGCATTTGCCTGTTCTTATTACGTCTAAAGGATTTAGTGCTAAAACAGCAAGTCTTAGTCTGCTTATTTTTGGTGTCAGTAATATAGTTTCGAGAGCGATTTATTCTATACCTTGTAAAGTTAACGTAATATTATTATACACGATGACGATGTGTACTGGCGGGGTTTTACTCATAGTCTTGCCATTTCTTCGTGTTCTATCCAGTATATTAGTTATTCTTGCTTCTGCTGGATTTACGTTCACTGTATATGGTGGAATGAACTTGCTGGTTATTCGACAAACGGCGCAACCTAACGAGTTCGTGGATGTTGCTGCAATCGCATTTTCGTTTAAAACTTTTGGAGCAGTGTCAGCGGGTCCGATTGCTGGTGAGTATAGTCTAGCATCATTATGCCTCGGTCTGTTTTGATCTGTATCACTTTCAACAGTATTTCAATATCACGGCTATAGCTCACTTCCTGTCTTTCATGTGTTTTAACAGTTCTAGTCTTAGGCTCTGCAATACCTTGTCAGGGGACACACCTATGAGACAAGCGACGAAACGACAATATTTTATCTAAAACACATATACAACAGACCAGAAACGTTTTCCGTATTGAGGCATGTACTCTGAGTAGGGTTTTCTGTATCACGCATGAACGTTAACTCTTTTGGAGCGTTATCGTGTTCTTGAACTACTATTTTTTTATATTTACTTTCGGCTCGATCCGTCAAATCCTGAAAATCTGCGGCTGTCGGTTGGTTTTTATATGTGTTTGTTTGTTATGAAATTTACTTTGTGATTTTTTTTTTTTAGTTTTAAAGGAAGGTACATGTATATAAATTCTAGAACATTTAAACACTCATTGGATTGGACCTTTGGTATCATCCGATACTCATCTCTTTACACATGCAACTCAACCTGATTCGACCATACAAAAATTTTTTAATATTTCTTTTTTGTCACATTGGATGTATGCTGACAGCTTGATACTGACGCGAAATTGAAAGCTTACTTGACATGTGTACAATGGGTACCAATTTATGTTGACAATGTCAATTTATATACAGCGACTTGTTTGGTTGGTGAAAAGAACGGCTCAAAATTCTGTTTTTCTGCTTTTCTGCTTTTCCAACTGGTTCTATGTTATTGTTTTTTAACCTTCTCCCCCGCCCCTCACCCCCCCTTTTTTTTCCCCCGAACAGTCGGTCAAATCACTGTTTAAAGAACATTTTGTCAGTGATAATTTTATTTGATTAAAACCATTTTATGGTGTCTTTTTTCAACAGGTCTGGTGTTCGACATGACGGAGGACTATAACTACGCCTTCTACATGTCTGGAACGATAGCAGTTGTAGCGTGTGTGTTTTTGATTCCGTCTATCACAGCGAAAAGTGCATTATGTTCTCGTTTCGAAAGAGTAAACTTGGATGAGATTATTTCATTTGAAGTTAAATCGGACTCAGAGAGAAAAGGAAACATATCGTCTAACATATAACGTATGACGGAGATATTTAGCATAGTAGATTATATTATAGGGTTAATTCACGTTTTTGAGGTCGTTAACATTCGCAGAGGCCTGAAAAATGGTTTAACGCCCGAGTGCGAAGCACGAGGGTGTAAAAGTATTTGAGGGCCTCTGCGAATGTTAACGACCGAAAAAAACGTGAATTAATGTTATTATTGCATAAAGGAAAAGTCTTTTAGCAATAATTTGCAGCAATAACAAAAATATTTCCATAGAAATGCAAATAAGCGAACTTCAAATGTACTGGGCATAAATGGGTAAAAACCGGAAGTCGGCGAAAAAGTTTTTGTTACGAACAGTAAAGGGCCGTTAGTCCTACATGTCAGTTTTGATTCTCTCGGTGTAAATTCACTTCGAATGATTTTTAATACAAAGTGGACTTTTGTGGGATAAACTTGCACTGGTCTGGATCGATTTTAACTAGGATAAATGAGTGGATATGAATTTCTGTGACCGAAAGACGTCCAAGGGATAGATCTATATCAAGCGAAAGAATTGCCGATCACGCTAAAAAGTGGGTGGGATGTAGATGGTGTAGAGTGCATTTCACGGGTGATTTTTTGTTCAGATCTCGATTCGACTGAGATTCTGTGCAAAATTTTGTTTGAGGTGTACTAATACCATCAAAGACAAGCCATAAAGAGGATCTAATATAGTACAAGTTCCTACAGTTTGTTGGTCGGTGTCTAGGGGAGTTCTGACAAGGACAAACGTTGTTTACAAGGAAGGCCCGGATCGAGGATATTGATAGTACAAAGCCGGGCGTTAACGGCGCTTGAATTTACTGATTAATACACGTTTTCTCCCGTTAACGCCCGGTTTTTACCCGTTAATACATGCTTATAACGGCCTAGAAAGGCACATTTTATGCAATAATAATGGTTCAGTCATCACATTCTAAAAACGGTGTTATTTTATCAGTAATACCTACGATATGGGTACTTATTAGAATTTTCGCGAAGAGACAAGACAAAATTTAATGAGTGCACAAAACACTGGTTTGAGTGGAAACTTATGTTTTTGGAATTTGTAAACCCCCTCTTATCTCTAGTTCTGAGACTGTATACACACAGCATTATTAAGAACGTTCTTTGTCCTATTCTCAAGAGTTTTTGAAGTTTGAAAGTAACAGAACTTCTGATTGGCTTAACCAAGTGGTTTAGCCAATCAGAAGTTAAGTTATTTTCTAAACTCTTCACCACACAATCCCTAGTTTTAATGACCCTGAAGGAGATGGCTTTTGAAAACATTGTGGAAAAAGGAGAAAATGCTGGTAACCAGCATTTTCTCCTTTTTCCACAATGTTTTCTACCCTATCAAGAACAAAAACCATCATTTGAGTTACATTGAATTTGTCGTCTGCAAATGCTTTCAATTTGGTCTAGTCTAAAATTTTGTCGTTTGGTAATGAGTTAAATATAGATTTAGATTTTGAATGAAACTAAAAATGGTTGATGAATATGGACCCTGATACGCCTGTGGTTTAGAGAAGTTATCGTATTCTAAAAAATTTATATTTAGTTTATCAGTTAAACCTAAATTGTGGGTACTCATTAGGCTCAATGAAACAATTCTAATGAGTACCCACAACACAGGTTTAAGTGAAGAATTTAGGAGATATGACTCTTTGAATCCTATAATACTCATATCTGTTAAGGGTAAGCTATGATACGTGTACATGTATACTGTTTCACAGCTTTACATGGATATGAAGCCTCCAAAGCAAATGCATGTCACAACATAAGCATTTTTACAGACAACACAAAACCAGATCAAACTGCCTCGAACATGCAGTCTTTCCAATGTTTCTGTGAGATATGATAGATTTCCCGAAACTTGAGACGGGAAATGCTAAAAAAAAAAACGTCTATTTCATGTATCTTACGACCAGTGAATGCCACCAATATATAGCGAAAGAAAACACAAGACCAAGTTTCACTTCATAATAAAGCTGAGGCACTGGAATGGATAACAGAACACATGTACTTAAGGCACCCAGGAGTTCGTTACACTTATCTTAATCTCTTCATATAGCTACATTCAAACACTCCAATACTTTGTATTGGCAGAGCTTATTTGCATATTACAAACTTTACATATAAAGGAAGCAAGCGTGTGAAGCGTAAGATTCTATGTCTTCAAACGAGTCTTCAGTGTTAAGACACCAATGAAGCCCGCGAAGTATTATTTTGGGAGAAAGGGTCGGTTTTCTTGGACATAAATGCTTAAAAAGGTCTTTTTTTTGCTGAACGGTATTAAAAAGATCTTCAGTGCTTTCAGTACTTTGAAATTTAATTGCAGCAGTTTAGAGATTGTGGTTTGTTCTCCGGAACAGGGACAAATTCCTAGACTTCTTTTTATTCTTACTCTTAGTCATCTTTATTTTACATCGATTGTGCCGAGCCTAGCTGCAGAGTAGGAGGCGTACATGACTTGAGATAAGGGTAATGCAGGTTCGAATCCCCAGCTCGACCACGTTCTATCCAAGAATTGATGAAAGCCATTGTGACACGATTCATTCCTCTCGCACTACTGATCATTGTGTTGATGATGGTTACGTGGGCAAGCAGCCAGTGGCTGGGGACGAATATTGTGTGAAGTGCGGTTTAAAGAAACTCCAGGAAAGCATAGATAGGTGCACTGGTCACTGCGATAGAACAGAAATAATGTTGGAATCGCCGTTAAACACCATAAAAATATATATCGATTGTAAACTGAGAAGTTTTTTACAGCGCTTGATTATTGCCTCCTGGAAACCAGACCAGTTTCAACAAAAAATTCATGAGACTGAGAGGAGCGTTGTTTTGCAACAAGTGTAGTATTATTTACTTTATTTCCCATTTGTGTATGAACTATGCCCTGGTAATGGGAGGAGGGAGAAGTGTTGAATGCATCTCCGTGATGCATCGTACCGAGCAATTCATTACATTCATGGATCCTTAAAATCCATTTGTCTTACAACCGATTGAATCATGAGGTAGACTGGTCTTTTTACATGCAGGAAATTTATCAAAAGCAAAAAGTTTCGACACAGGTCAGAAATGCCCGGACTGCGCAGGCTGACCTGGGTCTATATTTTTTTGAAAATGCATTAAACCCTTTTTTCACAAACCCCCTTTGGCTGAACCATTTGGTTTGACCAATCAGAAATCTGTGTTGCTTTGGAATTTGGGACATTCTTGAGTACTATAATAAAAGGGCAACCTGGAGGGGTTGGTAAATCGGTCCCCTGAAATGTTTGGACCGGTCGTGTACACATAGGCCTATAATCCATGCTATTCGTTCCATACGACTGGCTGCTTTCCCACATCAGTTGAGTCGAAATATTGTTCGGTTTTTATACAGAAATGTAACTTTGAATTTTACCGATTCTCCGAAGGAATCATGGCGAAAGACAATTTGTAATTTTAGATAGCCAGCCGCGGGGCTCGAACCCACATGCTCAACTGAGCCAAGACTTGATGCCAAGTTTGGAAGTCCTACGCTCTACCACCTGAGCCATGTGGGCTAGTCGAGTGATTATATCGCACATACTAAAATACGCCATGGAAGATTTATACACCATGGATACGCCATGGGGGTTTTTGATCGCCACAGCTGTTTTAGAAGTGGAATTATGTATTGCCTAGTCAAATATATTAAAATATGCATTTTACATCATATGTCTAAGTTTCAGTGGGAAAAATCGTACTTTGCAAGATATTTGTGATGATACAGAATGAATCTATGGTAATTTGCTATTGGTAAAAAACGTGTACGTGTTTATTCGGCGGGCCCCTTCTACCATATATTTTCTAGCACATTTATGAGACCGTTATTTATACAAGCATTGCTACCGCTAATCGATGCCCCGGGGCCTTGATTCATACAATATCAAATTAATGTAAAAGAGAATGATCCTTTCCATGTTCGATTTGGAAATTCAATATTTTCATATGTTCATAAGCGTCGCCCAATAACAGAATACTACTTTTCAACAAAATGAAAAACGGTGAGGAAAAAGAGACAGAAGGGAGGCTACTTTTCATTATTTTACTTTATTTTGGGTCACAGGAAAGTCTCAATATTCATATTACAGTACCCCTTACGCCGCCCATCTTTTTTAAAGATTTTTCTTGTTTAATTCTTTGACAAACGGCATAATTTTAGACTTAACCAAATTGAAGCACGTGCAGACTACGAATTGAATTAGGGTCAAATAATGGTACCTTTCTGTCAAAATGGTACATAACATTTGGGCTGAAGGAGAAAATGCTGTTCCCTATATTTTCTCCTTTTTCCATAAATTTTTTCAAGAGTTTCCTCTTCAGGGTCGTTATCACAAGGACTGATAGGTAAAGACTAAAAGAATATTCTGATCTCGGTCCACACTCGTTTACTGTAGGTGATCGGGCTGCACCAACACAAAACATGTAATCTGATATCAAATGTACTTGATGTCGATACAGCATATCATAACCAACATCGCCTCTCAAATTACGATTTTTCTGTCTCCTTTTCATAATACCAAAATGTTCACCTCATTTCTAAGGATTCAGAGGGTAATACTGATACATTTATATGAGCCATGCTCTGACAAAAGGGGGCTTAATGGATCTCCGTGATCCATGGTACTAAGCTAGCCATCACATACTTATGGATCCATAATATCCACTTTTTTTAACAACCAACTTAATCATGAGATAGACTTGTCCTTGGACATATAGAAAATTGACCAATAGCGAAAAGTTTCGGCCCAGGTCAGCCTGTGCGGACTGCGCAGGCTGACCTGGGTCGATACTTTTCGCAGCTGCATTAAGCCCCCTTTCCACAGAGCATGGCTCATATGCACTTACTTAAAAACCTAAAGAATTAACCCTCGGGCTGCTAAGCGACTTAAGGACCTTTTGCAGACAGAGTAGATCAAGATCAGACTGCACAGAACGTGCAGTCTGATCTTGGATCTACACTGTCCGATAAGAGGATATCTTTCCCAAAAAATACTTTTGAAATAGCAAAATTTGGGTTGTTACCATCGGCTTGAAAGTTTCATGTCATTCATTTAGCTGCATAAGGGTTAACTTATATCAAACCGGGGAGCGGGGGTGGGGGATGTACCTTGAGTAGATTGATTACCTCCCCTGGTACAGCAAACGTATTTATGGGTTTGCTTTGTACCGTTGTCTGCGCATGTCATGTCAACCTCCGGGTCGCGAGTCAGATACCCGGCCAGGCAACGTATCTATAGGAGCCATGTTCTATGAAAAGGGGGCTTAATGCATTTGCGAAAAGTTTCGGCCCGGGTCAGCCTGCGCAGTCCACGCAGGCTGATTTGGGCCGAAGCTTTTCGCTATTGGTCAATTTTCTGTATGTCAAAGGACAGTTCTGCCTCATGATTCTGTTGATTTTAGACAAACTGGATTTTTCGGATCGCACGATCATGTGATGACTTGTTTGGTATCCTGCATCACGGAGATGCAATCATGAAGCCCCCTTTTGTTAAAGCATGGCTCATAGGTATTTGTATAGATGTACAACGAACACAAGTTTAAACTTTCTGCAAACTCATCACCAAGCAACGCTTTCGACGATTTTTTCTTCTGTCATATTTTATTTTCAAAACATAAATAAACAGCCGTGTAAAAATTATGTGTACTTATGGCTTTTACGTGGACAACTTGCAAGAAGAAATTGGCATCATGTTGAAACCATGACATATTTTTTAAGCATTACAAAATTGGAACAAATACTATTTGGCATCACTTGGATTACAAAATGAATCTATTTAACATAAGAGCACACGCGTTGGCACGTATTTTGGCACCATAAATAAACAATAAAATTTTTAAAATATAGGGCTAGGTGAATTAACAGTTTTATTAATAATGTATAGATGAGTTAATAGTATTACGATTGGAATAATAGCTGCATGTACATGGATGCTTATAGTAATAAACGAATCTATAAATAAGTTTCTAGATAAACTTCTAGATAAACTTTTAAATGATTTAAGTCACAATTAAATGAAAAGAAAATATATGGATTAAATAACTGACTTGTATTAAAAAAAACATAATTTAGCAGATGGGTACTTTTTAATCAATGATTAAGAAATGAATGAAACAAAACAACAATATTGTTGAAAAACACTAACTGGAAAGATGATAAATATCAATACACAAATAATGAATGCCCAAGCAGTGATTTGATAAATTACATTGGCCGCGAAACATTTACAAAACGCGCACCTACACCTATTGAGTATATTCATACTCAAACACAAAGAACTTTTGTCGGTAAATTCTTAAGAAAAAACGACAGAGAGAATGTATGAGCTATGTTCTGGCAAAAGGGGGTTTAATGTGTCTTCGCAATGCATCATACCAAGCAAGTCATAACACAATTATAGATCCATACAGATCCATTTTATCTGTCAACCATCTGAACAATGAGGTGGAATGGTCCTTGGATATACAGAAAATTGACAAATTGCGAAAAGTTTCGGCTCAGGTCAGCCTGCGCGGACTGCGCAGGCTGATCTGGGTCGATACTTTTCGCAGATGCATTAAGCCCCCTTTTCACAGAGCACGGTACATATTTATACAGATCCAGTTTGTCTGTCAACCAACTGAATCATGTATGAGGTAGACTTGGGTATACACAGAAAATCAACCCAAAACAAAAAGTTTCGACTTAGGTCAGCCTGCGCGGACTGCGAATGCTGTCGCAATGACTAACATTAATCCTCGGAAAGAAACTGACAGAGCCTGGGATCGAAACAGCGACCCCCTGTTTTCAAGTCCTGTACGCCACCGACTGAGCTACTGGGGCTCGGCCATGAGGAAGACAAGACAATAGTTCATCACAGTTTAACTACAGTGTAAACGGTTTCTTGTGTCACAAGCGAGGCTATCGTGGCTCAGTGGTTAAGTGTATGACTCGTAACCTGGAGGCCCTGGGTTCGAGCTTCACTGCAAGCACTGGCTTTTTCGTGGGAGTTCCCTGGGCAAGACCATACATCAATATGCGAACTGTCGCCGTGATATGACTGAAATAATGTACAAAGCGGCGTAAAACACCATTGAATCAAGCAATTAATCTTGTGTCACAAAAACATATTACGTAATCAAACTGAATAAAAAGTGACATTTGATCGTGCATAATTAACTTAGCAATTCATAAAAAAAAATGAACATTTTTTTTTTCCAACATTATATCAGTCACATCACGGCGACGGCTCGCATATTCATGTATTTCCTAGATTTCACCAGTACAAGACTAGGGCTCTTAAGTGTCTTGCCCAAGGAAACTCGACGCAGGGATCTTATATATACGATCCCTGCTCGACGCAAAAAAAAAGACAAGCATACAATAATAATATGAAATGGTTATAGATCTAACAAGATAAAGAAGAAATAAATAAAGAAACATCTTAGAAAAAGATAAGGAAGCTTTTGAAAAGATTGTGGAAAAAGGAGATAATACGGGTAACCACAATGTTTTCTACTCTTTTACAGACGAAAAGGCTATCTATCATCGCTTTAGCCACTTTTTATTTGTCGTCTGTAATTGGTCTGAATTTGGACTTGACTGGAATTTTGACGTTGGGTAAAGTCGAAACACGTTTGAAATCGTATCGGTTTATGGTCCGATGCTTTTGTGTAGGTTTGTACCGGAACCCCTTAGCCCTTTACCACACAATCCCGGTTTTTAACAAATCCAAGGAAAAGGACTTTTGAAAACATCGTAGGAAAAAGAGAAAATGCTGGTATCCAGCATTTTCTCATTTACCACAATGTTTTCTACCCTTCAAATCCTAGTTTGTGCAGCATGTAGTTTTTCATCTGCAAATGCTTTGAATTTGGACGGGTCCAACATTCTGTCGACTGATAAAGAGTTAACTCTGTACCCCGAGAGCAAGAATTGTCCATTTTGAAAGCAGTGGCAGACGACATATTTCAAGGTAGCTTAAATCATGAGCATTATCTTTCATCAGGTGGTTAATATCAGCATTTTCTCCTTTTCCCACATTTTTTTTTTATCAAAATCTTTCTTCACGGAGTAATCTAATCACAGTGCGGTATCTTAAATTGGTAAAGTGCAAAACGGCGACAAGATCTAATGATGTATTTTGTATTTACCTGCAATGGGATTTTATTGAATTTTTCATTTCATTCGCTGCAAAGACCTTTTTGACCGAATATTTTACCAATATTTACCTGTATGAAATCGATATAACTGTGTGTGTTAGATAAAAAAAAAGTACCCGTAACAAACACGTCGGGACGCATACAGGTTATTGACCCATAGTGTACATATATGTGGACTATTCATGAATGGCGGATTAACACATTCATACATACATAAGGTATTTCTTCCTTTCTTTTTCATTTACTCTTTTTCAGTGCGATATTTTGAAATTTGAAAGGCTTTATTGTGGAAAAGTCTGTCTAGTGTAGCCTGTCTTATTGTATGTGTATTTACTGCAGATTTGTACTTGTAGATCTACATAGCGTCATAGCAACTGATATGCCATTAAAAGAATGCATGAATACATGCGTACACATGACACCTGTGGTGACTTTCAACAATGTACATTATACTTTCAAAACCTGTCAGCAGAGACCAACCATAAAAACTGGTAAATATGGTCTCTACCAACAGGTGGTGTCTTAACGCAGGTTTAACTCAGCACCAAACAATAGAGTTGTCCAAATTCAAAGCATTTGCAGACGATAAATAAATTTGACTTAAAAATTGATTTTTTTAGAAGTATAGAAAATATTGTGGGAAAAGAGGAAAATGCTGGTTATCAGCAATTTCTCCTTTTCCCACAGTGTGTTTTTTTTTAAAGACCTCCACTAGAGTTGTTAAAATTTGGGTTTTGTGTTGAAAAGGGTTAGGTATACACACTAAGTAATGTGCGTGTACTTGTCTGTCTGTAACATCAAACAAGTTTTATGTTATCTCATTCAAATATGTGTATAACTTGCAACACACCGACAGGATATCAAGGCTTGAGTCCAAGAATTCATTGATTAAATGGTGTTTTATGCCACTTATTACACTGACGGATCACAAATTTATATAGATTTCACCTGTACTAGGCTGAGCCTCTGAGCTGTCTTGCCCTAGGCCATCCCAAAGAAAACCCAGTGCTTCAAGTGAGGATTGAGACGGGGGCCTCCTGTTTATGAGTCCTACACTTCACTACTGAGCCACACAATCCCGTCTTACCAGTCGTCTAAAAAGCTTTACTTTTTGCACCGACCTACACATAAAAATGGATTATTTTTTGGAGAAAAAACCTCATGTCGGACAGTATAGATTCAAGATCAGACTGCATGTTCTGTGCAGTCTGATCTCAATCTACACTGTCCGCTAAAGGTCATTGAGTCACGCTTAGTAGCCAGAGGGTTAATCAGTAGACCAATGTTCAGATAAGGATTATTCAGTGAGGAGACAATTGCCCCATTGACTTGCAGAAATGGGTAAAGTTTTCAACTCTTTCCATGCCATGGACGACACCAGAAGCTTTTGTGGACAGTGTAGATCAAGATCAGACTGCACAGAATGTGCAGTCTGATCTCTGATCTACACTGTCCACTGCTTTATTCTAGATTATGAATGAAACATCTCTTGATTTTGTCACACTATCAGGGATCGAGCATCTGAGATTTTGAGGTCAATCTCTACTGGTGTGGCTGTTCATGCGGAACAGTTCATGGCCAAGACAGTGCAAAGCTTCAGCCTAAAATGTACTACAGCCTGGGCTGGTATTCATTTTGGTCTTGTATGTTTAACGCCATTTTAACAGTTTAGGTCATATCATGGCGGTCAGTGAAGCACCCATGTGTTTCCTGGCTTTCTCACACCAGTACTGACACAACTTTCTTTCCAAAGCCACTGACTACTTTTCTCACATGCATCAGAGGTGAGAGGCGAAAAATCACAGGAAAGAAAGTTTGCCATAATCAGGTATTGAACCCGCAACCTCCAGGTCACGAGTCTGATACGCTAACCACTAAGCTTCCCGGCCGGGGATTCATGAACCATTCTAAATTAGCTTCGTAGTCTAAATGTCAAGAATTTACGAGAGAGTAACACAGTTTCTGATTGGTTGTACCAATTGTTTGGCCAATCAGAGATTTTGTTACTTTATAATTTTAGAATTTATATGTTGAACCCTTTACCACACAATGCTGACTTTCAACGAGCTTAAGAAAGAAGAATTTTGAAAACATTGTGGGAAAGGGAAAAAATGCTGGTAACCAGCATTTTTTCCCTTTCCCACAATGTTTTCTACTCTATCAAAGACAACTTACAAAGTTCCATCCACATTTAATATGGCGTTTGTATATCCTTTGAGTTTGACCAGGTCTAAAATCTTGTCGTGTGGTAAAGGGTTAAGTTTGCAATAAAGAATGCGATGGTTGGTAAATACGGGTCTTGCTGGTAAAAGATAGGAAAGACACGAATAAGTGAACCGTGATATGACTGTATGCAGTGCGTACTATTGAAAGCGGAGGAAAATAAAAATTAAAATAACTCTTGTATCTTTCACATTTCAGAGATTACCCTTGACAACGAAACACAAAGATGCTGCTAGCGACTGCGAGACGGGTACCAACCCAATACTTTATACTAGGAGTGTTGGTCTGTATTGTGATGCTGGTTTTCGTTTTTCATCAAACAAAGACTCACAGCTCCAAACCTCTCACTGAGTTTCTGTCTGGAACCGGCCGAGTTTATCTGGTATGTCTTCTAACCCTATACCATACAATCCCTTCTTTAGAACCACCCGTACACAAAGTCATTTGAAAACATTATGGGGAAAGGAGAAAATGCTGGTAACTAGCATTTTGTCCTTTTCCCACAATGTTTTCTTTCCTGATTTCACAGAAAAATCCTATCAATTAACTGCAATTACTGCATTTTTTTTAAATTGGATAAGTCTTTGTCTGATATTTACACTAAATAAAAGTACAGTAAGTGGCAGAATGATTTATAGTAAATTGTGAAAAGTACTAGTATCAATAGCATTGACCTAATCCACTGTTTTGGCTATAAACACATCAAACAATCGAAAAGAATCGTCTCATCTCATGGTGGAACGAATTTGAAAAAGAAAGTCTCTCTCTCTCTCTCTCTCTCTCTCTCTCTCTCTCTCTCTCTGTCTCTTTGTGTCTGTCTCTCTCTCTCTCTCTCCTTGTCTCTCTGTGTCTGTCTCTCTATCTCTCAGTGTGTCTCTTTGTGTCTGTCTCTCTCCTGCTGTTTCTCTCTGTGCCTGTCTCTCTCGCTCTGTCTCTCAATATGTCTCTCTGTGTCTGTCTCTCGCTGTGTCTGTCTCTCTGTCTCTTGCTGTGTCTGTCTCTCTTCTGCTGTTTCTCTCTGTGCCTGCTTCTCTCGCTCTGTCTCCTTGCTGTGTCTGTCTGTGTCTGTGTCTCTCTGTCTCTCGCTGTGTCTGTCTCTCTGTCTCTCACTGTGTCTATCTGTGTCTATCTCTGTCCTGCTGTGTCTCTCTGTGCCTGTCTCTTTCGCTCTGTCTCCTCGCTGTGTCTCTCTGTCTATCTCCTTGCTGTGTCTCTGTCTCTGTGTGTCTGTCTGTCTCCTTGCTGTGTCTCTCTGTGTCTCTGTCTCTACGTGTTTGTGTCTCTGTCTTTCTCTCACTGTCTGTCTCTGTCTGGCTGTCTCCTTGCTGTTTCTGTGTCTCTCTGTCTCTGTCTGTCTGTCTGTCTCTATGTGTTTGTGTCTCTCTCACTCTGTCTGTCTCTGTCAGTCTGTCATCTCGCTGTGTCTCTGTCTGTCTGTCTCTGTAGGTCTGTATCCTTGCTGTGTCTCTCTGTGTCTGTGTCTGTGTCTGTCTGTCTGTCTCTCTCTCTCTCTTTCTCTGTCTGTCTATCTACTTGCTGTGTCTCTCTCTGTCTGTCTGTGTCTCTCTCTGTCTGTCTGTTTCTGTCTTTGGCTCTCTGTCTGTCTGTCTACTTACTGTGTCTCTCTGTGTCTCTCTGTCTCTCTGTCTCTGTCTGTCTGTCTACTTGCTGTGTCTGTCTTTGTCTCTCTGTCTGTCTGTGTACTTGCTGTGTCTGTCTGTATCTGTCTTTGTTTCTCTGTCTGTCTGTCTACTTGCTGTGTCTCTCTGTCTGTCTGTGTCTCTCTCTGTCTATGTCTGTCTTTGTCTCTCTGTCAGTCTCTGTACCCTTCCAGGAGGGAGAGAGAGAAAGGGAGAGAGAGAGCAAAATGGAAAATTTTAAAGAAAACCCCCAAGAAGTTCACAACATAAAATTATCTCAGGCTTTGGTGAAAGTTGTGTTTCTATGACAATGTGACTTGCATAAGTTAAGCAATTTTTCATAATGTGCTTACAATATCCTAATACTTTATGTAAGACTTATGGAAGTGCTTGACAATGATTTGCAGATTTTAATGCAATGAAATAGAGAATATGAAATAAGTTTTAACAGATGATAGAAAAATCAAAGGACTGACGACCCCAAGAGCGACCAGCTTACACTGTAAAGTCTTCAACAAAGTTTCTATTTCCTCAAGTTATCTTTTATATGGAAAATATACCATATAGAAATCATCATTTGTTGTTTTTCTTCTATAAAAACTTTTTTTGCTCATTTTTAATTGAGTGAATTGTGCAGTGAGAGTCAGTGTGTTCATGGTGTTCAGATTTTCAAAAGTTTTTGGGATCTGAACGAGTGTGATAGGAATGAACTGACATATGATGATGATGATGATGATGATGATGATAATGGTGATGATGATGGTGGTGATGATGATGATAATTGCTGTTTTTATTTGTGTAGAGATATGATACATCAAGCTACATAAATAGTGAAGGTCACATTGTTGTACCATCTGACAAAGTGCTACAATCCATGACGTTACCCGAGTTGGAGGAACTCTTCTTTAGGTAAGTATGAAAGGCATACTTCGACTTTCTTAGAAGAATTGTTTATTTCAACCCTAAAGTGCCGCATAAACCTCATGGACATTTTCATTCTGGATTTACTGTCAGGTACTTGCAATTTTCTGGTTGCCTATTTTCTGTAGCGTTTTAATGAAGCAGTCAGTATAGATCATGTTTTGCATGTTTTGTGTAGTCTGATCTTAATCTACACTGGCTGCGATAGCAAATATAGCGGTCAAAGGCACTTTTATGGGTTATAACTTAAGAAAGAAAATACACATAGCTTCTGTTAAATTTCAGCTTCTGTTAAATTTTTTCCCTTGTTTCAAAGTTTGTTTGAAAAGTTGTAAGGACTAAGGAGACAAATTAGGTGGTCTCTATGATACATGTAAGACTTGACAGAAAATTAAATTTGAGCCTAGAAAAAATGCTGATAAAGGTGCCATTGGAATAATGTGCTTTAAAAAATGACACCACATAATACTAAGATGATCACACAAAATTATATCTCAAAAATGTGCAAAGTAAGATAATTTGTAATGGCCATATCACACTGAAAACAGAGGAGTTCATGTGATAAAGAAATACATGAATACAATACATACCAGTAGTACTGAATAATAATACATGAATAAACAGAGCTCAAGATAATGGGGAGTGATGGTATTCTAAATCTACTTTTTCTCTTTCAAACCCTATGTTGTGGGTACTCATTAGAATCGTCTCGTTGAGATGATTCTAATGAGTACCCATAACATAGAGTTTGGTGTAGAATAAGTAATATTTTTAATTTTAAAATCAAAATCACTCCGCCTATCTGGAGCTCTGTATAACATTAAACAATCATGCCGAAAAAGGGTAATTGTTGAAACTCTTATCATCAAATATTATCAAAGTTTTACAGCTAGTTCTATTGTTTCAATTCATGTTTTTTCAAGGTACCAGGAGACAATTGAAGTAGTTTGTGATAGACAGAGACATATAGGAGATGAACTGGATGGAGGATATCATGTTTGTGAAACTATCATTCCCAAGAAGTCTTGCCTTGCATATTCGTTCGGGTATGCCATTTAAAGTATTTTAACATATCCAGTATAGAAATGAATAATATTTGGAATATTAGAATTCAGAGAAAAGAGTAATTCTTTCTGTTCTTGTAATTCTTCTTTTCTTCTCCTCCTTGGTCTTGCTCTTCTTCTTCTTCTTCTTCTTCATGAAAGTCTCATTTAAGAAAATCCAGGAATATATTTAACCCTTTACCACACAATCCTGACTTTTAACAGCCCTGTGAAAGAACCTTTCTGAAAACACCATGGGAAAAGGAGAAAATGCTGGTACATTTTTCCACCATGTTTTCAAAAGGCTTCTTTTTTAGGGTCGTTTAAACAAGGGATTGTTTCGTAAAGAGTTAATAAAAACTATTTTCCATTTACAGTAATAGAAAAGACTACACATTTGATGACGGTCTAGCAGCCTACTATAACTGTGAGGTTCATGCCTTTGACCCTGAGTAAGTACATTTTAGCTCCGCTGTTTCAGAACTAACCATTCAGGTATTGACTTAACCCTTTTGTTATCTGTGTCTGCATTGTCATCATGCAAAAACTTTGACTGTAAGAACATTTTCTTTGAGATTGAATTCTTCTTTCCACTTTCAACACCATTCTTCTTCTTGGTTAGAAAGCTAGAATGGTTGTTGTGTGTAGCGCTGGTTAGAGAAATACAAGAGTACTAGGAGCGTGTATTACGGTGTACTGGTCATAGACAGGTGTACTGTCAAAAATGATATAGATGAAATATTGTCGAAAAGTGACCAAAGCACCAAGCAAACAGACAAAGATTTAGGATGATGTTACAAAAAAGAAAGGGCATGAATAAAGACAAAGGAAAATATTAACCCTTTACTAGACAGAATATTAGGCTGATCTAAATTGAAAGCATTTTGCATATTCACAAGTTAAATATCCTTGAAAAGATTTATGTCTTTCGTGGGATAGAAAACATTGTGAAAAAAGGAAAAACTGTTGGTCACCATCATTTTCTCCTTTCCCACAATATTTTCAAAAACTCATTTTTACGATAGCTAAAACTTGAGATTGTGTGGAAAAGGGTCATGTCTTTACCACACAATCCTGACTTTTAACAACCCTGAGAAAGAAGCCTTTTGAAAACATTGTTGGAAAAGGAGAAAATGCTAGTAATCAGCATTTTCTCCTATTCCCACAATGTTTTCTACCCTTCCCAAAACAAATTTCAATTTTTGAGCCATGCTTATTTTGTCGTCTGCAAATGCTTTCAAGTTGGACTAGTCTACAATTTTGTCAATTGGTAACGAATTAAATAACAATTTTTTATCTATATTTCAGCGATACCCAAGTTGACCATCAGCATTCTGAGTTAGTCTACTTCCACAAACTTGGTATTGGTGACAAAAATGAAATAATTAGAGACACATTGAACATCAAAACTTTCGACACCATTAGGAAATTGCTTCACCACGAAAATGTAAGTTTTAGCCAAATATGGTATTAACTGTATAAATATTTTTTTATTTCTTTCTAGGAGACGATATTGAACTGTACAAGGCAGACTGTAAAGAATGTTCTACCTACACCATGGGCTGTTTGATTGAAATCTTATTTGCCACTATATAGATAAATTTTCCTGCAGAAAAATATCTAGACATAAATGTTGATAAGGTCAAAGTTTAAAATGTTGATAAGGTCAAAGTTTAAAATGTTGATAAGGTCAAAGTTTAAAATGTTGATAAGGTCAAAGTTTAAAATGTTGATAAGGTCAAAGTTTAAAGTGTTGATAAGGTCAAAGTTTTCTCCAGTTTAACCCTTTCACTACTGAATAAATAAATTGCATTTTCTTAAAAGCTAAAAATACATTTCATCTGCAAGATCAAGAGACAGTTCTTGTGCAATCTAGAATGTAGCAGTGGACAGTGCAATCTGATTCTGTGCAATCTGATTCTGTGCAATCTGATTACATTCTGTGCAATCTGATCTTGATCTACACTGTCAAAAAAAGCTTCTGGTGTCGTCTATGGTATGGAAAGAGTTAAAATAGGTCTTCTTGCAAAACTAGAATGCTGAGTCTTGGGTTTTATTGTAAATCTCATTCTTTTCTAAAGAATTACCAAAATATTTATGCTTTATCTTTATTGTAGAGACAACTAAACCTGCTAAAAATAGATGCAGAAGGTGCCGAGTGGGGTGCCCTGAGACAGATGTTAGAAAACAAAAGTTTACAGCAAGCCAATGTTACAACAATTATAGTAGAATTCCACACTGTGTTTTTTAACAGAGACAAGGAATTTTATATTTCGGGGTTAAGAACAATGCGTGGTTTATACGAAGCGGGATATAGGCGATATTTCTACAGAATGTGGCATGGAGGTTGTATATTTAAAAACAGTAAAACTGGGTTAAGTAGAACAGGTTGCCATGAAGTTCATCTTATGAAGATTGAGTGAATCTTAAGTTGTTTTTTAATCTATGATTTAATCAATTTAATTCAGATCAAAAATTGCAAAATTTCGAGGTTTCATGAAGTGTGCTATTTTGCTTGAGATACGTGTTCAAGAATTTTGCAGGATTATTGAAAGTTCGAATAAACACAATGGTATTGTAATGGAAGCTTAATGACAGGTTGTTCCCCTGACAAGATTGAAATACGATCTGATGATAAGCAAGCCGTTGAGACTGAGACAGAGACAGCAAAAGGGGATCGTACTGTTTTATAACGAAAATCTAAACAATTTTACCGTTATTGATGCATTTTTTTGCCCTTTAACATACAATCCCGAGTTTTAACAACATGGAGAAAGAGTCTTTGTGAAAACATTGTAGGAAAAGGAGGAAATGCTGGTAACCAGCATTTTCTCCTTTTCCCTCAATGTTTCTATCCTATCAAAGACAAACACCATCATTCGACCAACATTGAAATTGTCATCTGCAAATGCTTTCAATTTGGACCAGCCTACATTTTTGTCGTCTAGTAAATGGTTATATAACTATATGTCATGTAAAAGCCGAGTGAAGAGACCAGCAAGTTGTTAAATCTGTCTAGGTTGTGCAGAAGTATGATGATATCGATACATTATCATGGGCATAGGGCCCATTATGCAACATACACAATTACGTAATGCAAAATATTGTAAAAAGTTGTATTTTTCAAAGTGACATTTTCTGATTTTATTCTGGAGAAATTGCTTCAAAAGCAAACCTGACCAAATTCGTGATTTCTGATGTTTTGTAAATACAACACTAGGACTGATTACGTCATGAATAGTCTGTTTGTGTCTGTTCGTGAGTTGCAGTGACGTCACTATCAATTCCAGCGCTTGTCATCAGCTTTTGCGATAAATTCCTGGCTACATCCCTAAGGTACCTTTGACTAAACTGCATACACAGGAAATTTGCATACCCAGTTTTTGTAAGCAAGCATTAAGTCTGAAAAGAAGTTTTACTGTACTGCATAACTTTACGATTTGAATAAATATTTGCATAACTTTACGCGAGTTCATATCTTTAGGTAAGGCATGGATCGTACATGTGTATATTCAGTCCAAAAAAATGGCGTAATTCTATGCAATTTAGTGAAAGGTACCACAGGTTATTATCATAATTTTATACTCATTGATTCCTGCAGACAATCAGACCACATTTTAAAACATTGTGGCAGGAGGAGAAATTACTAATAACAACCAATGTCTCCTTTTGCTACAACGCATTTACTTGCATTCCTGTATTTACCTTCTACTTAATATGTATCCCATACCTTCATAAAGAAGGTTTCCAAAAAGAAATTTGGGAACAGGAGAAATTGCTTTTTACAAGTACTATCTCTTTTTTTCCCAGAACCGTGTGTTTTTTTAACCTTATTGGAAACTTCAGCTTATTTATTTCATTGTTGAAATTGTCATTTGTGGATGCTTTCACTTTCATAGATCTACAAATTGTTATTTGGGAAAGGGCCGAACTTTGCATTTAGGCTACTTAGCACGAGTCAATGCACTGAACACATTGCAGACAAAGTGGTCAGGATTAGACTGTCCAGGTCATTGATCTACACTGTCCTGTATGGTTATATTTTTCAAGAGAATATTCATGTAACTATGAAATTGCAAAATTTTGGCTTTTGCTCTTGACTTACCAAATGATCCTGTGCTTAAACGACTCTAAGGAAGATGCTTTTTGAAAACATTGTTGGAAGAGGAGAAAATGCTGGTAACAGCATTTTCTCCTTTTCCCACAATGTTTTCTGTACCATTATTTTAGCCAGGTTGAGTTTATCATCTTCACAGTTCAGATGCTTTCAATATGGACAAGTTCAAACTGTTGTCATTTGGGAAAGAGTAAAAAGGTTAAATTCAATGTGAACATTTACCAGTATGTGTTTTGTAAGTTTGGACATTTCAAATGATCACTGTTTTCCAATTATCATGCAAGAAAACATAAAAATTGTTATTGATCTGTGCCATCACCAAAAGCCCCTGTTTTCGCCTATGGTGATGAAAGGGTGAAAAAAGGGGTTAAGGGGTTTGTTGCACATTTTTATTATTTTGTGATTTTTGTATTGTATTTTACTGTATGGTATTTTTTGTATTTCTGAACTAATTATGATAACGAATTCCAATAAAATACTCTTTGCTCGATATTTTTTGTCTTTTCTCCCTCCCCATCCATGAAATAATTTCCCCATCATATAAGATTATGTAAACGGTGCTCTGGCAAATGGGGGCTTAATGTATCTCCGTGATGCATTATACCAAGCATGTCATCACAGTATTATAGATCTATAAAATACGTTTTGTATAGCAATCTACTGAATCATGAGGTAAACTGGTCCTTTGCAGAAAATTTATCAAAAGCAAAAAGTTTTGGCAGTCTGCACAGGCTGACCTGAGTCACAACTTTTTGCAAATGCAGTAAGCCCCCTTTTCACAATCCCAAGTTTTAAGTGACGTTGAGAAAGAAAGTTTATGAAGACACTGTGGAAAAAGGAGATTTTTCCAACGTTTTCTACTCAATTAAGGGCAAGTTTCATCATTTTAGTCAGCCTTGATTTGTAGTCTGGATATGCTTTGAATTTCTGCAAGTCAAAAATTCTGTCGAGTGGTAAAGAGTTAAACATTTTAGGGCTCAATTACAGCTCAGCTTCTAGAAAACATTGTAGCAAATGGAGAAAATAATCCCCTAGGGCCTCCGAGAGACTTTTTATCCAGTTAGGAATCAAACAATCAACCCCATAACCGTTTACGACATAATCCAGAATTTTTACGACCCTAGGAAAAATACTATTGAAAACATTGTGGGAAAAGGAGAAAATGCTGGTAACCAGCATTTTCTCCTTTTTCCACTATGTTTTCTACCCAGCTAAAGAGAAATATCTTGAATCGAGCATGATTAAAATTATTGTGTGCAAACAATTTGAATTTGGATAACTTTAAAACTTTGTTGAGTGGTAAAAGTTAACCATTTACCAAAAAGTTAGTTCTAACGATACTGCAGAAGACAATTGTTGAAAACATTGTCAAAAAATCCTGAAACATTTTCCCCTCTCTAAACCAGGGATCTTATATGTGTATATACGATCCCTGTCTAAACACAATGTTTTTTTTTTTGTATAGTTTCATAAAAAGTGATGTGACATCAAATACTTTCTTTCAAAAGTTTTTTCTTTTTTTCTTTTCAATTCTATAGATCAACAAAAATATGGTTTCATTCAAAAAGTCGATACAGATATCATATCTATATAGATAAAACTATGAAAATCTCAATGGGAAGTCATTTAAACAAGAGTAACGTTACCCTGGTTATATTTGGAAGGGCGTAGCGTAGGTCTACACCTACATCCATAACGCACAATAAGCATACTTAAAAGAATGGGAACAGGCAAAACATTCTTTTATTACTTTATACAGGGATCGTTATTTACGATCCATGCTTTATAGAACAATTTCATCTTCATAATTCAGCCTAAAACTGCTAAAAAATGAAAAATTTCCAACCGAAAGTAAAAAGCCAAATATTGTGATTTCATACTAATTCTTTTCGATAGAAAATATCACTGTATCGGACAGTGTAGATCAAGATGAGACAGTATGTTCTGTGCAGTCTGATCTTGTTCACATTGTCCGGAAAGGCGCACTGTGTCGCGCTTAGCAGCCTTGAGGTAAAATGGTAGTCCCAATTCGGATCGCCCTTGATTTGTATCGAAATTGTGCATGCACACGCAAGAAAACGGAGTTTCCTCACACCTGCAAGCAATTTACTCTTTTGCCACAAATTTCATGCATTCATCGGTAAGCTGCGAAAGTCGTCTGCATGAGGCAATGATTTAACTCTTTCATTACTGAATAAATAAATTGCATGTTCTCAACGGCTACAAATACATTTCCTCTGCAAGATCAAGGGACAGTTTGGTCATAGTCTACGATATAGCAGTGGACAGTGTAGAGCAGAGATCAGACTGCACATTATTCTGTGCAGTCTGATCTTGATCTACACTGTCCACAAAAGCTTCTGTTGTCGTCTATGGTATGGAAAGAGTTAGATCTAACTCTTAAAAATAACAGACCACGAAATTTTAGACACAGATCTATCCAGTTTGAAAGTCTACAAAATTGACACATCGTTCGAATTTGTAAGCCTTTGCAGATAAAAAGCAAATATGGCTCCAATGAGATTTGTCTTTGAAAAGGAAGCCCTGGCCAACATTTTAAGGGTTGATCTATAGAACAAGATCTATCTGTAGATCGAAAAGATCTATATTTATAAGTCTACATGTACATCTACACGTCCAGATTGAAAGTGTTTGCAAATGATGAATTGAATGTGGCTCAACTGATGGGATTTGTCTTTATAAGAGTAGAAATCAGGGTAGCAAAAGAAGAAATGCTCGTTATCAGCACTTGCTCCTTTTGTAACAATGTTATTTGATAGACATAGATCTAGCCCTGTTTCTAGGACACAGGGTATTGAAACTCGAAGAGTAAACGGTTCATACCGCTCTGGACAGCTGGAACATCTCACAAACCATATCAGATAGGGCTTAGTGTAAGCACAAGATAAGAATGCAAGTTCTTAGCAGCCTGATCTTAACCCACGCACTCTTTATCCACGCTGTTCAAAAAGAGACCTGCCGAGCCCTGGTAGCTGTCGGTAGCGTACAGGACTTGAGGACAAGGGGTCGTGAGTTCGATTCCCGGCTCGGCCAATTCCTTTCCGAGGACTGATGTTAGTCATTGCGACAGGATTCATTCCTCTCTCACCGCTGATCATTTTTGACGGTGGTTTGTTTCGACGATGGTTATGTGGGAAAGCAGCCAGTGACTTGGAAAGAATATTGTGCAGAGTATTGGTAAGAGAAACTCCAGGAACGCACGGATAGGTGCGCTGTCCGCCGCGATATAACTGAGATAATTACGAAAACGGCGTTAAACACCGTAGATCTACCATCAATCAATTCAATGGCAAACAGACCTAGCCTACCTTTGCCCTGTACATACATTATAGACCGGGGTAGACCGGGGTATTGTACAAACTAAATCATTCAAGCGAACTGTATGACACAAAAAATCGATTCGTGTATTTGCTTGCCATTTACCTGTGTTTTAGAGGCAAACAAAATAAAGAGACGAGTTGTGTCTGCAGATGATCAATTGCTAAAGGTTTGTTGATTTATATTCCTATTTCAAATTTTAAAGAGATACTTTCTTCAATAGATCTGTTTTCTTTAACGGTTTCAGTATGTGGAAATGGGCTGTACCGTAAATCTACCCGGGCTTTATTGTTTGCTTAATTAATTGGAAAGTTGTTAGCACCTGAGTTGAATCGTAAACGTACAATGTGGGTGATCTGTCAACCTTTATTTTTGCAATTTCAAAGTAATTTTTTTGGGGAAAATAATATTCTTATCGGACAGTGTAGATCCAAGATCAGACTGCACGTTCTGTGCAGTCTGATCTTGATCTATACTGTCCGCAATAGGTCAGTGAATCGCGCTTAGCAGCCTAAGAGTTAACGTTGATTCGAGAGAGATTAGCATAAGTTGTAAGAACTTGTTTCTCAATCGATGTAAAATAAATATGTTTAAACTAGATCTATAAGAGTTAACGTTCGCTTATCAGTTCAAACTTGTTTTGGTTGCAGTTGTTTAACTCTTTACCAGAAGACAAATTGTTAGATTCGTACGAACTGAAAGCACTTGCAGATGACTAATTAGATATGACTTAATGATAAGATTTGTCTTTGAAAAGGCTGTGGGAAAAAGAGAATCAGCATTTTCTCTTTTTTTTTTTTCCACAATTTTTTCAGCAGCCTTTGTTTCCACAGACTTATTTAATTTGGGATTGTGTGGTAAAGGGTTTAACTCATTACATCTGCAGAATGTGCTAAATGTTTCCCTCTTGCTGCAAACAAGTTTTAACCTTGAAAAAAAATATTGTGGCACAAGGAATTGATCTGGCCGTCTGTCTGTCTGTTTGTGTGCCTGCCTGCCTGCCTGTCTGGCTGTCTGTCTGCTTCAAAATCAGGCCATTGGGCAATGCCATAAAAATATTTATGTTTATGGCTCTGAAGTAGAAGATGACATTCTCAAAATTTTGTAGGGAAAAGAGGAAAAAATTCTAATTGATAAGTAAATTTTATGTTCTATTCCAACAAGTTTTCATCACGCAAAAATGACCAGAATTTCCATTCAACAGTTTCACTATTACATTATTTGTATTGAAGTTCTTTTTTCCATTGAACAATGATCAGTTAACCCTTACCACACAATCCCGAGTTTCAATGACCCTATCAGAGAAGACTTTTGAAACCAAAGTTGGAAAAGGAGAAAATGCTGGTAACCAGCATTTTCTCCTTTTCCCACTATGTTTTCTACCCTACTCAAAACAAATTTCAGTCCCTGAGTCACCTTTATTTTGTTGTCTGCAAATGTTTTCAATTTGGACTAGTCTAAAAGTTTGTCGTTTGGTAAAGAGTTAAATTTTGACCAGCGTACAAGATTTTGAAAGTGACTTTTCAGCATTTTCTCCATTCCCTTCAGACTGGTTTTTTCAACCGCATCACACCCCATTCTAGTGACGGATTTTTAATATCACACACATCCAGTTGATTATCATCTATTGATTTTACCAAATTGAAAACAATTGCAGACAACAGATTCAAGGTACACGTACACATAGCTTAAAATAAATGGTGGTTATTGTATGCGAAAGTGTAGAAAACCTTTTAGGAAAAGGGGAAAATGCTGGATACCAGCATTTTCTCCTTATCCCACAATGTTTTCTTTCTTAAAGATACATCCATACAGTAAGAAAGAAAAAATGCTGTTAAATTTTGGATGCGTGTCGAATGGCTCAGCCATGAAAACATAGCTAAATTAAGGTTATTTACCAATGTATATGGTGTAAGGATTAGAAAAACTCAAGGGATTTGTCTTCATTTAAAACTGGAAACTACAACAGCAATTGCTTTGAAGGCCTTCAAAACATAAAAATGCATTTTCTATCCGTCATGATCTGTGTAACCTTGCAGCCGTTAGGGGCAACATTGGAATGAAGATACAAGAATGATTATAGTTTCGTAAAATAAGGATGAAATGGGTTAAAAACTTTCTAAAAACTGGCTGAAAAAGAGTGAAGATGTAGCTTTAATTCTTAGGGTTGATAAAACTTTGGAATAATTGGTGAAGGGTAGATAAAATTGTATTTTTAACGTACATCATCCTTACTAAGTTTGAATATTTTACAGATTGGTTAGATGTGACATTATGTCAGGCAATTTGAAGCCCAGGATACCCAACACCAGACTGCAGTATGTGGGGGTGGGGACAATTCTGGCCTTTGTCCTTCTGGTCACTCTGTATTTTTCATCAGGAAACAAAATTGCAAAGGCCCAAGTGGGGCCAGATGTACACCCAGGTCCCCCTTATACAGGGGTTTATTTGGTAAGTGAATTAGATTCTTTCTTTCTTTCTTTCTTTCTTTCTTTCTTTCTTTCTTTCTTTCTTTTTTTTATTTTTTAAATTATTTTCTGTTTGTCTTTTCTGTTCTATTCATATCTCTTATTTTGTCTTTCATGCCTTCTTTCTTTCTTTTTTTCTCAAATGCATAGTTGCTTCTTTACTTTTTTTCCTGCCGTCTTTACACTCATTTTCCTTTTATCCTCTGCTCCTTCTCTCTCTCTTTTCAATAGAGTCAAAGTATCTTATGTTTAACCCTTTACCAAGTGGTGAAATTTAACACGTCTTTATTGCAGAAACTTGCAGTGGACAAGTCAAATTATCAGATTTGTATGTAACAGAGTAGAAAACATTGTGGGAAAAGGAGAAAATACTGGTTACAGGCATTTTGTCCTTTTCCCACAATGTTAATTTTTTGTTTTCAAAATTCTTCTTTGTCAGGGTTGTTCATACTCCAGATAGTGTTGTAGAGGATTCAATACATGTACTCTGACATTATGTGTTCTAGTGTGGGTTATACAACATAACTTAACTCTTTACCAGACGACAAAATTTTAGACTGGTTCAAATTGAAAGAAGTTGCAGACGACAAATCAAGCATACTTCAAATTATGGAATTTGGCTTTGAAAGGGCAGGAAACATAGTAAGAAAAGGAGAAAATGCTGGTTACCAGCATTTTCTCCTTTTCTTACATTGTTTTCAAAATGCTTTTTCCTCAGGGTCGTTAAAAGTTGGGATTGTGTGGTAAATGGTCAAAAGAGGTTGTGTGGTAAACGGTTAAAAGAGAAATATTGAGTGTAGACCAAGATCAGACTGCATGTATGTGCAGGCTGACTTTTGTTCACACTGTCTTGTTACGGGAGACCACTCCTTCATGCATGGCTTCATCCTGATTTAAATACAATACCTAACAACTGCGTTAGGGAGAATTCTCTTTAGCTCAGTGGTTATGGTATTGGCCTTTCGTCCAGGCGTTCTAGGTTCAAATCCTGCCCGGTCTCTGTATTTCTGCCATGCATTTGTTCCTTTGTTACGGACTTCGTTCGTAAGATGGGGCCTCGTCCGGGATTGGCCATTGAGCCATTTGTTGTCTAATTAATAGACTTACTGCCTAATTAGGCTTTCTGTCATCAAAATGATGACATTAAAGAGGGGATGTGTTATGGGAGATCACTCCTTCCTTACTGCATAGCTTTCCCGTATAAAATCAATACCTGACAACTGCATTAGGGAGAATTCTCTTTAGCTCAGTGGTTATGGTGTTGGTCTTTTGAACCTCGAAAAACGAGGATATTTGTCCGCACGGGTTCGAATCCCGTCAGGTGCAGTTTGTATTTGAGCTATGCATTTGTTACGAACTTTCATGTTCGTAAGATGGGGGCTCGTCTGGGATTGGCCATTTAGCCATTAATCCCATTTGTTGTCCAAAAACGGACTTTCTGCCTAATAAGGCTTTGAGTCATCAATAAATGATGACTTTAAGAGGGGTGTGTTACGGGAGACCACTCCTTCATGCACGGCTTCATTCCGATTTAAATACAATACCTAACAACTGCGTTAGGGAGAATTCTCTTTAGCTTAGTGGTTATGGTATTGGCCTTTCGTCGGGGCGTTCTAGGTTCAAATCCTGCCCTGTCCTTGTATTTCTGCCATGCATTTGTTCATTTGTTTCTTTGTTGTGGACTTTGTTCATAAGAGTCTGAAAAAAAACTATCCTGGATTGGATAAGCCCAGCCGGGTAGCTCGGTGGTTAGTGTATCCGACTCATGACCTAGTGGTTGCAAATTTTCTCTTTGGTGATTTTTTTGCCTCTCACTTCTGATGCATGTGAGAAAAGTGGAAAGTGACTTGGAAAGAAAGGTGTATCAGTGCTGGTGTGAGAAAGCCAGGAAACACATACATTGCTGCAATGACTTCTGTGATATGACCTAGTAGCTACATGTAAGCTGTCAAAAAGGCAATAAACTCCAATAAAATCAACAATCAATCTGAATTGGAAGGGGCAGGATAATTGAGTGATTGAAGATGTTTTAGGCAGCTTTCAAGATTATTTCAGTCATATCATTGCGATAGCTCACATAATCATGCAGGTATTACTTACTTCAATTAACCTGACCCAGGTCAACATCATTTACATGAATTAAAATTCTATTTCTACTCTTGGTATCACTCGGGGCTGCCTTCTGTTTTGTCCCGAATGGTCACGGAAATATTCAGTACCGTATGCACGAATTGAATTGCTTACCTGTACCTTCCTGTGTATATATAAAACTTCCCAAATAATAGTCAGAGTTCTATAAATATACCTACTTATATATTCAGTATAAAGGTCAGGATCAGGTTAAACAAAGTAGGCAATATGTCCTTGGTTTGACCAATACTAAGCGAGGGCTGTGAAGTGTCTTGCCTATGGCCAGTCCCATGAAAAACTCTGTGCCTCCAGTAGGGCTCAAAGCAGGGACCTCTTGGTTTCAAGTCCAACATTTTACCACTGAGCCATGCAGGACCATGTGGCAGGAGAAAGATTGAGCCAAGAATTACAGGGAAAATTGACAAACTATGAATGATTAATGGAGAGATGATAGAATCAATTCACAAAGTAACCTTTGACCCTTTATCATACAATCCCATGTTTTTACAACCGTGGGGAATAAGCACTTTGAAAAAACATTTTGGGAAAAGGAGAAAATGCTGGGATCCAGCATTTTCTCCTTTTCTCACAATGTTTTTGACCCTGTAAAAGAAGCTCAGCTCATTTCTAACAATTATGAATTTTTCATCTACAAATGCTCTCAATTTGGAAATCATAACCCTTTCTGTACGACATATTTTAGACTCTTGCTATTTCATAACATCGACAGACGGCAAGTTCAAAATTGGTACAAATGAGCTTGGGCTCTCTGATAGGGTAGAAAACATTGTGGGAAAAGGAGAAAATGCTGGTTCCCAGCATTTTCTCCTTTTCCCACAATGTTTTCAAAGCCCTTCTTTCCCCAGGGTCGCAAAAACCAGGGATTGTTTGGTAAAGGGTTATATTAAGATTTTGTCATTTGGGAAAGGGTTAACCCATAACCACACGATCCTCTGTTTAAACGACACTGAAGAAGAAGGCTTTTGAAAACAGTAGAAGAAAAGGAGAAATAGCAGTAACCAACATTTCCTCCTTTTCTCACAATGTTTTCCACCGTATGAAAGACAAATGTCCTGTCTGCTCTTTGATCTACACTGACTGCAAATTCGGTTATTCTAGTCGGAACAACCTTAACCCTTTACCAAACAATCTTGACTTAAAATGACCCTGTGTAAAAAAAACTTTTGAAAACATTGTGGGAAAAGGAGAAAATACTGGTAACAAGCATTTTCTCTTTTTTTCACCATATTTTCTATCCAATCAAAAACAAATCTCACCATTTGAGCTACATTTAAATTGTCGTCTTAAAGCTCTCAGTTTGAGCAAGTCTACATTTTGTTATTTGTTAGAGAGTTCAAAATGCAATATTTGACTAATTTACTGGTAGTTCCTAACTGACATTGTCCTTTTTGTTCATTTAGTGCTGTTATGCTTTAACCCTATACCACATCATCCCAAGTTTAACAATCCTGAGGAGGAGAAAGGCTTGTGAAAATATTGTGGGAAAAGGAGAAAATGCTGGTGATGGCATTTTCTGCTTTCCCATAATGTTTGCTATACAATCAGTGAGTTTCAGCCTAGTTGTATCAATTTGTATAGTGTAGGATTTGTAACCGTGAGGTCCTGGGTTCGAGTCTCACTGAAAGCACTGGTTTTTTTCGGGGGAGTGTCCTAGGGCAAGACACTTGAAAGCCCTAGCCCAGTACTGATGAAACCCAGGATATATATGAATACGTGAAGTGTCACCATGATATAACTCAAATAATGTTGAAAGCAGGTCAAAACATCAACCAACCAACCAACCAACCAACTTCTAGAGTGTCATATCGATGATATGTGTATGTCTGCAGTTAGAAAAGGTCCAAACTTTGTTGTTTGAAAAAGGATTAAAGATGTTAACCCTTTACCACACAATCCCGACTTTTAATGACCCTAAGAAAGAAGCCTTTTGAAAACATTGTGGGAAAAGGAGAAAATGCTGGTAACCAGCATTTTCTCTTTTCCCACAATGTTTCTAACCTTTTAGGGACTTATTTAATGATTTGAGCCACACTGAATTTGTTGTCTGCAACAGCTTTCAATTTGGAGTAGTCAAAAATTTTGTCGTTTGGTAAAGGGTTAACAGTGTATCCTCTGCAAAATATTTCTATTTGTTTAATTTTGTAGAAATTTGACACATCACAGTACACCAGAGAAGATGGAAAAGTGTTCATTCCAGATGACAGTGTGTTGTCCAAGATGAGTTTGCCTGAAGCAGAGGAGCTGTATCATAGGTACACCAACCCTTTACCACAAAACCTTTAGTCTTCAAGACCCTGAAATAAAGTTTATAGAAGCTTAAGAAAATACCTGGTTA